>QEPC01001501.1:1504998-1596506 GCA_003113815.1 Sphenodon punctatus
GTTTGGGTCTGTTTCCCTATCCCTTCTGTTTGTTCCAGATAGATCTGTATCTCTGCTGTCTGCCCCTTGAGGGGTAGAAGGGCTTTCTGTTACTTCCAGATGACTGACGCTGGTTGAAGGGATGAAAATTCCTCTTGGATAGACCTACACTTTGTAAGGTCTGCTTTTTTGTCTTATCCGCCGCCTCTGTAAGGACCTTATCCAGGCATACCTCGAATAATTTTGCCCCCTGGAAGGGGCCTCCTACCAGAGTGTTCTTGGCCGTGTAGTCACCCTTCCACGAACATAGCCAAAGTCGCTGATGTACCACTTTGTTGGAGGCTACGGCTCTAGCTGACCATCTTAGCATGTCCGTGGAGGAGTCTGCAATAAACGAGTGTGCTAACTGGATTCTGGTTGATAGAATCCTCGTCATCTTTGAGGATACCTTGGGATCTCTGGCCCTCTTGATCCATGTCATGAGTGCTCTGGGAAAGTAGGAGGTTACGATGGCCATTTTCATTACTGTTGCTGTTTCCTCAAAATTGCACCTGAGGTTGCACTCAATCCCCTTGTCTGTGGGGTCCCTCAGGTAACACTCCCCTTCTGTTGGGAATACTGAGTTTCTGGCGAGCAAGGCCGCTGCCGCATCAACCTTTGGGATTGTTAGGAGAGGTTCCTTGCTCTTTGACAGGGCAAAAAGAAACATTTGTGTTTTATTCATCTTAAACAATTTGTTCGGCTTCTGCCATTCTTTTTTAATAATTCTCTCATATGCTCTGTCCAGTATCATTCCTTTGTCCTTAGCTCTGGCTCTGGGAATATACTGCCTAGCCTCCTCCACTTCCTCCACCGAGGAATCCGAAGAGGCTTGTTTATCCTTTTGTTGAAGGTGCAGGGCTCGAGTTATTTGCTCAAAAATCTGATCCCTGTATCTGATAGGGAGCGGTCTATCTGGATCCCCAGATGACTCCATATCTAGCTCCTCTCTCTCTCCTCTACGGATGAGGTTCCTCCCTCTTCCTCCGAATCGAGTTCCTCCCCGCCTTGTGTCTCCTGATCCATTTCCTCCTCTAGGGTGGTCCCCCCCTTGGGAGCTCTCCTCGTTGTCCCTGCAGGCTCAAGTTCTGTCAGCTCCCCCCTTCCTCTGAGGAGACGAAGGATACCTCCTCCTCTTCCTCTGCCGAGGAGACTGGGGAGTCTAAGGGGCCCACTCTGCGCCTTTTCTGCTTGGGGCATTTCCCTTTCCCTGCCTCCTTGGAATGGCACTTGTAAGTTCTTTTCCTCTTTTTTCTGTGAGGAGACCTTTTGCGTTTGAGCTCCGCTAGTATCTCCTTGAGGACTTCCATGTGGAGGTCCTGTGGCTGGGGGGCTTACGGTTTCAGCCTGCTGAGGCTCTGCGGCTGCTGCCGTCTTCTTCCTGGTCGCCATTGTTGCTGCCTGCCTTTTTGGTGGGGCCTTGACTCTGCTGGGAGGTGCGGAATGCACCCTCCTCCCTGCGATTTGCTGTGGCTGAAGACAAGGTGCTGTTTTGGCACCCACGAAATTCCTGTCCCTGTCGGTGTATAACGTGAGGGCTCACGCTCTGTCTCCCGGATGTCTCCCCCCCCGATCTCGAGCCAATCTTCCCTGATTGGCTCTCATGCCGTCTCAGCGGAGCGGAGCGTACGACGCTCGCTCACTTTTCCTCCTAGCGCCCTCCGCCTCTCGGCGTGCCAGGGGAGGAGGGGCGACTGATGGGAACCTCTTTGATTCACGCCGTGGCCGGGCGGGAACAGGGTCGCCGGGCAGGGCTACTCCCTCTGCCAGGAGTGTGGGGCTGTGGCTTCCTTGCCACCGCTGCGGCTCTGTCATTGGGAGGGGAGGGGGGAGAAAGCGGATTTCGCCGCAGCGAGGGCCGGGCCCTGCCACGGCCTGGCTGTTCCGGGATTTGGGGCTGTCCCTAGCCCCTCTCCTGAGAAGTAAGAGGGGCGGGCAAAGGATTCTCCCTGCAGCAAGCTTCCAGGCGTTGCCGTGGAATTAGCTGCTCCCCGGTGCCCCCGTTCAGCGGGAAGAGCAGTTCCGGGGGACTTTGTAGCCAGTCCCTTGTTTTTGGGTGCTACGCCCACTCTTCGGGGTCTCCCTGCCCTAAGGGAAAGGGAAACACCCAGTCCTCGCTCGCTGCCCCTCCAGCNTAGTATCTCCTTGAGGACTTCCATGTGGAGGTCCTGTGGCTGGGGGGCTTACGGTTTCAGCCTGCTGAGGCTCTGCGGCTGCTGCCGTCTTCTTCCTGGTCGCCATTGTTGCTGCCTGCCTTTTTGGTGGGGCCTTGACTCTGCTGGGAGGTGCGGAATGCACCCTCCTCCCTGCGATTTGCTGTGGCTGAAGACGAGGTGCTGTTTTGGCACCCACGAAATTCCTGTCCCTGTCGGTGTATAACGTGAGGGCTCACGCTCTGTCTCCCGGATGTCTCCCCCCCCGATCTCGAGCCAATCTTCCCTGATTGGCTCTCATGCCGTCTCAGCGGAGCAGAGCGTACGACGCTCGCTCACTTTTCCTCCTAGCGCCCTCCGCCTCTCGGCGTGCCAGGGGAGGAGGGGCGACTGATGGGAACCTCTTTGATTCACGCCGTGGCCGGGCGGGAACAGGGTCGCCGGGCAGGGCTACTCCCTCCGCCAGGAGTGTGGGGCTGTGGCTTCCTTGCCACCGCTGCGGCTCTGTCATTGGGAGGGGAGGGGGGAGAAAGCGGATTTCGCCGCAGCGAGGGCCGGGCCCTGCCACGGCCTGGCTGTTCCGGGATTTGGGGCTGTCCCTAGCCCCTCTCCTGAGAAGGAAGAGGGGCGGGCAAAGGATTCTCCCTGCAGCAAGCTTCCAGGCGTTGCCGTGGAATTAGCTGCTCCCCGGTGCCCCTGTTCAGCGGGAAGAGCAGTCCCGGGGGACTTTGTAGCCAGTCCCTTGTTTTTGGGTGCTACGCCCACTCTTCGGGGTCTCCCTGCCCTAAGGGAAAGGGAAACACCCAGTCCTCGCTCGCTGCCCCTCCAGCCGGAGAGGGAGCTGAACAGTGGGAGGAATTCCTCCTCCCCTGGCACCTGGAGCTCTTTTTTTGTGTGCTGCCTGTGATTTCTCTCAGGTTTCCCCTGGAGGAAGCCAGTCTGCATTCTACCTGCGTGAAGGCAGACAATCAACTGGGGATGGAAGGATGATCCCCGTAGTAAGGACACAAAAAATAGTATGTCTGCCTCCTACTGGTAGTGACAGGGATCTACCCTACTGTGCTGGCTGTCCGTCCAGGAGGAACCACAGGGAGAAAAGATTCCTCATCCCTGCTTTAAAATGTACTCGAATAGTCAATATAGGATTACTAGATGGTTCACAGAACTATGTCAGAACAAGTAGATCATGGCTTGAGAGACTGGCTGACTGGGCATCTAAAGTGGCAGGTGAAATTTAATGTGCACAACTGCAAAGTGGTGCACATAGGGAAATAACCCCAAACTATATGTATACATTGCTGGGTTCTAAATTAGGGATTGCCACTCAGGAAAGGGATCCTGGAGTCACTGTGGACAATACATTGAAATCCTCAGCTCAGTGCACGGCAGCAGTCAAACAAGTAAATGTTAGGAAACATTCAGAAAGGGATAGAGAATAAAACTGAAAATATTGTAATGCCTCTATATAAATCTATAGTACGACCACCCCTGGAGTATGGTGTGATGTTCTGGTCACCCCATCTCAAAAGAGACATAGTAGAACTAGAAAAGGTACAAAGAAGGGCAACAAAAGTGATCAAGGGTACGACTCCCGTACGAAGGGAGGCTCAATAGGTTGGGGTTCTTCAGCTTGGAGAAGAGATGACAGAGGGGATATGGTAGAAGTTTATAAAATCATGAGTAGTGTGGAACACAAACAGGGAGCAGTTATTTATCCTCTCTAACAGTACTAGAACAAGGTGACAGTCCCTGAAGTTAATTGGTAGCAGATGTAGAACAAGAGAAAGTATTTTTTCACAATTAACTTGTGGAACTTAATGCCAGAGGAAATGATCAAGGCCGGTAGTGTAGCTAGTTTTAAAAAAGTATTGGATAAGTTCTTTGATGATAGGTGCATTAATGTTTATTAGCCAAAGTGGTGTAGTGGCTAAGTGCACAGTACCTAGACTGGGAGGTAGGGGGAGGCTCTGGTTCAAGTCTTGCATTAGCCAGAAACTCCCTGGATGACCTTGGGCCAATCAATATTCTCTCAGCCTAACCTACCACACAGGGTTGTTGTGAAAAGTTGTGTTAATTAGTTCTATGCGAAGCACTCCAAGTGCCATGGCAAGAAGGGGGGGGGGTGAATATAAAAATAAATATTAATTATTTTGGTGACATAACCTCTTACTGTTTGTAGATTGAACAACAGAGAACAGATTGCACATTGTGACCTGTTGTGAGTACTTCTCCCAAGAGACAGAGATTGGTCACTGTCGGAGACAGGATGCTGGGCTTGATGGACCATTGGTCTGACCCAGTGTGCCACTACTTATGTTCTTAACTAGCAATCCAGAAGCTCAAAAAACATTCAAATAAGTTCCTTAAAATATACACAATATGAATACTCCGAAATGACCATTTTTTTCCAGCTGTAATCATGACTAAAAATCAGACCCCTGGTGGATAATTTATTTGCAGGATTACAAAAAGTGTACTGACTGATTATGTAACACATACGTACTTGTGAAAGCAGATAAAGAGAAACCTGAAGACTTATTTTTGGACGTTCCCCACCCTATGGAAGAAAAAGCATTTAGAAAAATTTTAATAGCTTTACTATAAACAAAAACTAAATTAAAACACTGTAGATCAAACATAAAAACTTTGTTCTATTACCTCCCAGGTGTGCCCCCCTGACCTCTCACTACAAAAGCTCCTCTGCCACCATGCTTGCTTACTCACAACTTCCTTGCTCCTCAAAGTTTATCTGCCCTTTTGCCTTGTTTTCCCCCATGCCAGGAACACTCTCCCTGAATACATTCATTCTTCTCCCTCCCTCCCATTCTTCAAATTCCTCTTGAAAACCTACCTCTTCCATCAGGCTTTTCCTAGCTCATCGTCTTTAATCTCAGCCATGAATTTCTTAGATTCTCCTCCTTCCCTGTAAACTAAGCTAAGGCACCTGCACCTGCGACTTCTTAGATATAATTCCTGTCTCTCCCTCTGTTCCCCTCCCCTCTGCCTTCTCTCCGGTCACTCTCCGAGATTGTAAACCCACTGGGGCAGAGACCCATTTATAAATTGTTGGTTTTAAAGGGCCAGGTACATTGCTGGTGCTATATAAATACTTAATAATAATTTGGCATATTTAACGGCACTTTATATGTCCTTCATTCACCATAGTTTACAGAGTTTTTATTTCCCCCTGAAACATCCACTAACAACTTTTGGAAAAAGGAAACTATTTCTACTTTGTGAATTCAACTGTGACAACTGCATAAGGCCAAAGAGGGTTCCTTATTTACCTAATTTTCCTTAAATATCACCTCCCTTTTACTCCTCTTAATTTATGAAAATCAGTAAACTGATTTATATTGAGCTTCTTGTAAAGAACTGTGATGTAAAAGATATTAATTCTATGTATGGGATCCATCTGACATACAAATTACTGTAAATATTGAGAGCGAAGATCATCATACAGTTTAATAATTAATATTGTCATGATAGCTATTCCTTACCTTATCTTGATTTACTAATGAATACACATAGAGTGGCAGAAACAGCCTATTAAGCAAATGGTCTGTGAGCACTTCATTTAAAAATTCACAGTTAATGATAAGGATATCATTAAGGTAATGTAGATGATCAAGATGCTCAGCTACCAAGTCACTCAATTTGCCTCTATTTCTGTGCCTGCAACAGAGAAAAAGATTTATATATATGCTGTACAAAAAAATAAATCGGGGGGGCGGGGGGGAGAGGGCAGGAAGGATATTTTAGTTATCTCTTCCTATTTTATTCTTCTTCCCCCCCAAAAATTATTATTTTTTGCTTTGATTTTGGGGAACCATAAAAAGGTTTAACAGATAAAATGAAAATTTACCACACAAAGTTCACACTAGATCTAATTAATTCCACCATGCAACTCTGAGCACATCATCTGCAGGAGATTCAAATTTCCAGTGACATTTCATGTGCTGTTTCCAAAAACTAGAATAGTTATGAACTATGAAATTTGACATACGCTATTTATTGGCTTTATTTTACACAGTTGAATGAAAGCAAAGCTGGTAAAAACACCCATAAGCACAAACAATTGCAAATAGCAAATCCAAGATGGAGGCCTGGAGTCAAGTACAAGTTTTGTAGGAGCTACCAATCCTCACCTTTAAGAGGAACCAGGTGACCTTTTTTTATTCTCCAGGTGCTTTTAGAGGATCTACAGCTGGCTTCCCTTAATGCATATTTCCTCCCCCTTTTAAACTGTTTTTATTGCAATTACTTGCGTTTTGTGAAGTGCTCCAAGTGGCATTTGACATGTGGGGTCACTATAAAAATAAAATTACCAACACCATAGTTACACACTGAGGGGAATGAAACCAAGATATGAAATTAGGCACTGAATAAAATGAAGTGGTAGTAATTTTATTTTTATAATGCCCCCACATGCCAAATATATACACACACCACACACACACACGTGTGTGAGAGAGAGAAATATATATGTTTTTTTCTTTAGCGGGCACACCTTGGAAACCCCTCTAAAGAAAAGAAATGTATGTATTTAACACATTATGTGTGTGAAATGTGTGCATGAATGTGTGGATTTTATATATTGAGAGAGAGAAAAATATATATTTTTTCTTTAGGAGGGCTTTCCAAGGTGTTTTTTATATTCAAAATGTTATTTTTTGCATGCATTTTTCCCCACTGAAGTCAATGGGAACAAACAGCAATGCAAAAAATCTAGATCAAAAAATTAAATTGCCTATTTACAGTACTGATGGTGTATGAGTGACTCACCAGAAGCCCTTTTACAAGGATTTCAAACATGATCATATAGGAACTAGAGACTCAAGGCATATGTTGAAAAGAGTGTTTGGCAATATTAATGTTAACGGTTAAACAGGAGTGGCGAACCACTGGCCCATAGTCCACTTCTGGCCTGCGTTCTCTCCCCATTCATCCCTGCAGAAGCTCCCGCAAGTCTACATTCACTGTGGGCTACCATGCACTTCCTGGCAACCCGCAGGCAGAAAGCAAGGGAAGGGGAAGCTAGGGAATGCTCTGGGATGCTAGGGAGCTAGGGAATGCTCTGGGATGGGGATGCCGCACTGCAAGATGTTCTGTGCTGGGGATCTGACCCAGAGAGCACTACCAGTGCAGCTACACGCACGCTCAATCGAGGCCAGGTCCTTTCCTCCTCTCTCCCCCCAGCCCCACCCATGGAACTCTGGGCTGATGTGGATCCAACAAATATGGGGCGGGTGCAGGGGAAGGTTCCACATTCCTGGATTTTAAGAAGATAAAGATCTCAATGTCGATTGCCATTAGATAAGCAAGCATAGTAAAAGCTTACTCTTCATCTGTCTGCACACAGTTATCCAGTTCTATCACGTGGCTGCCAATAAACCAGACAAGATTCGAGAAGTAGGGGACAGCAGTTTTATCCCGAATGTAGTGCAGCATAGGTTGGTTGTCCACTAAAGAGGTTTTTTTTTTTTAAAGAAAAAAAAATCAGTTTCCAAAGTAGATTTAACAAAGGATACAAGAGAAATAATATACCGAGTCTTGGCTAGCTTTCATATGGGTTTATTTTACGCATGGGATAGGTTAAAAAAATGCATATGTACTAAGAGGTTAAATAAGTCTATTAAAATGCTAAAATATCTTTGCCTTAAAATCAGTCTGAAAATAGCAAGTAAATGTAATGTAGTTCAGAAAACTAATCTCTCTAGGTAACTTTTTTCAAAGTGTAAGAATAAAGCAATAAAGCTAAAAGCCAAACTGATTAAAAGGACTTACATGACACTGCATTAAGGAACACAGGAATCATCAGTGAAGGAAGGGCAAAAAACAGACAATAGTTAACAGGATTAGGAACTGGGATGGTGGGACATCCTCCAAAAGGGTTAAATAGCTAAAGCAGGAAGCATCTAAACTAAAAGATAAGGTTAGAAGGCATTCGATCAGAACATTTTCAAATATATAGCTAGAAAGTCATGAAACCTGAAGGTTTGATAGCAGTGTTTTTCAAATGCAACCCTCGTAGCACTCCAGTATTCAATTTAAACTCTAGGCAAGAACATTTTTCAACGTAAGTTTTCCTTTATACACAGTAATTGTACACATCAGGTCCAAATCTACCTACACATACTTTTTATACCTTCGCTGTTTAAGGAGTATGTTTTAAAGTGGAGAAAGGTTGGCATAATTCCACTTAACAAGCATGCAGGCAACAGCCAAAGATTTAGTACCCAGAGCTCAGACACCAGTAGCATCATAAAGCATCTCAGTAGAAACAGCATTCAGGAGTACAGATGTACAAATGAGGACACCTGGCATCCACACCGCTTCAGAGCTTTTATTGCAATATTCACAAAAATAGCTGTTAAAGAGGAGTAATCCCTTCCCCAAATCTTCATGATATAGTGAATTTTGGCTTTGCATGCAACCTCCCCTCCCCAAAATTCACTGGCAAGATCAAAAGCTAATAATTAAACAGTTTGATTAGGTACATTACTTTAAATCAGAATAAGAAGTCTTCCAAGACAGATATATCACTGCAAAGTGGCAGTCTTAATACTGGCCATATTATTCAAATATTACTGTTCTACATGAACTTTCAGATAGTCATTCGTCATTGTATGGTGTGTGAACACACAAAACAAATCCACTAGCTATAGTAAACATGTTGTAATGAATTCTTAACTAGTATTAAAAATGTCTAGATTCACATTAATTTGATTATTTTTAAAAAAAAAAATCAAAGTAAAAAACTGCTTAAAAATGAAAATAAGAATACAGTAAATAGAATTCTCATTTGCACAATGAAAGTCTTATAAGATGGCAAACGTAAATTCACACTACCAGCAGAAAACCTCCAAGGGTGAAAACAGACATAATGCTAACCACACTTTAACATTGCTTTAACATTTCTTATGCATGTTGTAGGGCTGCATAGGGCACCAATACAGCCGTGAAACATGTATAATACATGTAAAAGCAAAGTGGCGTTAGCATTGTGTAGTTTCACCCTAAAAGTGCACGGGTACCAGAGTTTGAAGATGATTCATTCAAATCTTTTTAGTCGACTATTTAGGGGTGATCACACAATCACAAGGGAGTGTTTTCTGTTAAAATTTCATATATCAAAAATCCAATCTTCTTAAAAAAGAAACTATACTTTAGATATAGCAGTCAAAGGATGACCTCTACTGACGGAGAAAGTTATTTTTCCTGGATATTATATTAACGACATTTTCTTCATCAGTGATGAGAAACCAAAGTTTACAAACACTGATGTAGTGTTTACAAAAACTATTAGATTGAGATATGTTTAATACATGTATTTTGTTAATACATGCATTGTAAGTTGCATGCTTCAAATTAATGCAACCTTACTGAAATCGGAAGCTTTTCTTGGTAAATACGTAGGATGTGTAACAGCCAATAGGAAGTTGCAGGTACAAAATAAAATACCATTGTACAAGTCTTCAGAAATATGAAACTTACCTTTGTAGACATTTAAAGTTATAGTCCTGACTGCAATCCGGACCATGCTTTCTGGGTGGTTAAAAAATTTAATGGCCTCTGTGTACAAGGCAAAATCATTTGTATGCTGAAATGAGATATAGCAAGACTTAGAAATGTTACTGAATACTTTTAGGAACTGGCAGAGATCAATAATCCTACTAACACATGCAGCAAATAAAAATAAATAAATAGCAGGGAGACACTTTTACCTAATATATCAGAACACAAGTAGCTGTTAACGTCTCGTGGTCTTTTGCAATACTAAGCTTCAAGTATTAGATTAAGAAGATATGGCAGTTACAAAATTATGATGCAATTTATTAATTATTATTATTATTATTATAAGCATTTATACAGCAATAGCAATGTACCCTGCGCTTTACAAAGAATAAGATATACACGGTCCCTGCCCAAGGGCTTACAATCTAAAGACAGGGGGAGGGGAGACAGGGAAGGGGGAACAGAGGGAGAAACAAGGGATGCAACATTCATGAGGATGCAAGAGCTCAGGTACCCATTCTTGACTTGGTTTCAGTAAGTTGGGAGTTTGCAGGTAACAGGTGGGGATAATCCTGGGTGGGGATGGTTAGCAGGAGTTAGGAAGGGCGGAGCAGAAGAGGTGGGTTTTGAGGAGGGACTTGAAGGTGTGGAGGGTGGGGGCAAGGGGGACGAGGGCAGGGAGGGAGTTCCAGGCGTGCGGGGTAGCGAGGGAGAAGGGATAAAGGCAGTTGGGGGGAGCAGGGGAGGTGGTGGAGGGTGAGGGAGGGGATGGAAGAGGAGCGGAGTGCTCCAGCAGGGGTTCAGTTCAGAGGGAGATCAGGGCAGAGAGGTAGGGGGGAGCGAGGGTGTAAAGGGCTTTGTAAGTGAAGACGAGGGGCTTGTGCAGAATATGCTCAGAAAGAGGGAGTCAGTGGAGAGAGGAGAGGCTGCACGTGGTCAAAGCGACAGGCTAGGTGGATGATGCTGGCAGCAGAGTTTTGAACAGAGATGAGGGAAGAAAGATGGGAGCGGGGAAGGCCAGCAAGGAGGAGATTACAATAGTCGAGGCGTGAGATGACTAGGGCGTGGACGAGAGTTTTGGCAGAGGAGACGGACAGAAAGGGGTGGATTTTGGCAATGTTGTGGAGGGAGAAGTGGCAGGATTTGGCCACTGAGTCAATGTAGGGTTTGAAGGTAAGGTGCGAGTCGAAGATGAAGTCTAAGCTGCGAGCTTGGGGGACAGGGAGGATGGAGACCCTGTCAATGGTAACTGACAGGGAATTTATAACACCGTAAGTTTCATACAGATGCAGCTCTTAAATTTATAAGCTCTGATGCCCTCTTCTGGCAAGAATTAAATTTTGAAAGAAAAAATAAGGCAGCAAAGGTTTTGTTAAAATGGGTCCATTCTACGGCCTCAGCCCTACAATACAATCACCGTAGGTAGATCTTTTTGTCCATGCCAAGTCCAAGCAACTTCATATCCAGCTCTGCATGCCCCTCAAGGACTCGTCTGCACTGATAATCAACTGCATGAGCAGAGCCCACAATAGAGAAAGGGCTTATAACTGACGCACACACTGTAAAGCTTTTTGTGGAGTTCAGTCAGAGGTTGCCAAAATATTTTAAGGAGCTGTCGGAGTGTTTAGGCCAACCCATGGCCAATATTCATTGAGTTCCAAGGCCAGGGTAATTAATGGAGGCCTAGCGGGGGAGGGGTCAGGGGGGGTTAATTACCTTCCAGAGTGGTCCTGTGCCGATGTATGGCCTCTTCCCGGCTAAGTCTGAAAATATTTTTTTTTTAAATAAAAAAAAAAAAAAAAGCCACTGACCATGCCGAGAACAACCTGAATGGCCCTTTGAGTATGCTCAGCCCTTTTCAAAAGATAGTGCTGGCCTGCTGATGCTGCCAAAGCCATCTCTGAAAAGCGCCAAGCATGCTCAGAAAAGCCCATTCAGGCCCTTCTGAGCATGTGGAGTGGGTTTTGTTTTTTTGTTTTTTTATAAAAAAACATATTTTATTTTCAAACATATCAGCTGGAAAGAGGCCATACATTGGCACGGGACCCCTCTGGAAGGTAGGTAAACCACCCCTGACCCTCCTGCTAGGCCCCCCACTCCCTCATCCCAGCCCCGCTGCTAGGCCTCCACCCTCCTTTCCCTGGGCCCAGTTGACCTATTCCCTCCGCAGTCAGCAGGGAAGGGAGAGCAGGGGCCTAGTGCTGGCCTCTGGTCTCCTTCCCTGCACCCGGCCAAGGATTTTCCGATTTCTGAAGTTCCAGGGGTCCTTCTTCAAAACTTCCGAACTCAGTAAAATCAAGTCAAATGCATCAGTCCTTGGTGTTTTCCAAGGAAAACTGAGGACCAAGTTTCAGCACTACCATGCACATAGTCAGCGCCTCAGCTCACCACAGAGCATGGCGGGATGTCCAACAGTGGTCCGCCCACCCGGTTTCCCAGCAAAGGGGGGCGAGGGGGATGTAAGACCATCTGCCCTGCTCTCCACGCTGGTCGCGCAGTATAGCAGTTGAAACTGTCCGTCCTGGGGTGCACAGGGAATCAGTCCCAGTCATTGTTATGCAGCATAACCACCATTGTTAAGCTACTGCTTTTAATGCGGGCACACAACACACCTCTGCACTAATGACAAACTTAGGAGTGGTCAGTCACATACACATGCTGACTACATGGAGGGGGCTGTGCTAGGGCCTGGGGGTTGGTTATACTGCACTCAAAAGTGAGAATGAGAAATGTTGTAAAGATTTGGTACCCCCTTAATCTAGTGCACTGAAATGCCATGCAATTTATATGTGCAGAGACTGCTTGCGTAGCCAGAAAGTGAGGATTGAGCCCTACGACACCAACTTACATGAATGGAGCTACAAAAAATATTTGTTTTGCACACGTGCAGGAACAATGCAAACTTAAACCTTTTATTTTTTTAAAGGGGGAACTCAATAATGCTTTCTATGGTTATACTGTTACCCAACTGCCACTAGGTTAGTGTCAGTGTGTAAAAAACATGCCATTTCTAAGCACACAATTTCATTATGGTCTAGAGGGGCAAGAATGTTTTTTTTAAAATGAACAGCAACATTTAAGTCAAATTATTAAATTTAAAG
Source organism: Sphenodon punctatus (assembly GCA_003113815.1). Lineage (NCBI taxonomy): Eukaryota > Metazoa > Chordata > Lepidosauria > Sphenodontia > Sphenodontidae > Sphenodon > Sphenodon punctatus. The sequence goes on from QEPC01001501.1 coordinate 1,517,789, forward strand.
AATACGTTTAACATAAATTTGTTTTTAAAACTCTGAATGTATGCTAACCTATACTTACTAATAAGATTTTAAAATATTGTCTCAATGAAGCCTCAATTTTTAGGCAACCAGTTATGGGGTTTTTAAATTTGGTTTAGGTTTTTGTTTCATTTTTTAAACACGCACAATAGCAGTTTATTAAGAGCACAGTCCTGCAAACCCTTAAAACACACTTTGGATTCCAAGCATTTCTATTAAGTTCAGTGAAACTAATGTATACAAATTTAAGTCCTGGTGCAATTCTTGAGTGACTGTGGACAGTGTCGAATTGTACACAATCACGTAGGTCTTTAAACAACTGAACCCCAGGCAAGCATCCATGGTCCTGAAGTCAGCGTTTTCTTATATAGACTTCAGTAACTGTAGGATCAAGCCACGTACAGGGATGCCAAGTACAAATAATCACAAATTGAGATTACTTTCAGACAAAATTGAATGCAGGCAGGCTTGTCATTTCCAAGCCTAGAGGATACATTATAGTCTTGCTTTCAAGCTTTTCCTGACAGTCATGTGTACTAGAAATCAGAGGTTCGTCTTTACAGGATTGAAGCTACATTTCAACCTAAGACTGGGGAAAGAGGCCTATGGTCTTGGAGTAAGAACTTGTTTGGGAAGGCAAGGCTAAGAACAAAAAAAAGTGGGGTCCTCAGACTCTGGCATCCCTGCCTCTATGGAATATAGAGCCCATGCCTGCATAAGCCATCTGCAGTACCAAGCTATTTCTTTATTAAAATTTGGACTAATAAAGCAGTTGGAATGACTCAGTGCCAGGAAGAAGAAATCTGGGCAAAATGTAAGTGCCTGGGATTAGAGGGAACAAGCGTCTATGTGGGGTCACAAGTTTTGTTCATAGCCTTCTTTTACATATATTTTTTAAAAATACTTTTCTCTTACTGCAAATTGTTACACACACTTACCTCATTATAAAAGAAATGTACAGTGTGATTGTTGAGTTTCAGGGAAAGCGTTTTCAGAAATGATATATAATATGCCATGATCTCCTCATCCGAAAAGTCAAATTTGTGGACAATAATGGAATTGACATAGTTATTAGAAAGCAAATAATCTGAAAAATAAATCCCATTACAAGTTAGACACTATATATTAGAAAGTAGAAGAGTTTAGGGCAACCTAGCAATAGTCAAGTCTACAGGTAACTGATACCCCACTATTTTGGGTGTAACAATATACCAATTAATAGTAATATGCAGAAGACACTTATATTTTCTTCCACAAATGTTCTGTAAGGATATAATACATTTCTATTTTAATTATGGGTCAAGCCACATGTAATGGCAGAGCTGACGTGTTCCAGGAGGACAGAGTGTGTGCCTGCGGGAGCACGGAACAGACATGCTTCCAACCTGGCTGATGGCAGCACAGCCCAGGGAGAACGGAAATGCGTAGCCGGCCGGCCTTGCCCACACCATGGAAGACACGGCCTGGGCTGGCAGGCCAGCCAGGAGCCAGATGTGCAAACTCTGGGATGGCCTGCTTTGCCCTGGTCCGGCGGGCCCTAGTCCAAGGCTGTTACCTCTGCCATTTGCTGAATTGAGAGCCAGAGCTAGCCGCCAACACAACCCGGGGTCAACATCTGGCAGCCCAGAACCACACGACAGCAGCCCACAGAGCAAAACAGGTCGCTGTTACATCTGGCTTTACCCTAGGTTTCTTATTTGAAGTAACCACACTTTTTGGGCTGGTAATCAAACATTTTGCAGACACACCACCAAGTACTCTAGTGTACTTTTTTTTTTTTTTCAAGTTCATTCTTCAAATACATGGACTTTCTTCTCCCTAGCAAGCTTGTTTCTTTTATTAAGCAGTCTGTTTTCTCCATTCTCCCATATTCCTTGAAGTCACTCCAGTGTTTGGATCCAGCCCTTCTGATATCATAATCACCTCTTGCAAAATAATTTTTCAGTCAACTAGTGCTCGCACTACCAACGCAGCATCAGAGTACAGGCATTTTAGATTATATATAAACATATGTATGGCTATGGAGTTTGGTTTTTTTAAGTTCACTGATGAAGTAAAAAAATTTAAACAAAATATTCATGAAGAATCCCAAATATTGCTTTTTCTGGGTCAATTACTCTTGCATCTCTAAGACTTCATGGTAATAGTTACATTTTTACTGCGTATAAATAGCAAAAAACATTCTTGTTTTTATATCATACTGATGAACTGAAATGGTAGTATGCTTGATATGCAATACTGTTCAATTTGAGAGCAATTAGTAACTAGCATACTGTATGTATAATTTGGTAATTGATTCTTGAAATTGTTCTTGTATTAAGATACATTGCCATTTAAAAATCAACAGAGTAGAAGCAGGTATTACACTAGAGACACCAAATTTTATTCCTCCTAGTGAAAGCGAAACATTTTTAAAAGAATGCAGGCTTACACAGGGATGTCTCATGACTAATGTTCTCAAAGAGGATGTTCAAGGTCTGCAGCAGCTGTACACACACATAACGGCCGGACTTCTGACGCAGGATGTTCAAGAAGAACACAAACATGTTCTTCTCCAAGAAAAAGCTAGAACACAATTAAGAAAGATTACCTTTTCAGTTGCTACGCTTTTGCAAAAAGTAAAGTATTGCAAGATCTGGCTATTTTTAATACTGTATTCTATTTTTAAAAATCTTCTTTTAACCTACTGCATCCATTTATCAGGAAAAAAAAGGAGAAAGCCTCTTCTCAGATTAGTCACAACCTCCAATAATTACTCAAATTATGAGCAAGAACACATCAAAGAATAAATTGACTCTTTAAAGCAATTTTAAAGGATGCTCTCACCCCACTACAAACAGATGGAGTGTTTAGGGGAAAGATTTCTGATAAAGATTTTTTTCTGCTCTAACTAGACCTTATTTAAATACCCCACTATGCCAATATGCAGAGACCCATGTTAACTACGTTTTCCACAGACACCAATGGGAGAAATTCAGTGAACATGGGTCCCTGCTACTATGCTTTTAGTCACTAATTTTTCAAAGCTGAATGGCACATTCTTGGTTGCTTCAAATATTACATAAGCATTTGTCGCAGTATCATTCATTAAGCCCCAATTTTGTGCATGTTATTTTTTAGCTAATACATGCTTCAAAGTAAAATGTAGATCAACAGTTTAACGTCTCATACAATTAAGAATGCTTTTAGATGCAGTTTATTTTTCAGCACACCCTTTCCAATGATACATAGTGAATTTGGAGAACATTCCAACTAATTATACTTCATTTCAATTATTAAATATGTATCTATTAGAGTAACTTCTAGGGAATTCTCTATCTAACCCAGAGTATTCTGCAATGCTTCCATTATGTAGACCAAAACATTATTTACACATCAAGTAACTGAATATTTATTTTCTGTATTATACAAGAAGTGCTGTACTGAGTCAGAACAATGGTCCTTCAACCCCAGCATCCTGTCTCCAACAGTGGCCAATTTCAGTCACATGGGAGAAGTATCAGCAGTCAGAATGGACAATCCATTCCCTGGTGATCACTCCCTGCTCCCGACAGTAAGAAGTTCCCATCTCATAATCTATTTGGCTAATAGCCGTTAATGGACCTATTATCCAAGAAATTATCCAGTCCTTTTTTAAATGCAGCTATACTGGAATATTCTTCCCTACTCCAACAGCAACTTCTAAATGTTTGCATATAAGACTGAAAATTAAAAGAGGCATTATGTAGAAGTTTCCAGTATCTACATTTCAGTGATTTTTGTTGTCTCAATAAAAAGAAAATACCAGAATGAAAGACATTTTATTAGCCATATGTGCAGGCACAACACCATGGGCACAATCTTCATTTGTCTAGTGTGTAAACAGGTTATGCAAACATGTTAACACAGGGCTTTTGCACGCAGACATAGGTGGGTGCCAAATCCGCTTTCACAATCACACACACATCATTGTCCATGGGCTGTTCACTTGAATGTACTTCATTACCCCTCCAGAGCCCAGTACAGCCCTTCTGTGTAATCAGACCACTCCTAAGTCTACCCTATGGTGAAGGCGCAGTATTTGACAATCCTACACTACAGGCTGTTGACCATGAGTTACTGCGTTCTGATGCTCCTTGTTGCAAGGGAAGATTTGGCACCTACTTTAGTCCAATGTAGCACTTCGATATGCAACTTCCTTGTTCACCTGCACTGAGGAGGACTGAACTCCAAGCTGTTTGTCCTATCAGAACGTTTACAGTGTTATTCCTCAAATAAGACTTTGTTCTTTGAATGCTCTGCCAAAGAATCCTCAACAGAAGAGGAACTGAAATTGAATGATATGGTGGCAAGTAGGGATGGAACAGAAATAAGGACAGCTTGCCCATGACTAAGACCTGTACCATCTAAGCTTTCAAAATACACACACACACACACACACCTTGTACATCACTAATATAAATTAATCCGAACACCCTTTACTCTCAAAATACGCAGAAAGTTGCAACAGCCCCTGCCACCTTACACTGAGCTTGAGCCAGCCACACATTCCCAAAGAAAACCATTGCCTTCCTCAAACACTAAGTAACTTAGCCAGCTATGCACCTATTTCCTGCTCCACTGTTCACTCAACTGCAGCTCAACACATTTGTCAACATCACATCACAAGTCTTAAGGTGTTAGGAAACGACAATAGCCCACACCATGAGTGTGTCCATCTGCCTATTTATTTGGTGTTCACTCCCATTGGTCACCATCCATCAGACCCACAGCCCCCACTCTGGCAGGTTCTCCGATAATGTGAAGCCCGCTATGTAGTCGAATGCGGGCTAACGCTTGCCCATGTGTCCTTGTTCTGTCAATTAGATTGTGTGCAGCACCTCCACACATAAAAGTCCACTAGCACCATAAGAATCGCAGGCAAAAATCCTCAACAGTAGTAGCTTCCTACCCCTCTCCGCACTCCCATTTTCACTGGTGTGGTCAGTGGAGGCTGCCCACAAGTGCATGAAATACACACAGTGGGCTGCCTGTTTATTAATCTGAATATGCTAAACATATGAGTGGAGGCTGCACAGACTGAACACAGACTCCAGTGGGCTATTGTCTAGTTCGAACACACCCTTACTTCTATTTATACCAGCGTATTTTTTCAACGCACACAACATCTTTAAGAATGGCTTATTAAAAAAGGAAGTTTCAGCCAATAAGCAAGAGATGAACTATAGACACTTGACCAGCAGCCAACACACTTGTAAGAACCACTATACAAGCTTTCAAATTCATCTCAGTCAATGCTCCATAAAACAAATTATCAGTCATTCACAAATCAGCTGATTAACAGATCCTTAATTACTTAGGAAAAGATTTTTAAATACAAATATTTAAAAAATACTTACTCAAACACTGAACTATCATTCTGATCTCCCCATATAAGGATTTGAGTTATAGAACGGATAGTCTCCACCAATAGATTACGGTTGTGATCAGTTACAGTGGTATTTTTGGTTAAAACATGATACATATACCTACAAGAGAAAGAGAAAATTAGTAAGGTACCAGCAGCAAGTGTATGGCACTGCAATTTTCACAGTTATTTTCACCTGATCAATTTATTTATATTGATAATTACAAGCCAACAAAGTGTGACATGAAAGTACAAAGTAATTTCTAAAAATAAAAACATTCTATTATGATTTCATTTTTGCACTAGAGGTAGACTAAAGCAGGGTATATTTGCAATATTCAAGAATCAGTAGCAAACAAAATCTTAAATAAGCAGAATCAAGTACATAATGAAAAAAGCATATTACAGTGCTTGACAATGCACAAATGAACAGTTTATTCATCCTACATATGGCAGGAGGGACGGGGTATAAATTTATTAAATAAATAAATAAATAAAATTATTGCAGTTTATTGGGTTTCTTAAATGACTGCTAAGACTCGAAGTACAACAAAAACGGGGGAAGGAGAAGTAATAATACAGGTAAGTATACTTGTTTTCCCTAATGAGATCAATATTCCTTTGATGTTAATTCCAGGAGGTTTCATAGGTCGGCAGCACTACATGTACGCATGTTTTGGATTTTTAAATGGTCAAGATATTCAAGGAGGGTCTGGCCCCACCTTTAGCAAATCTCTTACCAGGGTTCAAGCCATCCAAGTTTAAACACTACTTTAGAATGTGCGATTTGTAAACTTATGGCTTGAATGGAGGTAAATTGGAAGCTCCAGTTGTCCTAGCAAGGACAAATTGAAGGCAAGGTTTATGTATTCTATAGACCTGGTAAACTACGAGTTAAATATAAAAGCTTCCCATACACCATCATCATCAAAAGCCAAGCACTGTACAAAATAAATAAATACATTTTTTTTTTTTAAATATGACTTGTGGAAAAATTTCACAAATTCTCATTTTCAAACAAAAAAATTGGATTGAAAAATGTCAACCTTCTCTACCAATAGACTTTTTACCATTACACACATTTCACCACATTCTCTCTAAGAACCTACACTTCAGCATCTCACAGTGAATCTAAAAGGTATAGATGGATTCATCCAATCCTATAGTATAAAGCTTTGACTAAGTGAAGACATTTAAATCACTACTAACAATGGGAACAGTTGAACCAGTATTCAGCTGCTGGCCTGGTCAGGACAATCTGTTCCACACAAGGCTGAGAGTCGCTTATCAGTGAACAGCTTCAAAAGCCCCATTCAACTCCCACTATGACTTTCAAGGCAGGATTATTATTTTTTTAATAAGTCAAATCAAATTTAAGAAGTTTTAAAGTAGCTAATGAACTTCCCAGTCCCATTCTCAACAGCATTTAACACTTTTGCCTCAAATCTGTTGAGACAAATGGAGCTGCATGTCACTTGACTAGATTAGAACTTGCAAACTTTGGCCAAGAATCTAGGGTGAAATCTAGACTGTACTAAAGTCTAGTAGTACAGGAGTTCATCAACCGACTTCAATATCATCAAGATTTTACCCTTAAGTGGTCTTCCCGAGCCACTCCACAAACACCATTCCAGTACCAAGTAATGGTGCAATACTCCTCTCTTTGTAGTCTTATTTTTCAATCTGTATGCTTGAAGTATACCTACAGACAGATACATCTGTTGACGTTCGTATCCAGTCTACATAAATACAATTTAGTTTTAATTTCTTTGGGGGGGGGGGGAAACGACTGAGCATCAGTTCCAAAATGCAATGTTGGCCAGCATAAAATAGCCAAATAAATATACTACTGAACTTTGTAATCATGATCCCATGCATTGCAAGGCATTTCTCAAGGAACTCACAAAAACCTGGCACATTTATGCCCTTTAAACCATTTTAAACTAAACTAAGTTTGAAAACATTAACCTAAAGTAATTAGGAAATAGGACTTCACAGGTCTTACTAGAAAATGTAAGTGCCTGCCCTTGAGTCTTGTCTCACACTTGTATGCCCAATGTTACAGAAAGTTAAATTTTACCAGAAGTTTGATATGGTGAAAATTCCTTTACAAATATAAATAAACACACACCAGCATGAGGTCTGTGTTCATTTTTACCTGCCTGTCAATGCTATTGCTTTTATAATCTCAGATCCCTCAATCCTAAAAATACACTCTCACAAATAAATTACTCAATTACTTGAGAGTCACAAATTTACCTGGCTGTTTATTATATGGCAGCCTTCCCCAAACATGTGCCGATGAATCCCCATAGTCAGTGACAACCAACAGTAAGCTGTGGGAGGTGGGCGGGGCAAATGTGGCACACGGGCACAGAACATTAGCACTTATTATTACACTTTGCAGTCCCAGCTGTTCGCACTTCGGGGCTAGTGTCCCAACTTAGCACTCCAGCATTTGCCTCTTTGACTATGTATTTTTATATTTTTTGTCATGGTTATGCAATTAAGAACCCCGCTCTTTTGAACTGTCATCATCAATGGTCATTCATGATGGGTATGGGCAGAGACAGTGGAGGCAAGAATTAGTATGGCACGATGAGGCACAACCCAGAAATTAACAGATTGACTGGACCTCCTTCTTTGCAGGGGGACACCACAATCACAGGCCCAACAGTGCGCAGTGTGAAATGCAAGATGGGATACCAATCTGGCCACAAACCAGGGAGGAGTTCAGTAGGTGGTCATCAAATGAAGCCTACTGACACGAAAAGGGAACCGTTTATTAGGTTCACCATGTAACACATGCGGGTGAGTGCAACACAGAAACACAACTAATCCAGTGTGGTTACTATCTCATTAAGACCCCTTGTTGCCAGAGAATATTGCTCCAAACTTATCTTGCCCTGCAGCAGGGGGTGTATTTACTTCACACATTCACTCCAATGAAAGGCATATCCCACTGTACTTCTGTGACAAATAAGAGCAGCCCATGCCATCATAAGCTGAATTATTACTACTTATTTAGTTGGATTTTTACTCCACCCTTCCCCAAAGACTCAGGGTGGCTAAAAACATACATCTAGATAAAGCCCATAAAATCATCATAATAAAAACATAGATAAAACCCATAAAATGACATAAGATACCCATTAAAAACACTCTAAATCTTAATATGTCTGTTAAATAATTGGCCAAACAGACATGTTTTGTATTGCCTGTGGAGGATGCTCAGGCTTTGGCAAACCTCCAAAGGAAGCGAATTCCAGAGCTGTCCTTACTGTACAGACACATTGCAATGACGGAACTTGCAAGAGGGCATTCTCTGCTGGACTTGGGGCCACAAGGGTTCATAAGAAAGGAGGTGGTCCTTTAGATAGGTAGGGCCTGGGCCATTTAGGCCGTGTCTATTTTATTACTTTGTAAAGTGCCAGGTACACTGCTGGCGCTATATAAATGTTTGTTAATAATAATAATAATGTAGGGCTTTATAGATCAAGACCAGCACCTTGAACTGTGCACTGAATGCTATTGGAAGCCAGTTGCTGGCTTCCCATAGCCATCAGGAGGCAGGCTGCCGTGTTCTGCATCATCTGCAGTCCCAAGCAGTTTTTAAGGGGAGCTCCACATAGAGCGCATTGCAGTAGTCTAGCCTAGGGGTAATGAACGCATGGATGGCTGTGACTAGATCCATATCTGAAAGAAATGGTTGCACACATGCTATACACATTGAGCAGTAAAAGAATCTAACTGCTCAGCAGAGATACCACCTCAGTTCATTACTCTGCAATAAGATGTTTATGTATAAGTGGACTTACAAAAGGTAGAGAAATTAACACAAACAACATTAATGAAGTTGCGCATATCAGATGTCAACTAGATACTTCGAAATATCTGCTACCCAGCATCTACCAGTCTTAAATAAAAGATTATTATTTTATTTATATAAAAATGTTATGCCGCCCCCTCCTGCATCTTGGGGCGGCTCACAGCATGTTGAAAACATTTTAACACATTAAAAACGAACAATAATAATTAAATTAAAAAACAATATAAAACCCCATCCCCTCCTACCCTAACCCAACCCATCTCCCTCGGGAAAGGCCTGGCAGAACAGCCAGGTCTTACATTGTCTGCAGAAAGAGGGGAGGCTGGCAGCCAAGCGGATCTCTGACGGGAGGAAGTTCCACAGCCGTGGCGCAGCCACGGAGAACACCCTCCTCATAGTGGACACCCGGGAAACCTGGGGGACCTTGAGCAAGGCATCCCCAGCCGACCAATTATGCCCAAGGTATGACTGTAAGAAACATGTTTAACTTCAGAACGGATTCCATTTGCAACAACATGTAGCAAGGCTTTTTGTGCTATGTATGTGTCAGCCTTGAAAGGAACAGTGTATTGTTATGGGTGTCAGTGGTATGCCAATTATTCTGTGCCCCCAGTACAGGTTGCATTTGTGTGCGTGTTCATGTTTTGCTCAAGTGACAAGAACTTGATTTTATAAATTTATGCTAAATTCTCTGAAGTGTCTCTTCCAAGTAGTAACTTACCTCCACAGTTACTATATCAGGGGTGAGGAACCTTTTCCCTCTGAGGCCACTTTTGAAATTAGTTCAAGCTCTGAGGGCCACCTAGGAGTTAGGGGCTGGGTGCTTTAAGGGTGCACTCAAGGAGAGGGTCCAGATCATGAATCTGCACCACTGATCTGTTCCCTCTCCTTCTGCATATGTCCTCATTCCTGCTTCCTCACCCTGAGCTCAGTTGTGCAGTGTTTCAGGACAGGAACTGGATCCAGGGGCCAGATCCAGTAACTGGAAAGGGGTCAAATAAAACCAACCACGGGCTGCATTTGGCCCTCATGTCCGAGGTTCTTCATCCCTTTCTCATGTGGTATCCAATTTGGCTTCAGTATAAACAGCATCTCCAAATATTTTATACAGGCTTCTAGCATTTAACTCGCTGTGCTTTTATTAGCAGCTCAGCCCTATCATCATAACACTCCTACTCACGGTAAGATGACAGCAATCGCTCACTAATGTTTGCTTTACAAGAGAAGTTCCCAAACTATGAGCCCGTCAGAACCTCAAGCGAGATTCAGCCCCATACCATCTTTGGATGGGGTCTTGGGTTTATATTGAAAACTCATGCAAAGGTTTTGGGAACTAGTGTACAGTGTTTCAGAAGTATCATTTTATTCCATACTTGTCCATTTCCCATAGTGTCACGATTTACAATGTGCAATTCAAAGTTAAAAAGTCCTCAAATGAATCTACACCAAATTCTCTACATAGATTTATTGTTCCAACTGTGATTCAGACCACTGAAAAAAGTTGGTTGAGACACAGGACTGTTGTCTTGTCATTATATCTAGGTGCTACGTTTTTTAAAAGTAGCACAACTTTTTGAATGCACACAGCTGCTGCCATCAAGAGTGATAAGATTATGTAGAGCAGGGGGGGTTTACAGCCTATGATGCAAACAAATTGTAGATGTAAAGTATTTCTGAATCACTTCTAGAAAGCAAAATAAAAAACAAATTACTATTTTGCGCCGCACTTTCATATTCTTTTGTAAGGAAGCAGCCAGTCCTGACTTCTTCTAACATGTGGCTATAGAGGTTCTTTAATAGCACCCAAACTACTATCCATCAGTTTTCAAGTTAAATTCATTAGCTACAGAATAAAAAGGTCACCCAACCAGCAGAGGTTTCATTTAAATTCTTGTCATTTATGAAGGCTCTGTAAATGACAGTGGGGTCTAATCTTTTGGCAGGGAATTTGAAATTTACTGTAACTGCCAACTCCAACCACCACTTCCACAAATGTAAAGGCTTGGAAAAACAAGAAAGCAGGAAACTCAGAAGAAAATCAAACTGTTCAAATAGTTCTCTGCCTTGCAGATTCTGAAAAGGCAAGCAGTCACCTCGTTTTCCCCCCTCAGTTGTTGAGATTAAGGTTTCATTTTGCACCTCAGGACTGCACACAAATTTCAGTTTGCACCTAGTTATCCAACTCAGTTGTTGGATGCTTAGCTGCAAACAGAGTTACAGGCACGAGGCAACAAATGATGCAGGGAGTCAACAAACCTGCTGAACACCTACAAGCTAGCTATGCATTCACATTTGCCACCACTGGCAATTCCGAACTCATAGCAGACTTTTAAAACTTCCCATGAGCTTTTTTTTTTTTTTTTTTTTGGGGGGGGGGGGGAGAAGGAGGAGGACAGAGAGAAAGAGAGCTTGCTGGTCCCAGAGAGCAGTGAGCAGCACTTGTTGCTCCCTGGGATCAAGGGGCTTCTTCTGTTGCCACCATAAAGGAGGCCTCCCCAGACCAGGGGCTTACCCTGGACCTGCCTTCCTGCCACCGTTTCCCCCAGAAATGGCAGCAAGAGATGTAGTGATGAGGAGTGGGCAATAGTGGTGAGGCAGGTCCAGGAGCAGCCCCATGTCCACACTTTAATGTAGTTTTCCCTGGAAGCAGCAGCTGAAGCAGTGGCCCCAATCTGCTGCTTGCCACAGCTTCCAACCCCCACCTTCTTGCCCCAAGTTGTTGAAAGGTCACCTAACAGACATCACAGCTACGTGCAAGTGCTTCGCACAGTGGGCTCCTGATCTCCTCAAGGCCCACTGTGATTTTTATTCAGTAGCACCTACCTTGCTGCTATGCACTGAGAAACTGGCGACACCTAACAAACATGATACTAAACAGTATAGTAAACACAAGTGATTACTGTTATGCCTCTCAACACCCAGAGTCTCCAGCTATCTCTGCTCTTCTGCTATACTATCTTGAATTTTCCAAGAGGAAAGCAATCCTGAAAGGTCTAAGACCAAAAGTTTACCTCGTCAGTCTTTCTGCTCCCCAATCTAGAAGCAGGAAAACAAGTGTGCGCTCACATTGTGTGGTGTCTTTTTGCTGGTTTTGCAAACAGGCCGCCCAATAAAAATTTGAACCCCAATCTCCCAGGTCCCAAGCCCAGCAGCTTACCCACTAGGATACCGGCTCCTCATCCTCCCAACCACATGGGTATCATTAGCTCTACTTTCTCTAAACTTACACATCTAGAACATATCCAAATACTGCCCTTTCCTCCAGATTCTTAAATTTCCACGGCCCTGCTGGCTCTCGCCACATAAATAAAACATTTTCCCATTAGCTTTTAGGTTCTCCTACTCACGTCTACTCAAAATATTTTCACTTAGCTTATCTCCTGGGCCAGCTGCTCCAATCATGTCACCCTTGCATACAAGTCCTGTCACTGAAAGAGTTCAAAGCTTCATGTCTGGACTTTCAAGGTAGATCTGCTATATTTGTATCTTACTGAATAATGCCCAACCTATTAACCAGTGATGCCAGCCCTGATGAACTGTTGTCTTGCCACAGCCCCCTCCCCCACATCCCACCCCTATAAATACAAGAGGGGGAACCCTAAGCACCACCTTTCACATTCCCCAAATGCTTTACCAGAACTGTCCACTAAAGTGTAGTTTCCTCCAAATCCCTCTTCCACTATTCTGTCTATGCTGAACTGCCAACTGATCACAGTCATGATAGCTCTGAAGAATGCAGGTTGAAGCAAGTTAACAAGGGCACATTTGTAGGCGCCCACCCAGAAAACTGAGGCTGGCGACTGGTTCAGAGGTGTAGTGGGACAAGAGCAATTTAATATCAGGATAAAGTCTGGTGACTTAATTTTTTTGGCTCCTGGAGTTTGATATGAAATATCATGCCCTGAAGTTAACCATGAGTGATTAAAACATGCAGCCGGGTGATGTATTCACTGTTACTTCACCGGCTAACCTCTAGTTCCTCCCCATTTTTGTTACATTTACTCATGTCTTTAGTCTTAAACTAAACTGCATGGCTTGTTCACACAAACACTCACTCTGAAGTAAGTACCCTTTAACTCATAACTCTGCTTCAGTTCACACAGAAATATTTAAAGTGAAGGAGGCAACACATTGTGAGCACATTTGCTGACTTTTCACACACTCATTAACTTCAAGGTAGCCTCCTCTTTGGTAATTATTACTCTGCAAAGCATGAATGCTTTCAACGTGGATTATCTTCACAGAAGGAAATAAGGAAGGGGGAAGTTAGGCTGCTTGCCCACCTTTATCTAATGTGAGATTTTGTAATGTGGGAATGCCCTTTCCCCCCAATCATTAGTGAAACTAATGGCAGCTTCATCACACAACAGGACTGAAGACCCAGTCCTATCAGTCACAGGAGTAAAAATTAACGTTACATTTGGATGCATGCATGTAAATCTAACATTACACACCATCTAATTTTGACAGGTGTGCATCCTCTTTGCCAAGCGCTGCTAACTGGGTGAAGGGGCATGGATCCCACTTCCCCTCTCCAACCGACACTAGCAACACTGGGCAAAGAGGCTTTGCCTGGGCGTCCCCAGGGGGTTCCATGGTGGGGGAGGGGTTGGGGACCCGTAGCCCAGTCCTCTCCCCCCCAAGGAACCCACTAAGGAAGCAGCTCCCAGGCAAAGACCCTTTGCCCAGTGCTGGTAGTGTCAAGTAGAGAGTTTCATGCAGGTTTACATTAACTTTCAAAAATCTTCATTTTCCCTGCATTTTATACCATATATTTTATTTAAATAAACTTATACCCCATCCCTCCCACTAAAGCAGCTCGGGGTGGCTAACAAAGCATAATCATACAATAAAAATATAATAATAAAACATTTCATTCATATGGAGACATCAAAAAAATACAACAAAACCCTTCCCACCCTAACCCAGTCCCCAGAACCTTTCACCCATCTCCCTCACCAAAAACCTGGCGGAACAGTCAGGTCTTGCATTGTCATCAAAAGGAGGAGAGATTTGGGGCCACACAGGCCTCCGCCGGGAGGGAGTTCTACAGCCTTGGTGAGGCCACCTAGAACTCCCTCTCCATAGTCACTCCCCGGGATACCTGGGGGACTTCGAGAAAGGCACACCTGGTAGAACGCAGAGGCCGATCCAGAGCCTGGGGAATGAAGTGGTCCCACAGATAGGTGGGGCCTAGGCCGTATAGGGCTTTACAGGAAAGCACCAATGCCTTGAATCGAGCTCGGAAGCCTATAGGCAGTCAGTGCAGAGAATGGAGCACTAAGGAGACAGGCCACCACATTCTGCACCAGCTGCAGCTTCCAAACCATGACCATGGGTAACCCCACGTAGAGCGCGTTACAATAGTCCAGTCTTGAGGGGATTAAAGCATGGATGATAGTGGCCAGGTCAGAGTCCGAGACAAATGGCCGAAGTCGCCGCACCAGATGTAACTGGCAAAATGTTCTCGCCACAACCCCCACGTGGGATCTATGTAGAGCTCAGAATCAGGGAGCACTCCCAGACTGCAAACCTGGGGGACCAGTAGGGGGCAAACCCCATCAATGGGGGACGCCAACCCCACTGCCCTCCCCACTAGCATCACCTCTGCCTTGTCCGAATTCAGCCTCAGTTGACTCACCCTAATCCGGTACCCCACAGCTGCCAGACACCAAGCGAGCACGGAGACTGCCCATTACATTGTGCTAGAAGAAATGCTTCAGAGTAATGCACCATTATCTCCCTTTAAACTTAATCTCCCTCTGTGCAAATAATTCTGACAACATGAAAAAGAACGCTGCTCCTGAATATCCCAGCTATCTTACTTTTCAAAGCAGTTTTCAAATTACCATCCTTACCTACAGTAATAGTATCTAGAAAGAAAAGCATATTCCCTCTAGTCATTCGTTTGCAAAAGGAGCTTCCTTAACAGTTATACTGTATTTCCAGGCATGCAAATTATTTTGTTTCTAGGAATGCCTCCCTGCTAAACATGTGAGGAATTGTTTTCTCGAAAATCAGTGCTAATACATGAGACTAAAGTAGAAATTCTTGAAAATGAAATTATTTCTCTGTCAAAGAATGACTGAGGTGAACAGCCAGGAGTGGAAAAAGTAGTTTTGATCACCATGAGTCATTCTCTCCTTTGCTGGATTGCTGGAGTTTTAGGAATGGGACTACTGTAAGATATTTTTTTTATTTTTCATGCTGGGACCATCTTGTGTGATCTACACAATGGGCGTTTTCAGACAAGACACCCTCCACCCACTACCCACCATCTCCCACCCACTATACATGTTACAGGGAACCCATAGGGCAACATTGCAGCCCTGCAACATGTAAAGGGGGTGTGTGGAGAGTGTCTTGTCTGAAGACACCCTTTGGCTGCTTGCCCATGTTACACAGAGTTGCCAAACTCCCAGCGTGGACTCTTATGCTGAGCTCTGCGCATGGGCTCAGGGATAAAAAAAAAAAAAAAATGTAATCAGCTAGATCCTGCAGCTTTTTTTCTTACAAATGATAGGGCTTGAAATCCAGTCCTGTTATTTGTAAGAAAAAAAAGCCGCAGGGTCCGGCTGATTACGTTTTTACCCCTGCACCAACACGCAGATCTCAGCGTAAGATACCTAGTCGGGAGATTTCACTGCTCCAGGTAACGTGAGCAAGTTTACTGTGGCTTGTTTTTTCTAGGCCGTAGGGCCCAATCAACATTGAGAATCCATTGTCTTAGGTTCTGTTTACACAAGCAGACTAAGGCCACTTGCACACAGGATGGAAGAGACTGGTGCGAGTCAAAATAATGCCAGGGGGAACTGCGAGACGATCTACTCACATACGCGGGGTTTTAGACCGTTTCTGGCACGATTTCACTCATGGATTACAGGGCTCAAAATCCAGCACATGAGCAGAGCTTCCCGTGATCCCCCCCACCCCCGCAATATTTCAGTTCATGACAGTCACTCCCCTCTTGCGTACAAGTGGCAGCTGCTAGTCAATGTTCAGGTTTTGGAAAAGAAAACCTGAGATTGCAGCATGGATGCATGCCACATTAATTTCATCCGTGGCTTGGATCCATTGTTAAAAACAACAAATCCATGCTCATGTTACCCCGTGGTGCATTACTCTGAAGCATCTCCTCTAGCACAACGTACAGGTTTAAATTCCGTTTTACCCTAGTCCGTTTTACCCTTATTTATTGTGGTTTTAGGTTCCCTCTCTGATTATTATATATATTTAATTGGTTTTTATGGTTTTAAAATGTAGTTGTAAGTCACCACAAGCCATCTGTTGATGGGAAGGGGCGAGATATAAATAAATAGTATAGAACTCCGGGAAAATGAAAAGTCTTAAAAGTTAACATAAACCTGCATTGAACTAAATTGCATAATGAAAGCACAGAATGTATTGTAACTGTTGATACCCAACTTCTTACCCTACCTTGTTTCTACAGAAAGTTTCCAATCCTCTGAATGTCTCACTGGTACAAGCCCCATTCACATCAAAGGGGCTTGGCACCTGCAGAACACTTTGAGGATCAAACTGGAAGATTTAGTTGCTATCGATCAGAAGCTAGCTCCTAAAGTTGCCCTTCCAATCTACTAGAAATAAAACTATCAACTTAATATCAAAGAGCAAACAAATCAGTTTAGCACAATCATATTTAATCATACAATCTCAGAGCAACTGAATCATTAAGCTTCATAACATTTCAGTGAGGAAATCTGTTTTACAACTGAGAAAAAAGCTTTTCTACATTATGATTTTAACTCGGGCTCCTAGCTTGAGTTAAGAAAAAAAGTATTTTCCTCCTAATGTAACAGGCTAATTTGACTTTAACCTAGCTATTTACATCAACCACTGCATCAGAAGTTAATCTTCATCTGTCTAAACCAGGTATAACATTGAGTTAGCCTGCATCCATCAGCAGCATCACTCAATTTGGCTAGCTCAAGTTAGAGATGCACCTTTTCGCCAACATAAAAAAACCTTAAATTGATTCAGTTTAAAAAAAAGTTCTAAGATCATCCAACACGTTTGAAAGCCCAGACGATAAACCCAGTGAATCCCGATTCCTTCTCCCCTGCTCTGTACCACACAGCCTCTCAAAGAACTCCCAAGAAGCGATTTTTTTTAAATGTCTAAAATATGTACCAGTCACAAATAATTAGGTTCATCGCTCTCTCTGTGACATCATCCAATAAATAAGCATGAAAAAAAGTAAAATAGAACCCAGTGGTGGGTTTAATCCACAAAGATTGCAAACATTCTCAGCTGTCAAGAAATTCTCATCTGACACACTTCCCAATATTTCATGTCTAGGCTTTTTCGTAGCACAGATTGCTGATCACAAACTGTGCCATGAATCTTTATCATTACACATCCAAATAATCATGAAGTCACTAAGCTCCTCTTTGTTCCAGTTTAAAACAAAAAAAATCATAAACAAACAGAATATATAATGCTACTGAAAGCTGTAAACATGCTTATCAACTTTGGGTCTTATCCTGCAAATTACAAACACAAGAAATCCAACTGACTTTGATAGGGCTCCTCACATGGGTCAAGACCACTTACATGAGTTAGGATTTACAAGATCAGATCTTCGCACATCACAAAGGCTTTGGGAAGGACAGGACCTTATTTCTAGCATGAATGGCAATTGCCCAAAATAGTAAAATCAGTCACTGTGACAAGTAACCACCTTAACTTCTGCTAATGTTATCTGTTCCTGTTAAACTAATTTTAGAAGGCATTTAGTAGCTCCTGAATTGGCTGATGAGCATGATCTCTTCTGGAAATGTTCATGCCTATCACGGAAATACCAGGAATTATATTCGCAAGGTGTAATTTAGAACATTACATAATGGTGGCTGGATAGTCAACATGAAACTCGCTTCCTATTCTTTCTAGGGCATCCTAGAATACAGTTTAGAGAAATCTGTACTTGAAGAAATGAAAAAGTATGCTGTCTCCAAAACTAGCTACCCTGACTCCCCACCCCATCCCCCTTTAAATACATCAGCAGCATCATGGCTGTAGACATCCACACACCTGCTGTCCTCTGGAAAACTGGTGAGTGGATTTTTACAGCTGCCACACTATTGCCTAGTGAATAGTCTTATGCCTAGTGAGTGAATTATACATTTTACATCCTTAATTATTTGGTTATTCCATACAAACAAAATTTGCAAAGCAAAGTCTCTCTGTATGCCTCCTAAAGCATCAAGGAGGCATGTGGCAAACATATCACTTGCCCTCTTGAGAAAAGTTACTGGGGAACAGTTAGGACAAGGCAATAGATTTAATTCTGAAGGTTCTAAAGTAATTTTCCAGAATCCAAAACAAGATAAGCTGACCACCCATTCCTCATTTTGTGGGGCAGTCCTACAAGCAAGCCTTCTCGTGTTTGTCCCACTCTTGAAGGAAAGCACTGCGTAAGTGCTCCACATCACCAGCTGGTTCACTTCAATCAGACTTGTAACAGTAGAACACATTCAAAGTTAACGTTCTGTATCCCGCAAAATACTGCAGGAAAGGTGGCTGACTTTGTGCAAGGTAGGCTCCTAGCCACATTCTGAGAAACCCCAATTCACTGTTACCTCCATTCTTAACACAAAACATGAAGAGAAACACACTAGAAAAGAGCAAAATAAGAGCTTTACTTTTCACAGTGGTCTGTGTCAAAACGATACCTAACCCAGTGAGAAAGGCTTGTTGAGAGAGAGACCAGAATAAATAATAATTTCCCCAATTCAAAATACAACTGCTAGAACAAAGCAAGGCCCTACACCCAATTTGACAGCATTTCTCTGTCTATGAGATAATGTTAGAAAACTGCATCTAATTAAATCCAAGTTTTCACTGTAGAGATCTTTTTGAGTTTTGGTGAAAATCGGACAACTGGAAATTGTTTTACAAGTTGCTATGCCCTTTTAACAGAAGGAAGAGTTGGAGGGAACCAAAAATCCTATGATTGTTGGGTTAGGCAGGACTGAAAGATAGACATTTGACTAGCAGCTGCGGGCTGGGGTGAGAAATTGGACTGAACTTTCCAGTTGGGCTGCAAATGGGCAGTATATAAACAAAGGGTGTTTTAAACGAGCAACGTTGGGGCAGAGGGTCCAAGTACCCACTCAGGTGGTATGCATGGGGAGCAATTCTAATGGGTGGCTCCCAGCACGGCTACCACAGCAGGCACCTCGCACTCCCCCTACCACGAACAAGGGGGAGGCACACCGTGCTGGCCTTTGAAATTGACATGTCCCAGCATGAACACCAAGGAACCCGGGCTCCTCAACACTCGTGGCCAGTTCCTGTGACTTGCAAAGGCTGCGTCCCCCAGCCTACAGTGCCTATGAGCAGCAGACTGGTCTGTTGGTGTGGCTGGCTGCCGCTGTTCATACGGACAGGGGATGCATGCCCGCCAGCTGCCCCACATGAAGCACTCCAGATTTCTCAGCAGTGGCTCACGGGAACCGTGCATTCCCTCGCACCACCTCAGACGGACGGTCAGATGAGCGGCCATGCATGGTAGCATACACCCCTAGTTTGTTCTGACAACCTTTAAGAAAAGTTTCTAGCCTGCATGTTTGCAATGGAACTTCTGCATGACCATGAACTGATACAGTGGTATTTCAGTCTGACAAATGCAGCTCCAATATTCCTTACTGCTGCTCATACAACTTTCCCAAAATGCAATATTTTCAATATTAGTTGTATCAGTTTCACAATTGTTATTCAGAACCTGAAGGGGCAGTAGCAAGAACAACAAGGATGATAATATTCTGCCTTAGATAGGAGGGAAATGTGATCTATAGCAAAATCAGGGGCATGTTATGGTCTGTTCATTCAAAATGTCCTTTACCTGGGTGTGCCTCTGGTTAAGTTTACCTGCAAGTAAAGCCATTTGGCTGACCACCCATGTACTCGACTTACGTTACCTTCGTGACTGTAATTCAATCAGAACTGTCACATGAACATACACTATGTGATAATTTACTGCGAGAGGTAAAGTACCACAATGTAAAGTTACCTCACAGATCAAGCTACCACACACCACCATTTGTGGGTCACCTAGTCCAACCCCATGTTTGGACACCGGAGGACTACAGCTACAACATCTCCGGCAGATGGCTGTCCAGACTTTTTCAAAGCCTCCAAGCAAGTAATTTAACCTTCGCATCATACAAACCAGCAGTCAGACAAACAAACTTTAACCCCAAGTAAGCTAAACTGGAGGTGGTTTTTTCATACCCCCAGGTAAGAAATGGTTCATGTGAACAGACCCTAATTGTAAAGATTATTTTACTTCCTTACAGTAGCCTGAATGCAAAAAGGTAGAGCAATAAGAGGACAAGCCCACCACTTCACTAGAACCCCTAGGGTCTAAGGTAGGAGTTGGGAGGCTCAGGCTATAGTAACTTCTCAGCAGCTCATGAACTGTATGAGGGATTTCTGATTCATTACACACCCATTACCCAGAGACAAGTGGCTCTTCAGTGTTTTTAGACAAGCACCTCCCCACCCATAATGCATGTTGCAAGGCTGCATAGGGCATCAATGCAGCCCTGCAACATGCGTTATGGGGGGGTTAATGGATGGGGAGGCGCTTGTCTAAAAATATCGTTCGACATCACAGAAAAGGCATACATAGCAGTCCCCTGTGATTCTCAAAATGGGGGAGAGGGAGAGACGTATTTGGGAATGAATACAAGAAGAAGCACAGCTGACAAGCTCCTCGCTCCACTATAAGCTGGGGCTAATTTCCAAAGTGGTTGGATAGCGAAGGGCAGAGAGAGAGAGAGAAGTCAAAGGAAAGACAAATAGGATAAGGGCATCATGGTGCCCATAACACAGACAAGGAGAAGGTAGAGTATTATTTTAAAAGGTTGAGATCCACTGGAACGCATGTTGGCTTCCCCCCCAACATTAGGCCTGTGCCATGCTAGCACCATGAGTCGGGGAGGGGGTAATATGACTGTGGTTCATGCGTTTCCTGTGTATTCTGAAAGAAGAAGTGTTCACAAGCAAGGCAGGAGTGTTAGCACCTTCTGTCCAAGCAGCTGGAGATGGAGGACTAGGACATAAACAGGAGTGTTGCTTCTGAACATTGTTTTCCCCTTAGTCTAAGTGCCTATTCATTCTTCCAGACCTCTTCTCCGTTGTTTGCAGTAACAGAATTCTCTCAACATTTCCAAGTGTCAGTTTGTTAAGACTATCTGAGGGGGATGTTCTATTTTTTAGGTTATTACCTTTCACGGGACAAGTTTGTTGCATTATTGAGTAATGATTTTCTGCTTTCATGCTACAAGACTGCATCACCATATTGAGTCAGTCACAGTAATATTTAGGAACCATATAGTCCCCTGCAATACAACACCACTGTCAAAACCAAGATTGGTCCTTGGGAATAAAGAAGTGTGATACTATACAAGACCTAATTAGCATTTATGAAATGCTCCAAGACCTTCAGACAGGAAGGGTGGTTCCAATATACTGACATGGATAGCCTCTCCATGAATATAAGAGGAGGAGGAACTCTTTGAGTGTTTTTAATTAACAAGGCAGAGGATGGGGAATCCATGACCGCTGAGTGGCAAGGCTGCAGGGCACCCATGCACCAGAAGCATGTGGGGAGCACTTCACATGGGCAGCACCCAACATGGCTACCCCAGCCACAATACAGTTGACTGGCCCTGCACAGAGCACTCCTGATTTTTCAGCAGTGGTCCGTTGGCCAGGATGACCACTGCATGGGTCACGGGAGCATGCCTCTGCACACACGATCTTCACATGAGCAGCTGGATGTGTGGTCCATGGGCAGGAAGGGGCATGTGTCTTATTTAAAAACACCCTTAGTTAAGTGTTTGCCACTCAGGCCCTGAATAACATTTTTGTAGCTCTTTCTATTCTTACTACAGCCACTACACCCACCTAACCCCTCAGCAAGCCCCCTCCACCACTTACTCAATGTTGTGTCTGAAAGGCTTCTCCATATCGAAGTGTTGGTTTTGACCTATAAAGCCTTGCACAGTCTGGTCACTGCTTATTTGCGAGACCACCTCACTCCCTGGGTTCTGGACCGGCCCCTGTGGTCATCTGGGAGTGCCTTGTTGGAGGTCCCTCAGGTTTCCAGGGGGGCCACACAGGACAAGGCGTTCTCGGTAGCCACACTGTGCCTTTAGAATTTCCTCCCGGCGGGGACCGGTCTGGCCCCAGACCTCCCAGTTTTCCGTAGGAATTGCAGGACCTGGCTGTTCCATCAGGTGTTTGGCGAGGGAGAAGGGGACGGGTGGATGGGTGTTTGGGGAGGAGGGGAATATGTCTTATTTTTATTATATGATGCTTTGATATGTTTTATTGTATTTTATTGATTGATGTTGTTAGCCACCCCAAGCTGCCTGTGGCAGAAGGGGCGGGATATAAAATTTTTAAATAAATAAATAAAATCAATAAATATCCCCCCTTCACAAGCCCCAAAGCAAATCTCTTCCTGCACAGACTCAAAGCGCCTTTTCTCCTCCCCGGTCACCAAGAACCTAGAATGTACAGCAACACACAGCCCCCCTTCTCAACCTGACTCCCTGTAGTCCTTTCCCCCACCAGACTCCCTCTAACCCCACTCGCCTCAGTCCAGCCACCTTTTCCTCCTTCTTCCTCTATGCTCTTCAAACCAGCCCAGGCCCATAGCTAGGACGTTAGGGGGGGGAGAGGGAGAAGCACAATTTCTTCAGGTCTAAGAAACCAAGGGGAAGAACCTGCAACACATCTTATTTCAATGGCAGGGAGAGAGAGAGGAGTTTACAAGGGAGCAGTTAGGGGGGGCTAGTATCTCTCTACCCCAAAACCCACCCCCAACCTCCCTCCAGTTCCTAAAGCCACCCCCAGCCTCTCTACTCCTCAACCCCCTAGCCTCATACCAGTTCCCTCACCTTCTCCTCAACCCACATCCTGCCCTAGGCACCTCAGTCTCCCCTCCCAGCCCAGTTCAACCCCCCTTGCCCTCTGCCCAGGTCCCGCATGCGCTCCCCGAGCGTCGCCCCCACGGTTCCCCACTCACTTGAGATGGTCCAGGGAATGGATACTGCGAGGGGCTTTGCTGTGCCCGCCGCCCACCCAGCTACGGGAGCGGCCGAACATGCTGGCGATGAGAGGGGGACGCTGGGTTCTTGAGATGCTATCCCTTCATCTCCTCCGCAGGTACTTGAAGGCGGAAGGGGCAACGCCAGCCCCTTGGTAGTCACTCACAAATCCGCCCGGCCCAGAAACCGACGAATGAGGAAATCAACGCGCAGCTGCGCGCGCGGAGCTGCCTGGGAAATAAAGTCTCGCTAGCCTACCTCCCCCCGACGGCTGAAAGAGAGTCGGACTGCAACTCCCAGAGTGCATCGCGCAGGGGCAGGGACTGTGGTGTGAAGTTGTTTGTGTTGATGACCTGAGCTGAGAGGTCTCGGGAAACCCTGAGAGCCGTGGATGGAGGGGAATGTACTCCTGTATGTGCTAGGGGAGAGGAGCAGGTTTGGAAGCGGGAGAAACGCTAAGAGTTAGCGGAAGGAATGCGGTGGCAACGGGGCACAGTCTTGACTTTATTACTCATTTCTATAGTGTTACTTACTAGGCATATGCAGCACTTTACAGTCACAGATTTTGGGAGCAGGTCCCTGCCCAGTAGGCTTACAATCTAAGATGGACACAGGTGAGGGAATACAAGGACTGAAAGAAACATATTCCCATTTTTTAATTATTATTATTTTATTTGTAGATGTGGAACCCAGGCTGAGAGATTGTTATTTGCCCAAGGCCACCCAGTGAGTTCATGACTAAGGAGAGATTTGAACCTTGGTTTCCCAGATGCAAATCCAGCACCTTAGTCACACTTCACTACACCTCACTGGCTCGCTCAGTAGCAAAGGTTGAATTCAGTGGAGTCATATTCCATCCAAGATTGGGGGAATCAGGCTTTGACAGGGAATCCAAGTCTTTGTTCACTTGGGTGAGTATGGTAGAATTTGAGGAAAGGGTAAACCAATTAAGAAAATTAAGCATTTATTATTGTTTATATAGTGCCAGCACTGAACAATCATTAAATACAGGGCTCTGCCCCATAGACTTGTGATTTAGAATGGACAAAGGGGAAGAGACAGAGGGGGGACCACAGAGAGAGACAAGAATGTATTCATGAAGTTGAAAAACTGCAGGTGCATGTGCTTAGTGTTTGTTATTTATCTATTTATATTTATTAAAACATTTAATACCCAGCTCCTCCTGCCAAGGCAGCTTGGGGAGAAGAAGGGGACATATAGGGGAGAAGGGGACCCTAAATGTTATGATAGTAGATAGAGCATCTGTGAGCAGAGTATGAAGGTAAGGAACTAGGGCAAGTGGGTTTTTACAGCCCTAATTATGTTATAGCAAAAAAAATAATAGTAATAGTAATGAGAAGAAAAACCATTTGTGGGGGAAGGGTAGGCTTGGAGGGCTGAGAAAGATGGACAGTTTTCTACTGCTTCCTCCAGCACTTCTTGAAAGAATAATCACAGGCAAAACTGGGGAATAATCAAAACCAACCAAACCAAGCTTCAAAAGTATGAACCCAATGTAAATCCTATTATTCATATCTGACTGGACATCATTAGGTCCCCTAATGTAAGGATCATAATAAATTAAATATTGAGAAGGGAGTAGCATCTAGCAATGTTCTGCAGAGCAAATGATATGGTGAATTTGTTCTTATTTTAGTAGGTATTGCTTGAGATGAGAGCCAGATACACATAAAATGGAGTTTTTCCTAAGGAACAGATTTCTGATTTTTTTTCATCCACATGGCATTCTCATGCACAAAGATATCTAGTAAAATTATTAATAGGTCTGGTTTATATTATCACACATGATGAGTCACCCTAACCTGTGTGACTCTTTCTTTCAGATACAGACCTGCCCACAATCATCCATGCCTTCGTTACCTCGAAGCTAGACTACTGCATTGCGTTCGATGTGGGGCTGCCCTTGCAGACTGCTCAGGTGCTGCAGCTGGTGCAGAATGCAGTGGCCTGCCTCCTAAGAGGGTGGCTGGAAGCACATTACATGGGTGCTCCAGAGTCTGCATTGGTGGCTAGTGACCTTCCAAGCATAATTCAAGGTGCTGTGTTTGACCTGTTTGTTTGTTTATTTATTTAAGACATTTATTATTCTGCCCCTCCTGCCACAGGCAGCTCAGGGCAGCTCAGGAACGTATAAAAGGCATAAAACATCAATTAAAGTAACTTAAAGGAGGTAAAATACACCAACCCACCCCCAACCCAACACACCTCCCCCACCCGTCACCCATCTCCTAGCCCTAAACGTGCTGGGCCCATATCTCAGGGAAGCCTGATGCCCCATTGTGGTTTCTAAGGCCAGCTGAGAGCATCCTCTTGCAAGTTCCATCTTTGCAATGCAGCCACACACGGTAAGGGCACGAAGAGAGGCATTTTTGCACAGCTGCTCCAAAGCTTTGGAACCCCCTTCCTTTAGAGCATCACCAAAGCTGTAGCCTGAGCATCTCCCAGAGGCGATGTACAATTGTTTTCATTTGGGTCAGGCATTTACCAGGCAGGATTAGGGTTTGGGATGGATTTTTATGTCCAGTTTTATCATTTTTATCTTTGTATTTTATATGTTGTTAGCTGCCCTGAGCCTTGAGGATATATATAAATAAATACATGTTTTTTCTTTGGGGTACAAGTCTCCTAAATAGATACAATAATCCACTGCTTGATTTTGGGGGCAGGGTACATTTTTGTAAACATGAGAGAGAATGAAAGAAGGGAGAGAGAGATGCCCACAATAACTTTGATACCTAAACTTTATGGAGTGGTTGGTTCCCAATCTTGTCTTAAACCAGTCTTTCTCTCTGAGCTGTTTCTCTAGTTGGGAAAGTCTGTGGTGGCCACTTATTACACAGGACATTCTTATCAGAGCTACCAACATAAGCCAAATGCTCAGGGTCCAAATTGTTGGATTCAGTATATCCCCATATATTGCTCACCGGGGAGATCAACCCCAACCCTCCATTGTTTCTATCTCTTTAATTTGGATGTAATTATTTATTTATTTATTTATTTATTATTTATTTTTTAATTTTTAATTTGGATGTAATTAAAGGAGGAAGCAGCCTCCCTATGGTAATTTGATGTTTCCTGGAGGAGTGATATCTTCAGTGATAGTACTTGCATTAACTGTTGGCCAGAATTCATGGGTCCCTCCCAGTCAGCACTGTTTGTTACATGAAGGCAGAAGAATCCCATCCAGTTACTTAGAGAGGTTTGTTTTCCTGTAACAAAGTTGTATTCCAAAGCACATACCATGCTTCTGAGTCATATCACTTGATTGGTTAGTGGCTGGTGCAATAATTCATCCAAATGTCCTTCTGGGCTTGATGCTGTTGTGATTGTATAGCACTTGCGTAGTAATTACCACTCTTGGAACAACAGCCCAGGTTCACTTTAGAGCCATGAGAAGACACATGCTGGGATAATATACTGCACAAAGATGAAATTAACCAAGGTTCCCACATCATTGCCTCCTGAAGGCCCAGATCCTGGCCCTCCTATGCCCTCATCGGGATGGTGGACTGTTTAGGTTGGTCCACCCACAGGGACTGATGGATCCAATCGGTTTCCAGAACTCCCGGGGGGGATATACCAACTAACTTTGACAGCTGCTCTGTCAATGACCTCGTTGCCTTGTGGAATGACATCTTGACCATGGCCATCAACATGGTTGTACCCAGACATCCGCTCCCACCACTTCATCAGCACGGGTCCCCCTGATATACAGAGAACCTGAGGTGGCTGAAGTGGAAGAGTAGGCAGTTAGAGTGCAAGTAGCACCCGACATGTGCTGAAACTGAACAATTGCAGCATAGATCATTTTTGAAGGACTATGTATGCCATGGCGGTGAAGAAAGCTTTCTTCTTCGCTATCATAGCATCTGCAAAGTCTAGTCCAGTGGAGCTGTTCCAGGTGGTGAGAGGCTTGGTTAACCCAGCCTGTCTCTGCCAGGAAATGGAGTCATCTAATGCCTGCTGTGACATCTTTACTGATTATATTGCAGACAAAATCATTCATTATCACCACAACTTGGGCACTGCCATTTTAACTGCAGAGTCAGAATTTGGGGTTATGGAAGTTCAGTCTTGCCTGTTTATTTGGATCAGTTTCAATTGGTATCAACCACCTCTATGCTGATGACACTCAACTCTATCTCTCTACTCCCTCTCTCTCTCCCTCTGTTCAAGCACGTCTCATCAACTGTCTCTCTGACATCTCTACCTGGATGTCTCAACATCAACTCAAACTCAACATGGCTAAAACTGAACTCCTTATCTTCCGCCCTCATCCTTCCTCACCTTCCTCACTGTCAATAACTATTGATGGAATCACCATCCAAGCCCGTAGCCTAGGCTTCATCTTTGACTCACCCCTTTCTTTTAAACCCTACATTGACTCTGTTGCTAAATCCTGTCGCTTCTCCCTCCATAACATTGCTAAGATTCGCCCTTTTCTCTCTGTCTTGTCTGCCAAAACTCTTGTCATGCTCTGGTCATCTCTCGCCTTGATTACTGTAACCTCCTTCTCACTGGCCTTCCCCAGTCTCACCTTTCTCCCCTCATCTCTGTCCCAAACTCTGCTGCCAGGGTCATCTACCTCGCCAGTTGCTTCGACCATGTGCAGCCCCTCCTCTCATCGCTTCACTGGCTTCCCCTTCCTGAACGAATCCTGCACAAGCTCCTAGTCTTCACCTATAAAGCTCTTCACAACCTCGCTCCCTGCTACCTCTCTGCACTTATCGCCCTCCATACTCCAGCCCGTGCACTTCGCTCCTCCTCTGTCCCTTCTCTCACCCTTCCACACCTTCCCTGCTCCCCTAAGCGCCTTCGTCCCTTCTCACTTGCTGCCCCCCATGCCTGGAACTCCCTCCCTGTCCACATCCGCCTTGCACCCTCTCTTCATACCTTCAAATCTCTCCTTAAAACTCACCTCTTTCGCTCTGCTCTGTCTGACTCTTTATCCTGCTGAGCCACTATTCCTATACCTACGATCGGTTTACCCTTATCCTTGCCACATGGACCTGCCTGCTGTCATTCTCATCGTAAGCAAGCCAAGTACGTGCACTTGAGACCTCGCATCTTCATGAATGTTAGACTCCTTGTCTCTCCCTCTGTTCCCCTTCCTAAGTCTCTCCCCCAGCTCCTGTCTCTCAGATTGTACGCCCTAGGGGCAGGGACTGTGTCTATTTTATTACTTTGTAAAGTGCCAGGTACACTGCTGGCACTATATAAATGTTTGTTAATAATAATAATAATAATAATAACCACCGACGCGAGGGAGGTACTTGGGATGGTGAAGGCAACCAGTTGTGAATTAGATCCTTGTCCATGCTGGCTGGTGAAAGCCAGCTGGGAGATGTTGGGGCCATTGTTGGCTGCAGTGGTCAGTGAGGGGAGAGGAGGGTGTTGGACACGCTTTGTAAGCCATAGGCAGGGACTGCATCGATCTTATTGTTCTGTAAAGCGCCAGGTACACAGGTGGCGCTATACAAATGCTTATAATAATAATTAATAATAAAACTGCGGTGGTCTGGCCCCTGCTTAAGAAACAATCTTTGGATGCTAACTCCCCAGCCAGCTATTGGCCTGTCTCTAACCTTCCTTTTTAGGGAAAGTTATTGAATGGGTGGTTACTTGACAACTCCAGCCTCCTCTCAGTTCTATTGGATTCCTGGATCTGTTCCAGTCAGGTTTTCGTCCTGGGTATGGCATGGAGACTTCGCTTGTGGCTTTGGTCAATGATCTGTGCCTTGAGGTGGACAAGGGGAATTCTACCTTATTGATCCTGTTTGCTCTTTCAGCAGCCTTTGATACAGTTGATCATGAGGTGTTGTTGACACGACTGCAGGATCTGGCAGGGGTGCGCAGGACTATTCTTGATTGGTTCCGTTCTTTCTTATTGTGGATGTCCCAGGGGGTGGTGATGGGCAATTAATTGCTCATCATCCCCTCAGGACCTCCCCTTGGTGTCCCGCAGGGTTTTATTCTGTTTCCCCTCTTGTTCAATATGTAACTGAGGCTGCTGGGCAAGGTCATTCAGAGATTTGGGGTGAGGTGTCATCAATATCCTGATGACATTCAGCTCTACCTCTCCTTTTCATCTGACCCAGGCCCTGCAGTCTTGTTGCTTACCCAATGCCTGGCTGCTGTTGGGGACTGAATGAGGTCGACCCAGCCTGTGACTTGAAGAGGATTGGGATGCCTGTTATTGATAGAGTCTAGCACCCTCTGGTCAATCAGGTTGGCAGCAAAGTGCTTTTGGATCCCTCGCTGATGCTGTGCCTGGAACTGATGTTCCAGGAGTGCTTTTCACCAACTCCATCTGGTGAGGAGGCTGCAGCCTTTTCTTTCTAACTCGTATCTGGCCACTGTCATCCATGCTGTCATCACCTCAAGGCTAGATTACTGCAATGTGCTCTATGTGGTTCTGCCCTTGATGACTGTTCAGAAGCTGCAGCTGGTGCAGAGTGTGACAGTTCAGTTCCTTTTGGGAACGGCTCACTGGGAGCACATTGCACCGGCGCTCTGAAGTCTGCACTGGTTACCTATAGCTTTCTGGGCTGGGCACAGTTCAAGGTGCTGAATTTGACCTTTAAAGCCCTAAATGGTCTGGGTCCCATATATCTGAAAAACTCTGTCGTACCATTGCGGTCCCTATGATCAGCTGAGAGCACCCTCTTGCAGGTTCCATTTGTTACCCTAGTCCGTAGGATGGAGGTGTGCAGGAGGGCGTTCTTGGTTGCTGCCCCCATTTTGTGGAACTCTCTTCCCCAGGTTTGCTTGAGTCTGAGCCTAAGCATCTTCCGAAGGTGGTGTAAAATGTTTTTATTTGAAAAGGCATATGCCGAACAAGGATAGGGGTTGGATGGGCTTTTGGGTAGGGTTGTAGGAGAGGGTGGGAGTTTTTATTGTATTCATTTTACTATTTTAGTAATTGTAAGCCATCCTGAGCCTCTATGGGAAGAACGGTGTATAGATTTGAATAAATAAATAATAAATATTAACATCATAAACTGGTCTACCAGTTATTAGTATGGAGAACCACATCGTCCATGTCTTTCGGGCTTGAGGTGAACTCTAAGATATACTCCATACGCTTCTTTGGAAGAGAGTGCAGAAATGCTTTTCTGTGAGCTAGGTCACCCCCAATTAAACTGACCCTGAGCAGTTTTCAGATTCCACCATTTGAAAATCCTGTGTGCCAGCTCATCGGGAGCAAATTCAGGGATCAACTGCACGTCTGCTGCTAAAGAGTAGAGGGTTTTATACAGCTCAGCTGTCACATGAGTTCCCTTGGGTAATGTACCTCATGATGGTGGGTGGGTCATAGGGAAGAGTCTAAGGTCTTCTACAAAATCATTGGCCAGCCCTCATTTGTAAGTCAATGTGCTTGCATATTGCTTGTGCCATGTAGGAACCATCCAGTGAACTTACTAAAGTCACTGCAAAGAAGGGGACCCCATGACTGAACAAAAGAGTCTGCTTCAGGCACCATTAGGCATCTGGCTTCTGTACCTGACACTGCTGCACCTGGTCCTACAATTAGCTGCTGCAGAAGAGTTGGCCTAGATAGTTTCAGTCTTAATTACCAGGGGTCTTTGGGGAGCAGAGGGCTTTTTGAAAGGTGGAGCTGTGGGACATGTCACAGCAGGTGGAGTTTGTGATGATGGCAAGCTATGTGGCAGTGAGAAAACTGTTCTTTAACCTGCCACCTCATTTTATGGATTAAACTATTTTATGGAATGAACTAAAAGTTCATTCAACTCCTGAAGGGCTTCCTCATAGGCAGGGACCCATGTTCACCGGACTTACCCCACTGGCAGCAATGGAGAAAATGCAGTAAATATGAGTCCCAGCTCATAGACCCTGCTGCCCCTGTTTAGGAAGGTTTAAACTTTGAAAGGTTCTCTTTGCTCTGAAAGAGCATCCTCTTCCTGATTCAGCCCTTTAACCTGTTCTAACAGGTTGAAATTATATTTCTGTAGGGCATTTAACCCTACAGAGTTCAGAGACCTAAATTAATGCAATTCCTAGACTACATTAGGGGCTATATTCCTTAGGTGCTTGTGCTTCACCAGGGCTCTCACTTTTGCTGCTTTGGTCCCCCTTATCCATCAGTCCACTCCTCTGCCATCGATTGTGTCCTATTGCTGCAGCATGTTGCAGGTCTCCGGGACAACAGTCATGGATCAACCAGGAGGCTTATTGCTGTGTGTGAGGAAGTGGGTTACTATCCCTTTAAGGAGCCCACTTTGCTACTGAGGACCCACCCCCTCCAAGGATATAAAGGTCAGCAAGCTCCAGGGGCTAGGCAGTTTGTGGCTGGAAGCTGATCTGCTCACTCTGTACCTGAGGAGGAAAACCAAGGAGGCCCTATGGGCTAGGAAGCCTGAGGGGCAGTGGAGTCTGAACCAGGAAGCCAGGGTGTGGTCTTGCACTTGAACTGGCTGGAGATGTCTGCAGGTAAAGGAAGTGTGTCCCAGAAGGGACACTATGGACTATCTGGAAGTCACAGGGCTGAGGACTGATGAGTGTTGCTAAACCTGCAAGGAGACAAATGGTCCCTGATTAACATAGTCCAAGATCCTGCAAGTACTTACATTGCTGAGAGAGGGGATTTTGTTACACCATGCTTTTGAACCCTTCTTGGGGGAACATTACCTAGGTACTGGGCAATCCAGAATTGCAACACCAATAATATGAGGATTCTAAAAAGCAATCTGCCTTCTCAGTTCCAGCACCAAAGGGAAAGTGCCACGAGGGCTGTGATTCCACTGCCTTGGGGAAGGAGTGGGAGGATCCAGATCATGGATCCCTACCATGCTACTATCCCCTCCTTGTGTGCATGCCCTTATCTCTACTTCTGTCTCCTTAGCTTACTATTCCAGTGCTTGATGGTAGGGACTCAACCTGTGGGCCAGATCCAGCAACTGGAAAAGGGCAAAATAAACAGATGTGTGCCCCATAGGCTGTATGTACTAGAAACCTTTGGTGGTGGATGGGTAAAGTGCACTCACAAGATGTGAATTGGTTCATTATTGCAAAACAAATCTGAGGGGGGCCTTCCAACCTAGCTATGCCTCCGGGCTGGAGGTTCCCCACCCTTGGTATAAAGTGAGATTTTCCTGTTTTAAGGGAAAACTTGGAAGCAGTCTTATTTGCCCATGCACTACGGCTAGTGCTAGAATATTTGTTTGGGGTTTATTTATGATGGGATTGAGGGAAAGGACTATGGAGCATGCAACACAGTGTGACTCTTTCAGGGACCAAAATCTGTCTAAATAAACTGTGCTGCTGAGTCATGAGTGATGGGGAAGTGAGAGGGACAGGGAGCTTTTAGACAAGGGCCTCCGCACCCCACTACCCACCCATGATGGGTGGAGAGGTACTTATCTAAAAACACCCAGAGAAAGACCAGGCGAAATGGTATATGACTGTACGGGGGAGCTTTGCTGCCAGTCAAAGCCGCCCTGGAACCAATCGGCGAGCGAGAGGGGCGGGCTAGGCAGCCTCCGTGGAAGTGATGCTAGGAGAGTGGATAAACAGCAGAGACGCTGTATGCAGGGGAGGCGGGAGGGAGGGGGGATTCTTGCTGAGGCGGCTATAGACTGGTGGGTTCGCTGACTGAGTGGAGCCAAGTGCTAACAACAACAACAAGCGCCTGCACGTTTATTCCCCAAAGTTTTTAGCCCAAGAGAAGAGGGGGGAAGCGGCAGGATTGCAGCAGCCAGGCTGGGGATGCCTCTAGGGCTGCGGCAGTGCATCTGGGGCCAAACTTGGCCGCGATCTAGCAAGAGAAGTGCAGGCAAGCTGCGGTAAAAGAAAGCGATCTGCTTTCCCTGCTCCTCTTGCGGCCCAGTGGCAGCAGCTCGCTCCCCCTCCTCCTCCCTCGGTTTTGGAGGAATCCTTAAGGCTTGGCTTGGGGGTTTCCTGCTTTGATCTCCGTCGCTTGCGGGCAGCATTGTTTGCTGGCCCTGCACAGCTGTCCGCCCCCCGCCCCCCCTTAGCTGATTTGGCACCTCTGAAACCCCGCGCAACAACTGCTCTCCTTTTCCCCTCTGCACCCGCCAGTCGTCCTGCACTGCACATCTGTATGCCCGCTGCCGTCTTAGCACATCTGGATCCGCTGGAGTCTTGGGCCTTCCATGCGCTGCTGCCGCTGCCCTATATGTTTTTCGTGGGCTTGTTCTTTGTCAACGTGCTG
The DNA here is from genome assembly GCA_003113815.1 of Sphenodon punctatus. Taxonomy (NCBI): domain Eukaryota; kingdom Metazoa; phylum Chordata; class Lepidosauria; order Sphenodontia; family Sphenodontidae; genus Sphenodon; species Sphenodon punctatus. The sequence continues at coordinate 1,551,316 of QEPC01001501.1, forward strand.
ATACTCTACTATGCCTTCCTGATGGAGTACATCGTCCTCAATGTGGGGATCGTCTTCCTGCCCGAAGACATGGACCAGGCGCTGGTGGATCTGGGGGTGCTCTCAGACCCGGGTTCCGTGCTCTATGACACGGACAGCGAGCTGGACGTCTTCGATGGGTATCTGGACTAGCAAGCAGGAAGCTCTAAGCCAGACTGACTAGGGGAAAGAGATAATTAATGATTGGTTTGTGTTTCACTGGGGAAGCAGCTATGGCTAAGGGGTCCCCGCCGGAGTCCCGTGGTGCACTCCTCGCTGCTGTAGATTGCACTCTGCTGAGACATTTCTGCTCAAAATGGCCCCATCGGTGCAAGAGGCAGCGGGGGCTACTGCAGCGATGCTTAGGACAAACTGCTAGGGCAGGCGGCGGCGACTACTGCGGAGGCCCAACAGGGGGCCTAGGAGGACGGACACGGGGGCCCTGGCTGCCGGGATCAAAACAAAGCACCGTAAGTCATCCCCCTCCTCCTCCTGTCTTCCGGCACTGTAGAAAGGAAGAGAATCGCAACAGCTTCCAAACTAGAGAGCGAGGGCATAAGCGTGCATGTACCCGATCAGATTTCCCCTCCCCATCTACCATCGTGGCTAGAAGACATTCCCCCCCCCCTCCCCTCCCAATAGCTCCCCAGAGTTTTCTGGCGGGCGTTAATATTTTGCTTGCGTTAATAAATACACTGAATGAATTACGTTAGTGTAAATTGGCCCTGGATGGGAGCGAGAGGGAGTTGGGTTGCAGGATTTGCTCAGATGAAATTATTACTTTTTTCCATTATTACGTGGTACAAAGCCTACTTACTGATTCACGCGAGTAACCTTATTACTTTCTTACTTACAAGAGTAGGGAGGCTCTTGTAAGAGTTTACAGTCGGAACCCAATTAGTTGTTTATATATATAAGCGTTTAGATTCTCCGGGCAATGCACGCAGAAAAAAAATATCCCCGATGGCTATCAATCCCAAATTAAAATTTCTGATGAGCTTTTTCGACAGGGTCTGCTCATGCAGGACATATGGGGTCAAGGAAATCTCATCCCTTTGTAGCCCCCGCTGACTTCATCTGAGGGCTGAACTTGGCTCTGTCTCCCTAATGCAGACAGACGCTTCAAAAGCAGCCGATCGCTTTGGCAGTAAACTCGTGCTACCGGTCCACAGGCTCTTAGTTGTCCAGCAGGGGCAGTCACTTTGCACCTGCCTGATAGCTGACATGCCTCTAACCACACAATCACCAAATCTGACTTTTTTCACAATCAGTGCAGCATTTAATAACTGCTAGAGTGTCTGTGCTCTTCCAATTTAACTAAACTGCTTGTTTAGTTCAGAGGAGAGAACTGATAATTGGGAAAACTGGTCCTGATCCCAGCATTGACTGACCCTGGCATATATAATGTCCTAGAAGGACAACAGATTCCCCCCACCCGACCCTGGACTTGTGTTGGAATTCCGGATTCTACACTCTTCTGATGTTCATGACCTGCGGTGCCCTCCCTCTGGCCCCATATTGTATCTGTGGTCTAGGACTCAACTAATAATCTAGCCAAATTTTTAGAATTCCAGTAGCAAGGATTTGGACAGGTAACTTTTCTAAAGGGAACTAGTTTGCAGTCAGAAACCCAGGTGATCTGCTGTTGTTTGCAGCTAGCTCATGATTTCACATTCATTAGCAACATTGAAATTGGATGGGGTATAAATTGTTTAATTGCCTTAATTTAGAATAGTACTTTTGATTTATGCTAAGCAATTGAAAAATGTTATCGGAGTTATGAAACTTAAAAATAAACATGATTAAAATGTCTTGAATCAAGACTATAGACGTTTACATTTGCCAGATATTAATTAAAGCAGTGACCTATTGCATCCAAATTTTAAATACAAATTTATTTCTAAATGCATTTAGTGTGATTCTAGACTAAACAAAGGTAAGATAGATTTGATTATTTACAGCAATAAACCAAAAAAAAGGGATTATGTATGTAAAACATAATTTTCCAGGATCACTTTGCAGAAAAATCAGTGGTTCTTTTTGGCCAAAGTAAACTGAAGGGGAGAGAGAGGGCTGATTGTTTGCACCTCCCATGCCCCAACTTTTCCAAAAGTTACATTCATGAGAAGAGCCACAAGGCAGAGCATACAGTGTCCTGTAGCATCAGGAGTCTGTGAATAGTTTGGGCGAGTCACAGCAGGCTAATTTTGTCTCAATGCAAGCCTTTGTTAAAACTTAGCAATGAGCTATGTATCTCACTTGGAGTTCTCTGAGAAACAGTCTCGAGCCTGGCCTGTACACAGTTGGGAGATCTGCTACTGGATTTTTCTCAGAGGCAGATGCCTCAGCTGAATCAGTATTGAAGAACAAAAGCTTCTAGCCTTGAGCAGTGGGTGCTCAGAGCCAGTCAGCAGAACAAAAGCTTCTAGCCTTGAGCAGTGGGTGCTCGGAGCCAGTCAGCAGAACAAAAGCTTCTAGCCTTGAGCAGTGGGTGCTCAGAGCCAGTCAGCAGAACAAAAGCTTCTAGCCTTGAGCAGTGGGTAATCGGAGCCAGTCAGCAGAACAAAAGCTTCTAGCCTTGAGCAGTAATGAATGGCTTGAGCAGTGTGGATGCTCAGATCAAGTCAGCAGCGACCCTTAACTCCAGTAGCAATGCCAAGATCCCATGGGTCACTTTTACCTTTTGTTTGGTGCAACATGACTCCGTTACCATTGCACCATCCTTTAACCAATAACCCCCGATACTTCCCTATCTACCTATGATACACTTCCCCCCCCCTCCCCCCCCAACAATATTTGAGCTCTATTCCAATCCCATTTTGGCTGTTTACACAACAGCTTCCTACAGTTTAAATGGAACAAATTGTTCTTTGTTTCCCCTCCCAAAAGCAGTTGCAGAAACTTATTCTCTTTCCCTAGGATTGACTGTACTTTGCTGTTGGGTGAATAACCATTTCTTCCAACATAGCCATCCAAATACCGTACTAGTCAATAAGATGTGTTCACATTGAGCCCATTGTCTAGAGAATATGTCTGGAACTTTTTAATGTGAAAAAAAGAAAATGGAGAGAGAGAAATCTGGTTGAGTCCTTGCAGAAACATGTAAAAAGAACATGTAAGGCCAGAGCATCACTAGTGGAGATTCCCATGTATTAGATAATGCGGATCTCATCAGTATTGCTGCACCAGCCTGGGATTCCCATAAATGGGATCTTGGAGGTGATTTTTCTAGGCGGGATGACACATAGAAGTGCCCAAGGTGAATGAGAGCTCCATGGCGTCTTGAAATCACCCTGGCATTCAAGTAAAACAATGTTCTCAACTCTTCTTTATAGGGCACAAGGGGGTGTGTGTGAACACTGTAAGCAACTTTTAGGCTGCTTTCCGACATTACATGGGAGGGGCGGGAACTTGCCCAATCACGGCTCTGTAATTGCAGGGATTAGTGCCTGTCCGAATGCACTATCCCCTTTCATCACCTGAGGACACCCATCCTTGTAAAGGCTTCATTTGGAGACCGAGTCACGCGCAAGTGTTCTCGGGTTATAAAAGAGGATTAGTGCATTCTCCTGACCGGCACTAATCCCTGTAATTACAGAGCCGTGGTTGCAATTGCACAAGCTCCCACCCCTCCCATGTAGTGTCCGAAAGCCGCCACGGTGAACGTTGCATCAGGGCTGGATCCAGAATAATTCAGACGTGTGACTGCACAGCTGTGGTGGGACAGGGGGCACCTGCTGATCCCCCAAGACATGGGGTCCACGGATAAACTTTAAATGATAACATGTATGACAAGTACTGGTGTAAAATACGGGCCCATGGTGGTTCAAATGCAGGAAGCCTAGGCCTATGGAAGGTCTGCAGCAATTCAGGCCTAGCACAAATAAACTGGAAAGAACAACCTATGTATTGTAACATATGGATGTGCGCTGCAGGGACTCTGGCTCCTGATGGGGACGTTCTGAACCACTAAAACAAATTATGGTAACATTTTCTTTTTTCTAGTGAGTGAGTCGGTGTGTATCCGTCAGCTCCTAGGTTAGCCGATGATGTCACAGGGTAGTTTTAGACAAGCGTCTCGCCACCCCTCATGCATGTTGCAGCGCTGCATAGGGCACCAATGTGGCCCTGCAACATGCATGATGGGTGGCGGCGAGGCACTTTCCTAAAAACACCCACACAGGCCCCCAACTTCCCTGAATCCAGAAACACATTGGGTTTTCCAGCAGAATTGAAAAGTATGTAAGCATAGCTCCTGGAAGGAAAGAATATAGCTTGGACTCAGTTCTGCTCCAGTTTACATACTCAGTTCTTCTCAGTAGCAGCAGAGACAGCACCATTATGATCAAATGTCCTTGGGTCAGAAGCACCATTTTCTTGTGTGAAGTGTTGACAGGCCTTACAGAAGCCTGTCATCCTTGCTGAGTTATTTGTAGAGTTCATTATCGTCTCTTTAAGAAGGCGGCTCTTTGGGGCCTTGGACTCACTGCTTCAGCAGAAAGTCTTCTAGCCCAGAGATTTTTCCCTTAATTTTTTTTTTTTTAGCTTGCATAAAAACCTGCAAAATGCAGGCAAAAGTAAAGGGTTTCCTTAAACGGAAATAAAGTGGCTGTGGCTTAGCTGCCTTCCTCTCCGCCTGCGCTTGGTTCCTACGCAGACTGAAGGGAACCAGATAGGGATTAGCTCATTTAAAATGATGCTTCTGGAAGTTCTGTCTTTCATGGATTTGACATTCTGCATGTGTTTTTCTTAAGTAGGAGACTGTTGGTAGACATGTGATAGGGATGTTTCCCTGTCAGATGATTAAAATGAATACAAGGAAACAAAGTGCTCCTTAATTTAGACAGGACCAGTATAAAGTCCAATTAATAGAAACACTGCAGGTGAAGTCCTGGTTGCACAAAAATCAATACAAGATTTCCATCGACTTCAGTGAAGTTGGGATTTCACCCATAGTCCGTTCCAGCATGGGAAACCTCACTCCCAGGGGCCAAATGCATCTTTCACTGCTATTTTTTATTTAGCCCCTTTCCAGTGCCTGGATCTGGCCCCCAGAACCACTTTGTACCTTCAAGCGCTGAAAGATGAAGCTCTGGATAAGGGAGCCGAGATGAGGGTATGTACACAAGTGTAGGGTCCAGATCCAGGATCTGGACCCTCCTCTTCCTGTGCGCACCCCTTAAGCTCCTGCAGCTCCTATGCAACCATCAGAGCTTGCGTTAATTTCCAAAGTGGATCTGAGAGGGAATAGGTTCCCCACTCCTGATCTAGGCTGTGTGGTTAAATGACCTGCAATCAAGCGAGTTCCAGTCATTTGGTACAGAAGTATTAAAGATTAATTGAAGCAAATAATATTAGTAGTGCTTAATTTGTGTAAAAAAATTAAAATAAAAAATGGTTTGGCCCAAGCCTGCCCCAAAAGCCATGCCTTCTGCCAAGAAGCCAGACCACTGCCACAGAGTTTGTCAGAGCAGGGAACTGAACCCTAGTATCCAGCAAACAATCCAACCACTGACCGACCCTCTCTTTACAGCTGAATATAAAACAGGAGTTGTTTTAATTTAATCTATAAGATAGCCAGCTCATGGGATAGAGCAGGAAAGTAATGAATGAAAGCCAAATAAACCAAAAAGCCCAGTGTTTTTTTTTCTGGCTTTCCATTCAACCCTGAAATGGCCAATAATGGCCTTTTCCTGGTTTTTCATGTTTAGAGGTACACGCTCCTACTGCAAATTCCTAAGGCTCCCCCCACCCTTGAATTTATTTACTAGAAATGATTCCTGGCAAGTCCCTCCCACCCACCCCCTATACACACACACGACTTGAAGTGTTAACAGATTGTTGTCTTATATTTGAACAAAGAAGACGAGGACCTAAATACTATACAGCCCTGGCTAATAAACAGAAATAGGCCAAGGGAAAAGGCCTGTAGATATGAAGTTATAAAAAAATTAAAAAACAGAATTTTATTAATACCACAATCAAAAATAGGTAGACAGAGGTAAATATGAGAAGTAGCAAAAGGAGGAGTAAAGCACACAGGCTGTGCTGAGATGATGATGATGATGATTGATGATAGTCATATGCCAACGCATTTCTAACACTTCATCAGGGCTTCATTCTTTAAATCTCAACATAGCACTGGAAATAGCTAATCAATCATGGCACAGAAAAGCTGTGAATAGTAAAGGTGTGTAAGGTTTATATGCCAAATGGTATTTGACAGAGGCATATTCAGAGATCTGCTTCTCTCTATTAAAAAAAAGTTATATTGAAAATTCTCTGTTAAATAAAAATGTATAGTGATCTTTTTCAGAATTATATTGGCTAATGTGGGAAACGTGAGAGATGAACTCTCTCCCTCCCTCCCCTCCTTCCTTCCTTCCCTCCCTCCCAGACAAAGTCAACTTTCAGTCTGACAACACCTCTTTATATAGTGAGTGGCACCACTGAAACAAACAGGTGTTTCCTGTCGTTCAGTTGAGATTGTCATGGACAACAACCATCAAAGAGGTCAATCACAGTAGGAAATCCGCCAAAGGATGGAAACAGAAAATACATGCAATACCATTTGTTAAGATCCAAAATGGTTTTTTTACATAAATTAATCCAAAATAATACCAAAGGTGGTTAAACAATATAAACTAATTAGTCTCAATAAAAGGTGTGACTAGAGATATGCAGTGGTTCACATGGATTATAGCCCATGTATTCCCTTCTTTGATAAAAATATCTTCATGTGGGGCATGTCTGACCCCCATCGTAGCTTGTTCCTCAGTCAAAATTGCCTCAATTATAATTTAACAACATTAATGACTGTATTGTACAGGAACAAACTTCTCAAAACGAAGTCCAGTACTTAGGGGTGTGCACCAGGGATCTATGTCATTATTAGTTTTCATTTTTCGATTTTGTTATTAAAACTGTCATTTGTTTTCATTAACAACGAAATTTTGTTTTTCGTTATCGGTGTCATCATTGCACGAAACCGAAAATTTTGTTTCTGTTTTTATGGGTGTATGTGGTAGAAGTGCCAGTAGACTGCATCTCATTGTAGACCCCCGACACAGAGCGCCCCCCCCCCCACGTGCTGACAAAAATAGAAATGAAAGGGAAAAAATTGGGTTTGTGCGATAACGACACCAATAACAAAATTATGCTATAGATTTTGTTATCATTTTTGTTATTGTAATAACAAATGAAAAATTAGTTTTTGTTATCAAAATAACGAAAACTATGCGCACACCGCTACAATACATAGACCACTCCAAAACCTAGGAACAAATTTTTTGGGGATAATGTAAAAGCAATGCCTGGATGGGGAGGTAGTAGGGAGGCCCAATTCAAGTCTCCCCTTGGCCAGAAACTCATTGGGCTACCTTGTGCCAGTCAGCCTAACCTACCTCACAGGGTTGTTATGTGGATTAAAAAGTTGTGTTAAATTGTTGTGAACCACTCTGAGTGTTATGGCAGGGGGGCACTATATAAAGATAAACATTAGTTATTATCATTTTATTATTTGCTATTATCCTATTGGGAAATGTAACAACAATATAACACGGGGAAAGCCGCCAACATATCCTATAATAAATTTTTAAAATACATAAAGGTTATACATCTTTGGGATTATTTTTGATCAATTCATGTAAAGGATGGCTTCCCAGCCAATACAACTATTGCTTATCCAAATTGACTGTCTTTAGTAGAAAATACATGCTCATATGGAAACTTAGAAATTTCTATAATATTTGATTTATTTGCAGAATTTCCTTTTTCCATTCTTATGTGCTATGTAGGGAGTGGGTTTGGGAATTACAGCTTGAGTTTCCTATCGTATTTAAACTGCCTTCTCATTTTATTAAGAAACCTGTCACTATAAAACGAAGCCTATCGTGGTTGGCTGCTGTCATATGCTATCTCAGATTGAGTGCCCTGGGGTCTGTGTTATACTTAGAATGGAGTAAAACTGCATCAGTGAAGTTCTCCTGGTACTTGCCTGAATAGAAGATGCCAGATGTCATGTGGTTACTACAACCAGCAAAAATCTTCTATAAAAATTACAAAATGCTTTTAATCCCCTTGTATCGATATCCTCCCAATGAAACTTTTTCTTCTGTGGGATTATAAATGCTTTTATGAGTATTATTATTGATTAATATTCTACCCTATCCTGAAGGCTCACGGTGACTCACAATAATAAAAACATAGTTAAATCTCGTATATAAAACCTCCACCTCCTATCCCATCCCTCTCATCTAAGGAAATCTCTCTGCCCATCAGCTCCCCCTATCTCTCTCACCCATTGGAGTCCCCTCTCTTCTCCCCACTTCATCTCTCCTCCAAGCCCATACCCTCCGTTCTCACAGAGGGTGTGACTGTTCTAAAATCCATTCCCTCTATTACCCCCACAATACAGCTGAATAAACTCCAGCTGTTCAACCAAATCTTGTAAAACTCCTGCCCCAAAGTCATGTCTTCATCAAATTATAACTCAGCATCTCTGCTGTATGCCAGCATTTCAGTCCCAGATTAGAATCCACTGAATAGCTCCACTCACTGGGTGTTTTTAGATAAGCACCTCCCCACCCTCATGCATGTTAAAGGGCTGCATTGGCGCGCTATGCAGCCCTGCAACATGCATGATGGGTGGGGAGTCGCTTGTCTAAAAACACCCACTAGCACTTCAGTTTAGGATTATGCCATGTGAGCGCTTCTTAATTGTTAGCACAAGGCAATATTAAACTTGTGAAAACCAACAGCATTCTTGTTAGTGGCCTGCAGATACATGCATCAAACCCTTGTTAGAACATCCTCTGCTTTGGGTCTTGATTTAGGATACCTGTATTGCCCACTCTGCTGTGAGCTTTTTATTTCCATAGCACCTTTATGCCAAAGACAGGTTATGATCCCAATATTACGGTTCAGCTTCGGATCCCACTTTAACCACCTAGCCCTAGGAGACTTTCTAGAAATTAAAATTTTATTTTCATGTTGCAAAAATGGAGGCAGCTCTCTGAAGGATTTCCCCCCAAATTAGCATTAACTGTGTGGGCTTGAGGTAGAGTATCAGAAGGGGATAGTGAATAGGCAAAAAATAAATACTTTAATTGACAAGATACTTCAGAGTACTAGTTATCTTAAAAGCTAATTTGTTTAAGGAATTGATCACACTAATTTTGTTTGTACAGCCCTGCAACATGCATAAGAAATGTTAAAGTGGAGTTAGTGTTTTGTCTGTTTTCACCCCCCCACACAAACTCAGGGTGATTTCAGATGTGATGGGGTCAGTGGTGGCCCCGTCACGGAATCACCCGGTGATTCCCTGCCGGGATCACACCGGCACGTCCAACAGACGTGCCGGCTGATCCCGGCAAGGAATTGGGGGGAGGGCGGGGCTGCGTGGCGCAATGTGCGGCCGCATGGCCCCGCCCCCCCTCACGCTCTCTTGCCGCCCTCCTGGGAGACGGGCGGGTGCCGCAGCCAATGCAGCTGCAGTGCCTGCCCGCATTGACCATGGCCCGGAATCCCGCTGCGGATTCTGGGCCGTGGTAGCCGTTCAGACGGGATGGGCCCCTTTATCACGGCGGGGAATCGCATTCACCACGCAATCAGAGCCGGCCCCGCTGGAACTGCCGATCGCGTGGTGAATGTGATTCCCTGCCGCGATTGACAGGGGTGAACAACTGGGAGGGAACTTCCGTTCCCCCCAACAGACATGACGAGACCTTGCTCACCCGGTGGGAATCCATGGTGGTTGAGCGTGATCTTGTCATGTCTGAAAATGCCCTCAGTATCTCATGCAAATGAGGATAACATCTAGGTGATAACAAGTGTTAACAACCCAATGTTCTCACAATTCATAAGCAAACAAAGATGAAGTGGACCACCATGCACACAGTTTGTCTGCATTTCAAGAGCCTGAACTATTAGGAGCTCAACTGCATTTCAAGAGCCTGCTGCCAAAGGAACTAATGGAGGGGTTGAAATGACCCCTTTATCCTAATCGGTTATCTTTTTTTTTCAACACAACCTTGCAAGTGAAAAACCATAATTAAAGCTTCACACTATGGGTGAAAACAGACATGATGCTAACCGCCCTTTAACCGCCCTTGGTGGTTGTTTATGCATGTTGGAGGGCTGTATTGGTGCCCTATGCAGCCCTGAAACATGCATAAATGACCACCAAGGGTGGTTAGCGTCATGTCTGTTTTCACCCTATGAAAGGGTTAACCGCTGTGTAAAGAATCTAAAAATAAAGCAAAGTTGTAGCTTGGTAACCAAAGTTTTCCACTTGGGGTGTAATTGACCCCTTCCCCATGCACTTGTACTGAAGTTGCCTGTATACACAAAAAATGGCACATTATGAAAACAGACAAAATTCTACACTGTTTGGGCCGAATATGACCCCACAACCCTGGCCATATACTACTTTCATTTTCCCATTCATTCCAGTGGAGGCCACTAATGTTCTAGTATTCACCAAATGTTTATTTTAAAAGCTACAACCGAGGGGCATGAACCAGTGGGACACAACAGACCCCATTATTCTTGAGGAATACATGGAATATGAAGTGGTACTGGTTTGCTAAAAAAGTTTTATATTTTTTTTTTATACAATTTCCAGTGGACTGTGCAAGCCCCACCAGTGGAGAAGGTTAATATTTCATTTAGGTGGCCACCTGAGGTTTAGCTTGGAGACTGAAATCTTTGGTCTCTGGTATATCTCCTTTAGTTGAGGAAATATGTTGCGCAGAAATGCAAAGTTTAGCCCTACCTTTAAAAATTGCAGCTGAGAATTATGGACAGTCTCATTTGCAATTTTACCTGCAACATAAACGCTATCCATTTATAAGTACTAGGGATTATGTTATATGCCTATCAATATAGATGGAATTTTGAAAGGGAAAAGATATAAGAAGGTAGCTAGAGCAATGTTATCTTAGAGAACCATCTGTCTTTAAAAAAAAATCACGACAATTACCCAGCAAAGACTTCTTTATAAAACCTCTCAATTTACGGTCCAGAGAATTAGGGACTGACATCTATGATGAGTTTTATTTATTTATTAATACTTGAATTTCTATGTTGCCCCCTCCTGCCTTGGGCAACTCACAACAAAATAATAACAATAAAACATTCTAATAAATAACAAATTACAAAAAATATAAAAATATTTAAAAGATCAATAAAACCAAAGCAGGAGTCCATGAAAGGAATTTTTTAAAAATCCCCCTTACCCACTACCCATCTCCCCCACCAAAAACCTGGCAGAATAGCCAGGTCTTACAACGGCGCCTGAAGGAGGGGAGATCCGGGGACAAACAAGCCTCAGCTGGAAGGGTGTTCCACAGCTGCAGTGCCGCCACCGCGAGCACCCTCTCAAACGTGTCCCCCACCCCCGTCGCACATGGGGAATCTCCCAACAGGACGTCCCCAGCTGACCGCAGGGGCCAAGCCAGGACCCGGGAGTGAGGCAGTCCTGCAGATGGAGCAGAGTTCTGGAACTCAGCCTTAAACCCAGATTTTATTACACATGTCACTGTGCCTGCCTTTGAACACCAAGACTTAAAATAGGTTCAGCAGTAGCTAGTTGCCCTGATGTCACAACAGCACCTGTGTGTGGACGAGACATGCCAGGTCACCTAGTACATCCTACCTTTACAGGACTAATCCTTCCTGGTGCTTGCTGGCTTGCAACATCTTCTCTTCCTGGATTTGTTAATTCTAACGGAGGGAGGCAAAGACTTCTGAGAAGAAACAAGTTGGTTTTATATACCTCTCCTTGTAAATATGCTAAAATAAAGTGGAACCAATATAACTGGGGTTTGAGGCAGAGGGACAAGCTCTGGAGAATGTCCTACCACTATCTGCAAAAGCTGCCCAGCTCAGCTAATTGTGAGGGCTGGCTCACTTGTTTGGAGCCCTGAAAAGGCTGGTCCCTACGTAGCAGCCAAAGGCTTGGCGTTGTATGGAATGGTCTGTCTGTTTTGAAGACTAACTTTATTATTTATCTTGTAAGTTGATGAGGGATGAGAGGCAGGAGTCTGGCCTGAGTGGGAATACTAAGGTGAGATTCCCTTGGGTGAGAAACGGGCAGGTTGGTTGGAGTACTAGGCAAGAAGGTTTGTGGTTTCGCTATGCCCCTCCATGAGACATGGCCTTGGGGAGGGAGAAGGGGACTCCTCCAGGCAAGAGATGGAGGAGTGTGTGAGATGGGATTGTTTAGCATGGGCCTGTGAGATTTTTTTATATGTATTTTAAGAGTTTGTTTTTTAATTATTGTATGCTGCTCTGAGCTACTTCTGAGATAGAGTAGGGTATAAAAATATAATAATAATAATACCATAATACTGAGAAAATATACCACCAATGAATAGTTTGTTCTAATTTATATAATAAATGCCATAGACTGAGAGAATACAAGAGGCAAAGCAGGATCCTGGCCTAGACTGTTTAAACCTACCTGTCCTTCCAATTTCAGCACAGGCAGCAGCCGTTTACCCATTTAATTTTTGCAGTAGCAGTGCTGGTTCCCATTCCGCATAGTGTCCAGCAGACTGTGAGTTTAAACCTTTTGAGAAATCTGTGGCGTCCCGATCCTTTTCTAGGAAGGAAGTCTTGTTAGCCTTGGTTCAAATCTGAAACTGGGAGAATTGTTGGAATGTTGTCTCAAATTTCCAAACCTGCCCCTCCCCTTTTTTTCTTTATGACCTAGCTTATGTTTTTTCCTCCCTAGGACTTGAACAAGAACGTAAATATTCTGACCAAGATTTCAATTACATTTCAAAACCAACAAAACCCAAATGTCTCCACCATCTAGTGCAGGGATGGGGAACCTCAGGCTTGGGGGCTAAATGCATCCCAGAGCTAGTTTTATGTACCCCCCCTTCTCCGCACCGCCCCAGTTCCTAAATCTGGCCCCTGGATACAATTCCTACCTGCAAGCACTGAAAAACTCAGCTTAGGAGAAAGGATTAGAGACAAGGACATGCACACAAGGATAGGGAACGGATCCATGGCACAGATCCATGACCTGGACCCTTCTTTTCCTGAGCAGTAGCAGTGCTGGTTCCCATTCCTCATAGTGACCAGCAGACTGTGTGTAGCAGGGAGCAGTCCAGGGGGGCTGCTACCCCTTTAAGAAGGGGGCTGTGGGCGCCAGCCAGAGGGCTGGGCGCACACAAGGGGTGTGGCAGAGCCAACCCCAGAGCTGAGGGGCAGCCTGAGGGGATACAGGCTGAGTAACCCCTGGGATAGAGTGGGCAGGGTAGTGGCCCTTTAAGGCTGTGAGGAGTGAAAGCCTGGCCACGCCCCCTCTGCTGGTATAAGAGGAAAGCTGAGTGAAGAAGAACTCAGTTTCTGCCAAGGAGCCGAAGAGGTAACATCTCCCTGAAGAAGCCTTCCTGGTATGCTGTCCAGGGTGCTGAAGGCTAGGAGAACCAGTGGGACCCAGACAAGGTACACAGGCTGTGCCCAGGAGGGAACCTCCTGCCTGGGGAAGGCTTGGCCAGGGCCTGGGGGTTGAAGGCCTGGCTGTATGGATTTGGGGACTTGTGGCTGGGGTTGCTCCAAGGCCTGAGATACGGACTTGGGCCTGTAGGGTGAAGGCAGATGAGCCGGCAGCTGCAGGTCCACTGGACACAGGTGGTGTCCCAGTAAAGGTCTGTGAACTGGAGACCCTCTGGACTGAGTGTCCTGTGTCAGAGAGGGTACCCCCTGCCTGAAAGGAGGGGGTTCCGCCTATTCTCAAGGTGGACATGGTGTAGCAGGGGAAGAGCTAATTACCCTGAGTGGTGCCCCGTGTGGCCCTGGGGGACCTCCCCTCCCGCTACACTGTGACTTTAAACCTTTGAAAAAACTGTGGAGTCCTGATCCTTCTGTAGGAAGTAAGTCTTGTTTCTGCTCCCAACTTCGGTGACCTTCAGCTTGTACTGTTTTTCAGAGTAGCACCTGAGAGGGAAAAAGGTCCCCCATCTGTGATCTAGTGGAAGTTAAGATCAGCAGGATAGGGATACTTCTGATATACCATGCACCCATCTGTACGGCAACCTCCCTACATGCGCTGCCCGAGCTGGTGTCGGAGGTGATCTTGCAGTCCCCCAGGACGATAGTTCTGGGGGACTTCAATATCCATGCTGATGCCAGTCTTGGAGGGACGGAGCGTGAGTTCATGGCAACCATGGACCTGTCTCAGAGAGTAGTGGGCCCCACACATGTTGGAGGACATACCCTGGACATATTTGGTACAGGCCTTGAGGCGGGGGATCTGTTGGTGGGGGAGGTATCAACGGTGCCCTTGTCATGGACGGATCATTATCTCCTCCGGGCGGAGATCCTGGTGCATGTCGGCCCTCAGGAGGGTGTGGAACCAGTTAGGTTGGTTCTCCCCCAAAGGTGTATAGAACCTGAAAGGTTCCAGCTAGCTCTAGGGAATGTTTTCTCTGACCTTGATGGCCGCTCATTCGATGACCTCATGTCTAGGTAGAATATCAGGCTGATGGAGGCCATCGACTGTGTGGCTCCCAGGCATCCGCTCCCAAAATGCTGACAACTCAGCTCCACATGGTATGTGGGTGAGCTGCGGTGGACGAAGAAGGAAGGGCGGTGGTTAGAGCAATGGTGGCGTCACTCGCGTACTGAAGTGGACCGGTTGTGGCATAGTCTGGTTACGTACCTATGCCATAGTGGTGCGGACAGCAAAGAAGGTTTTCTTTGCTGCCCACGTTGCATCCACTAAGTCCCACCCAGCTGACCTGTTCCGGGTGGTGAGGGGGCTGGTCAGTCCGGCCTCCCTCCGCCTGGACGTGGAACCATCAAATGCTCACTGTAATTTGTTTGTGGACTTCTTTGCGGATAAAATCGCTCAAATTCACCACAGTTTTGATGCAACTTTTTTAGCAGAGAATGAGTCTGAGGCAATGGAAGCCCCGTCTGGTCCTATTTTGTGGCATGAGTTTCGGATGGTGTCGCCCTCAGATGCAGGTGATGCTCTTGGAACTGTTCAAGCCACCAGTTCTGAATTAGATCCATGCTTCTGACTAGTTAAGGCTAGCCAGGAGACATTGGGACCATTGCTGGCAGGGATAGTCAGCGCCTCCCTTGGGAGAGCAGGGTGCCGGGCTGTCTCAAGGAGGTGGTGGTGCGGCCCCTGCTCAAAAAGCCATCTTTGGATGTTGATGTCCTTGCAAGTTACCAGCCAGTCTCTAACCTTACCTTTTTAGGGTGGTGGCTCAGTGGCTTCAGGGGCACTTGGACCGGATTAATTTTCTTGATCCCTCGCGGTTGGGCTTTCGTCCGGGTTATGGCACTGAGATTGCACTTGTGGCCTTAGCCGACGACCTCTCCTGTGAGTTAGACTGGGGTCGTTCGACCCTATTGGTCTTGTTAGATCTCTCAGCTGCATTTGACACCGTTGATCGTGAGTTGTTGGTGACTTGGCTGTGGGACCGGTCAGGGCTTGGTGGGACTCTTCTTGAATGGTTCAGCTCATTCCTGGCTGGGAGAACCCAGCGTGTGGTGCTGGGGGAGTTTTCATTTTCCTTCTGGGGCCTCGCGTGTAGAGTATCGCAGGGTTCCATCCTATCCCCTTTCCTGTTCAGTGAGTACATGCAGCCTTTGGGAGAGGTTGTTAGAGAGTATGGAATGAGTTGTCATCAATACGCTGATGACACCCAGCTATATTTGTCATTTCCCTCCGACTCCGGCCCTGCAATCTCTGTGCTTACCTGGTGTTTGTCCGCTGTAGGGGATTGGATGAGGGCGAGCCACCCGGGACTAAATCCTGACAAGATGGAGGTGATGGTTGTGGGGAAGGCCGGGTCCACACCCCCGGTTTCTCAGGTCCAGAGTCTGGGGGTGCTCCTGGACCCACAGCTCTACCTGGATGCTCAGGTGATGGCTGTAGCGAAAGGAGCATTTCGCCAGTTACATCTGGTGTGTCAGCTTAGGCCATAGGTGTGTCAGCTTAGGTCTCTGATCTGGCCACGGTTATCCACGCTTTTATTACCTCGAGACTGGATTACTGCAACACACTCTACGTGGGGCTACCCTTGGTGTTGGTTCGGAAACTGCAGCTCATGCAGAATGCAGCAGCCCATCTCTTAACAGGGACGGGCCAACGCGAGCATATAACACTGGTGCTTCGCTCTCTGCGCTGGCTGCCGGTAGGTTTCCGGGCTCCATTCAAGGTGTTGGTGCTGACCTTTAAAGCCCTAAATGGCTTGGGCCCCACCTATCTGCAGGACCGCCTCACCCTTCGGGTCCTGGAGCAGCCCCTGTGGTCGGCTGGGGGCACCCTCCTCGGGGTTTCCCGGCTGTCTACTATGAGGGCGTTCTCTGTGACTGTGCCACAGCTGTGGAACTCCCTCCCATTGGAGATCCGCTTGGCTGCCGCCCTCCCCTCTTTCCGCAGAAAAAGTAAGACCTGGCTGTTCCACCAGGCCTTTCCCGAGGGAGATGGGGTGGGGGAGATGGGGTTTTACATTGTGTTAACTGAAATTATTACGGTTGTTTTTAATGTTTTAATATATTGTGAGCTGCCCCGAGATGCCTGAGTCAGGAGGGGGCGGCATATAAATTGTAAAAGTAAATAAATAATAATAAATAAATTGCTTAAGCAGCAGGCATCTAGCCGCTTCCTAGCTGTTTGGAAGAACAGGCTAGGGATGTGCAGCAGCAGTTCTAAGCGCTCCTTTCAACTCAGGATTACAGCAGTCATTAGAAGATGTGCACAGTAAACACTGCCTCGTTTCTTCTGCATTTTTAGGGCCTTCAAGGAAGGAACGGCAACTTCAAAGCCAGAACAAGCAAGAGTAGTCATGGCTGATTTCTTGGTGATTTTTTGTAATTTTTTTTAATGCTGTTTGGATATTTGAGGTGCTTGCTGCTATTGTTGGAAGTGAGGAGGATGACTGCACTTCTGAAACCTAGGAGAGGATTTTTCCATCACAGAGTTAGGCTGAAATTAAATTCAAAGGATATGGGGGGCCTGGGGGTGTTTAAGCAGCTGAAAGCTGAATGTAGGCACATCTTGAATATCCTGGTCAACTGTAGCATTCACACTCCATTTAATCTGCCACTATAAGTAACTGTCTCAGTGAAGCGGCCTATGGCTACATTTGAAACATTCATTGTGCTAAAAGTCTAACTTCATGGGGCCAATCAATCTTGCTCTGTTATATGTAATAAGCCTTGATACTGGGAGATACACTGCACTTAAAAGAAGTCCAGTTCAGCTCATCTATTGATACTAAAACAATCTCTGCCGTGCAGCAAAAATATTCAGTGCGGCCTGTATCGCTAGCTGCCTGGCCACTGAATAGTCAATGCCTTTAACACAGCTGTTCTTTGACCCTGGTTTAAGTGGAAAGGGTGTAATTAGAGCTGAAATTATCAGGTGTATTTATTAATAATCACATTTTGCAGGTTGCCTTCTGAATATCTAAATAAATTATTCACATTGAAACAAATATTTGTGTGCCTTCTTGTTCCAGTACTTTCAGTTGGGTTATTTTGGCATCTTGGCTACATTGATAAAGTATTTCAGTATAGCGCTAATAGCGCCCAAAATAAAGTAACTGAACCAAAATATTCAACAGATATTCACTTCAGGAAATGAAATGGGAAATGGCTAGTCAAACGCAAACTGAAGTGGGCAACGTCTATTGAATAGAGAGTTTACCACAGAATGGCAGATACTCCATTCAGTTTTAGGTACAGGCCATTCTTACTTCAGGATGATCTGAGGCAACTGCCCTGGACCCCGCTTTTTTCTGGAGGCCTGCAGTGGCCTGTGTTTTCCCAGCAGGGCTCCAAACAAGACCTCCTGTAGGGTGCCCCCCAAGGGGGAGGGGCCAGTAGGGCTCACACATTTTATCTTTGCCCTTGGCCCCACAAATCCTAAGGTCAGCCCTGTCTAGGTGTAATGGGTGTTTGATTACTCATTAATAAGTTTGCCACAGGAAGGCGGGGCCTGTATTGACTGCATTTTCCCCAATGTTGCCAATGGGGGAAATGCAGTCAACACAGGTCCCTGGCCATAGAAATGAGCAAAAAGGGACAGAATCACTACAGCAATACCTCAGCTGCCCAAATCAAACAAACCCCACTCTCTGCTGCTGCTTTTTTCCCCACATTTGCTGTTAAGGGGAAAAAATTCCTTTTAACTTATGCAAGAATTCTCCGACAGTGAAATCCTCTCCACTCTGGTCCATTGGGGCACTAATGAGGTTAAGGAATGAAGAAAGGAAATCCCTTCTCTGGAGAGCCATTCCATAGAGTCTAATCCAGCCCTATGGTTGAAGTAAGTACCTTAGCCCTCTGATCCTGAGGATAGGGTGTTTTTACATGACACTCCTATGCATGGACATTCCCCAACCACATGGGGGATGTCTTGTCTGAATACGGTGGGGGGGGGGGGGTGCACACTCCCGTGACCCACGCATCGCCCACCCGGGAAAAGCCAGAGTGCCCTGTGAGTGGACGGGATGGGCGTTGGGTGGATGGGGCAGCTGTGCGTGAATGGAGCTGCTCATTTGAAGCGCTTCCCCCACATGCAACTCCCCACACGCTGGCCACGGGCCCCCTCCCCGCCCACCTGTCTTGTTTTAAAAACACCCATAGTCTAGCATGGTAGCAGATTTTCCAGTCCAACACGTTTTCAGCACCACTTGAGCACACCATGCAATGCTCTGTAGGTTTGGGGGGGGTGGGTGTCCACCAGCAAAGCTGAAACCATCACTATATTGGGTGTTTTTAAATGATCAGGGCGAGGAAGTATCTGTGGCCACCAAATGTCGCTGTTGCAGAGCACCCACTCAGGTGGAGTGAGTGGAAAGAGCTCCATACGGGCGGCTCCCAGCACAACTACCCTGGCCACGGACTCCAGAGGCAGCCGCCATGCACTCCCCCTGCCACAAACCATGGGGGAGGTGAAAGTGTGTCAGGCTGGCCTTTGCAAGTGACTTGTCCTGGCTGCGGGTGCTGGGGAACCGGGGCTCCCCGGTGCTCCCGGCCAGTTCTTGAGACTTGCAATGGCCACTCCCTCTGCCCACAGTGCCTGCGAGCATGGGACCTGTTTGCAGCCATTCATATGGGCATGGACTCTGTGGCCACCCATTGCCAGGGAGTTATTTGGCTTGCCCCGCACGGATCACTCAGAATTTCCCGGCACTGCTCCATGCATGGCCATGAGTGGGTGCCCCATGGCTCATAGAAGTGTGCATCTGGCCGCTCCACCTTCAGCCAAGCGGTGGGCTCCGTGGCTCCTGTGTGGCCATGTGGGGAGACATCTTGTCTAAAAAACCCATTTTCTGATAACTTCTCCAAATCCTGGGCAACAGCACTGTACAAGTTCTATTGCAGCAAGGCTTTTGGTACCTGCATGACCAAGAGCAGGATTTATCTCTAGCTATAGTAATGAATCACCCCTTTGATACACTTCATGCACAGTGATCAGTGAATGAGACTGGAGAGAATAAACTGGGAGATGAGGCATCACTGGTGCAGAGCTGGATTTGTTGCTGTTTGCAAATCGGACAGTTTGTCCTACATAGTAGTATTGAACTCCATAGCTGTTGATTGGCAAAGCTAATTTTAAAAAGACAAATAGAAATTAAAGGTGTGGCCCAGTGCTGATTGTATGTAATCCTTGTGAATAATACAAGTGGTGATAATGATCAAATAAGAGTGCTTAGTTTTGCATTTGAGAGGCACCAAGACATTAAGCCTTTAAAGAGAGACTTAAGCGGAACAGATAGATTTTGTCTTATTATTTATTTATATATATATATATATTTTTTTAATCAAAATTTTCTTTTTTAAGCAAGTTTGTGAACCTTTGTCAGTTTTATTACATCTGCAAATGTTGAAGTTTTGCTGTTGGGAATTTTTTCAACCTTTTGGAATTTCAATATTGAGATTTTTTTAAAATTTGATTTTTAAAAGGTTTTTATTTTTTTGGTAAATGGAGCTGTATGTGCACTTGTATAAATAAAACAGCCTGGGTTCCAGATATCCCTCCTAGACTCCATCGCTAGCCTTAAGGCCAACCTCTTGCAAGTTCCATCAGTGCGCCAAGTCCATACGACCAAGACCCGTAGAGAGGTGGTGGTGGTGGCTGCACCGTAACTTTGGAACTCCTTTCCCCTGGAAGTTCACCAAAGGCTAGGCCTGAGCATTTTTCTGGAAGTGGTGTAAGAACTTTCTTTTAAATTGTCCAGGCATTTGGCGGGTGAGGATAGGGATGAAATGTAGTACATTTGATTTTATACCTGCATGACATGTATTCTTACCTGCCTTGAGCCCTTGAGATAAGGTAGGATACAAAGGTAAACAAATAAACGTTTTAAAAAATAGCTTCTGAGATGCCTTATGCTGAATCTGGGCACATGAACTGGCTTATACAAAGCCAGTTTGTCTGTCCGAATGCTCTGCTCTTTGCTTCAGTTTTAAAACTGTAAGAAAAAAAGAATGAGAATTTCAAACCCATTTTTTCCAACTCACCTGAAAAATCATCAAATGAAATTCCATTAGGAACTTTAACTGGTTCCTGTTATTAAAGTGAAGATTTCATTGCAGTCAGCACCTCTCCAATTCAGCAGTAGTTCAACTCTGATAATGTCTGTCTGCAGGAAGGACTCGGTGATGCTAACTGGATTGGAAAGTGTGTTGCTAGAGTTAGCAGATATAGCTCAACACCTACAAAGAGCTTTGCTTTTGAGTGAGACGGTGCCATTTCACGCAATCACCTTTCAAAATGGTGTTTATGCTTGGAGTATAACAAAGAAAAGTAATCATCCAGCACTTACCGGGCTGAAATGTGCAGCACTGACATTCATCATCTCTAGCTGCAGAAACTCCCAGATGATCTGTCTCTGGGAGATCTGAAGCGAGATCTTGTCATGCAGGGAACTGTTCCCTGGCGCCTCCTGAAAGTCAGTTTGTTGTTTGTATCCAAGAAGGCTGTCAAGTGAACAGGTCCAGAAGTTTATATTGTACACAACTGGGAATCCAAACTTTCTTGAAGTGAAGAGTTTTCTTAATACCTTTGGTAGATTATTGGGGTTTTAAAAAAGTCAACCCCATTAGAACTGAAAAGTGATCACAGTTCTAATCTTGCATGGTGGAGAAAGGCATCCTGTTTCAGCAAGTCTATCCCTAGATCCCAGGTTTAGGGGTTAGCTCTCTGAATTGTAGGAGTAATATTGTTTAGAACAGTGCATTTTTGCCTGGTTTCTTATGGAAATACGGCTGTGTAGCCATCCTGTCTGTGGATGTGCATGTTTCCCCTTAATGTTGGAACCTATGAGTCTGTCAGTCAGATTTGGTAGAAGGGCAAAAGGCACCCCCCAAAATTCCCCAGAACTGGTTTAGCCTAATGGTTAAAGTGTTGGATTTGGATCTGGGAGACGGGGTTTAAAATTCTGACTTAGCCATGAACTTACCTTGGGCAAGTCACTATCTCTTATTTATTTCACTTTGTATCCTAGCCTATCTTAGGCTCAGGGTAGCTCACATTTCAACTATTCATTAACAATTAACATTTGACCATTAACATTAAACTAATTAACTCAGCTAGTAATCCTCACAACAACCCTGTGACGTAGATTAGACTGAGAGATCTGTGACGGGCCCAAGGTCACCCAGTGAGTTCATGATCAAAGCGAGTCTTGAACCAGGAGCCTCCACCTACCGCCTGGTTCCAGTACTGCACCCGTAACCACTACCATGCGGGCGCTTAGCCTCTGTTTCCCATCTGTAAAACAAAAATAATGCCTTACCTCATAGAGCTGTTGTGAGCATGAGCTAGATGATTACAGTGTACTCTGAACACTGAGAAGGCCTCTAATAGTGATCAAAACACAATATAAGTTTAACTATTAGTGCATAACAAAAAGTATGGAAAGCCATTAGGATCAGTTTATTGTTGCTGAAGTTGTTTGGGTCAAGGAACATCTTTGCACAATGTGAAGCATTCTGGTGCAAAACACACACACACACACACACACACCCAACCCCATGACTTTTTCACCAGAAGAAAATAGACTATAGCACTTGATTCTCCCCATCTCCACCCTAATATACTGAAATTTTCAGACAGGAAAGTTTCAATCTGACAGTTACAGAAGTGTTAGGGGTTTGGGCCTCTGAATTCTGTTCATGCATAAAAGTCTTTAAGAGTAATACCAATAGATTAGTGAGGCGAGGCAGTGGGTGGTGCCATCCTTTGATCCTGCCCGGGGTGAGGGCCCTCCCCCTAGGCAGGATCTGGCCTGGCCACCAAACAGACATGCCGGCAGCCGGGGGTCAGGGGAAGGGCAGGTCGACTTGTGGACATGGTCTGCAAGGCCCCGCCCCCCACGCTGCTAAGCGCAGTCCGCCCTCCTGCCTGATGGGTGGGTACAGCAGCCTATGAGGCTGCCACGCCTGCCTGGGAAAGCTCAGCCCTGGACCAGAGTTAGGTAGAGCGGGCCATCACACATGACGACCTGCTTTACCCTGGACCGGGGATGGCTTCCCTGGACCATGGTAGGGCCTAGTTGGCAGGAAGCCCAGGTCACAGCATAGGCTAAATTCTGCCACGGCCTGGGGAGAGCCTTGATCCTGTCCGTGGTAACCTCTGGCAGGCGGGATCAAATGTGACGGCACCGCCGGTGGCCACGCAGATTAAAGCGTGGCCACCCACGATGTTGTAATGTTTGAAAATACCCAGTGTTTTCCAATAGTTACTAGTTAGAGCAGTGAACTAGGGGCTAAGACCTTGGTTCAGTTCTCATCTCTGCTACTTACTCGCTGGGTGACTTTAAGCAAGTTGTCTCATCTTTTTGTGCTTTTGGATTCATCTTCTCTTTTGTCTATTTTAAACTGCAAGCTCTTTAGGACAGTGACTCTTCCTTACCGTGTGTCTGTAAAGCATTTGGCACAACAGGGGCCAAGATTTTGGCTGAAGTTTCTGGTCACTTATTTATGTATTGAGTTTACCATAGAAGTCCATTCCCCTGCCCCCCCCCCCCCGATAGTTCCATATATACAACCTATACAATATCCTAGAACACATTTAAGCTGGGGAACTGTAGCTTTGCCATCAGTTGTAAACCTCAATAAAGTAGAGCTTTTCGCAGACTTCAACCGGTACGGATGTACACTTGGCAATTTCTCAACTTTCAGTTGTTGATGGTGTCCCAAGCCAAAAGCAGAAATTAGAGAAAGTTAAAACATTCTTAGACCCAAAACCCTTCAGTTTTAGAGAAGAGAGAAGGCTCTTACAAATTCAACCATGCCCCCAAAAGCATGGAAATCCTAAATTAAGGCTTCTGCCTTAACTTGCATGCCACGTAAGTAGTAAAGACGTGCGGTCTCACACATTATACCGGCAACTTAGGCTCCATGCACCCACACTCTGCCATGGTCTTTCAGCCCTAGTCCTCTTCCTCTGAGTGTTTGGGGCAACACTGAAGCTGGGGACAAGCAGCTCCTCCCCCTGCAATATAATAGTTTGGACTTGATCTCTGTCTCCACTGTCGCCCCAATTTCACAGTGTTCTCATTCCACCCAGGTTCCCAGCCACAAGCTGCCCCCTGCTGTCCCCAGCTTCAGTGTTGACCCCATCTTTCAGAGGAAGGGGATTGGGCTGAAAGACCAAGGCAAAATGCAGGGTCATAGAGCCTAAGTTGTAAGAGAGCACAATGTGAGACCAAGACTGCTTTTAAACGAGGAGAGCTGAAGCGCCTCCTCAACGCCGCATTAAAGCAAAGCTGCCAGAAGTGACGTTCTCCCCGTTGCCGCCGGCGGCGGTGGCTGGAGACACGGGGCTTTGGAGCGGTGTGTTCTTAAGACTTCAATTATCTGGCTTAAGAACGCGCCGCTCCAAAGCCCCGTGTCTCCAGCCGCCGCCGGCAACGGGGAGAACGTCACTTCCGGCGGCTTTGCTTTAATGCGGCGTTGAGGAGGCACTTCAGCGCTCCTTGTTTAAAAGCAGCCTTAGTCTTTACTGCTTACATGGCACACAAGTTAGGGCAGGAGCCTTAAGTTATAGCTTCCATGCTTTTTGAAGCAGGACTGAATTTGTAAGAGTCTTATCTCCTCTTAAACTGAAGGATTTTTGATCTAAATTTCCCTGTTCGTTTTTTTTTTTAAGGGGAATGCACTAAATTCTTCCTGCTGCTGCTGTACCCACCTGAGTTTGATTGGCAGCCAAGCAGCTAGTGAGTTTCATCCCAAACTTTGCTCCCAAGTGAAAAAAATAAATAAAGCCTATTGGTGAATCTGACAGCCTCCTCAATTTCACCAGCAGGAGGAGGGGGGACTGGAGGGTGACACTGCTTTGCAGATCCCTCCTCACCAGAGTATTACCCTTGCAGCTCCAAGCTTTCTTCTATGCCTGAAGGAATTCCATTCAACTTGCATACAAATCCTCAATGCACCTAACCACGTACAAACTCTATCCTACCTCCATCCCTTCTCCCAGGAAGGTTCCCTTTCAGCCCCCGCTCTGAAAGTTTCACTGTGGGGGACGAAGGAGTGGTGGAGAGGGAAATTACTTCAAGGACCCCTCTCTTTTTACAGAGTTTCCCTTTCATCAGAGGGTTTGGTTAGAAACTGGGAGCAGTCGTCTTGTCAGTTTCACTTGCTGAGGAGTTTACTTGGCAACCAGTGAGTTTCCCTTTGTCTCAGCTTTCACAAGCGGAGATTTTTTTCCACCTGGGAGCAGCCTCCTCAAGTTCATGGGAAGGGGGGAGATAGAGGGGAGATTGTTTTGCAGGCCTACCCTCATCAGAGCATTTCCCTTGTAGCCCTGATCTTTGTCAGTTGTGTGTGTGTAAGAAATTCTGTCCAACTTACGTAAAATTCCTTAATGCACCTAACTCTATACAGTCTTTATGTAAAAAGTGAGGAAGCCATCAAGAAGAAATGGAAAGACAGTGAGAGGGGGCTGGGTCCTCTCACCCATCATTACACCCAGCCTCCCGTCCTTATACCTGCTCCTGGGTGCCGCATGTCATTCCACCCAGCCTCCTATCTTTCCAGTCTTTGTACCCATCAAGGAGCTCCACCCAGCTTCCTGGTCATTTCAGCCACTCTTGGGAACCTCCTATATATCATTCCACCCTGCTCCCCCTAATTCCAGTCACTAGTAGCCTTGTAGCCATCATTCCAATGCAGCCCCGCACCATGCATTTTTTATAAGCATCCTGGATTAAAGGGAAGGTATGGCAAGCAACCCTATTAATACTGCTCCCAGAAACAAGTCTGTGAGCAACAAAAAAAAAAGTCAGAGGGGAGAAAGCATCATTCTGCCTCAAATTCAAATGTCTAATGTTCGATTTGGATAGCCTCACGGAAGCATTCCTCCCTACCAAAAATTACAATAAGAAAAATCCTCCCAATTTTATAACATAGAATTTTTGTTATTTTAACAGTGGGTGTATTTAGATGGACCCAGGGGTCGTCGTCATCCCTGGTCCTGCTCCAAGGGTGGCCACTCCAGCACCGCGTTCTCTTCGTGCAGCCCCACGTGTGCTGGGTTTATACGGACTTGGCAACTGCCATGGCCCACAATCCACCTGCATGGTGCCCCCTCTCCCACATCATAGAGCTGCAGATGGATTTGCCGCCACTCTAGACTTCCACCTGCAGCTCTATGGTGTTGCCGGGGACCACCCCTGGCTGGGAGTGGAGCTGCAGTGGCCATCCCCGAGTAGATGGACGACTGCTCTGCTTCCAGCCAGTACCCCGGGTTTGGACAGCCAGCTCCACTGGCGGTGCTCCTGCCTGCTCCACTTCTGCTCTGCCTGCATATCCGCCTTTACACAGACAGGCTGCCCAGGCGTGAGGTGGAGCAGAGCCATGGGTGCCATCTGTGTAAAAACACCCGGTGATGCAGCCACCTTAACTATAGAACTGCTCCCCTGGCTCTATACTACTAAAATGTTTTCAGAGATGTGCAATAGCATTTTATACAAATGCACCTGTGAATCTTTCATATGCATCAGCTAGGCTGGGCTCGGAGCCCAATACAATTCTGACTGACGTCAGTGGGAGCTAGATCAGACCTTTGTCTAGGAATTCCTACCATCTGTATCCATGTTATTTAAAATTAAGTAATTGTCATGAAGTTATCCATTTGGGGCAATTGTTACGCATGCTGTTTTCCCATGACTCGTTTCATGCTTCCTTTGTGGAACATACATTTGAAACTAGGAGTTAGCGTTCTGTAACTTTCTTTCTCTTTCCTCCCTAAAATAGGTTTGCTGAACACTTGAAAATGAACTCTGACTGGAATTGCAGAACAAGATGTTAAAAACTGTGGCCTTGAATGTTTTTAACTAAGGAAAGTACAGGAGAAAAATGGACAATGTAACAAGTTGGCCCCTACATATTTCAGGTCTGCCTGTTGCCAGGGGTTGCTTAATTAACTGAAGCGCATTATGTACAGCACCAAGATTCCTTAGATAACTCTGGAAGGACTTCCCAGACAATTAAGCTGTTCTCTTATTATGCTAAAACACAACTGTTGCTCATATTTGATTAGGTTTGTGGGGGGGGGGGGAGACACACACAGTCAACAAATGAACAATCAGTGCTTACTGTTTATGAAATATAACATAGCTCACATTTAAAATGGCAAGGACCCATTAAGCTTCAGATGGACTCTTCTATTCTTGAAATGTAACTTAAAATTGTGGTGCGTGAAGGTGGTTGTACAGAGCAGTATTACGAAGAAGTTTTGTAAGTATTTTTTTAATTTTGTGAACCTTGTGGGTCAAATCTAAAATCAGGATTAGTTATCTAACATGAGATACTCTGCAAATTATTTAAATTCAAGTTCTGATGGAAAAGCAATACATGAAAGACTGACCTTTTTTGATTAAAGTATGCAAATCAGTTTGTGGGGTTCCATTTTTGTCTTCATTTACACTAAATTCCATTTGCGTATAACTTACAGAAGTTGGACTTTCCTAAGCAAGTTGTATGTTGACTATGCTTTAATGGAGATTTTGCTCATCTTTGTCCAAACAGCTGGACTTTAATGCCACAGGATCAGCACCTTATTACGTGTTAGGAAGGCATGAGTCCTGTGCTCCCATGTATTGCAAATTCCTGGCAATGGGTGGAGGCTGGTTTTGCACCCGAGTATTGATAGGCATTGTGGTAATTTATATGCTGTGGACACAAACATTTGATAAATGAAACAAATAGCAAGTGTAGAAAGTAAATGGAGTCTTATTCAAAGTACTCTTTATTAAAAAAAAAAGTTTACAAAAAGTTAAAATTTTTCCAATCCAAGTTTATACAAACTGTACATTATCTTAAGATCCATTCCTACACAGACCCAAGAAAAAGCAGCAGCAGAACAGTGCCTTCACCTGACCACACAAAATTCAGATGTGAAAGAAATGTAACCCTCCATCTAAGAACCAGAGCTGGTCAAAACCAGGGAGGATTTTCCACAGCGAAGTTAAGCTCATTTCATTGAACATTTTAATTAAAAAAACTGTCTTCCCTCAGTTTTGTCTCTTTTTGTAGCTAGACAAAAACTCTGGCAAAACAGAATTCTTTTCATAATTTGGAAAAAAATTGTTTTAGTACAAAAGTCATTTTCTCTGTGTCACATGTAGAAAAGATGGTTAAAAGAACTATAAAGAGCAGAGAAACAGCCTACCAATAACTAAGATCTACTGTCCCTCAGGAATCCTGCCCATTAAGTGTGAGGAAGGGCTGCAGAATATAGACATCAAATGGCATTTCTTTCCCCAAGCCACAGTTCAATGGAAGGAAACCGTGGCCCTTTTTAAACAGGCTGTGGCAGAGTGGGCGGCTCGTGGGCATGCTGCTGTGTGGGTGGTGCGGAGGGCTGGGTGCACAGGAGCACACACATTTTCTCCCCCACCCCCTCATTCCCATGCACAGAGCAACCTGCATTGTCACTGGTTGCGCCATGCGTGCGTGGGGGGTGGTGGAGTGTGGGTTGCAGAAGCGTGCACCCCTCCCCCCACTTACACGGGCTGCTCCCCCACATGATGGGTGTCCATGCGGGGGAGCATCTCATGTAAAAAGGGCCAGTTTCTATGGCCAGGACCTTCCATTAACATACAACACAGAGCTATGCCTACTAGTAATGGAAATTCCATACACAAGAGCAGGCCCAAAGTCAATAACCCATTCAGCCTAACAGCAAAGATGAGGGCTCGGGCGCTTTCTTGTTATGGGGAATTTCTGTGGGACTGCAACCAGGAACTATGGGTTGATAGAAGAGGAGAAACAAGCCCACTTCCAGACAGACCATGTTTGTTTGACTCCATCTTCCCACATCACTCATTGATTCCATTGTGCCTCTTAGAGATGGCCATATACCAAGCCCACCTGTTTTAAAAAAGCAGATTGAATGGCCTGCTGCTCTCTGAGGGGACTGTAGAAGCACCAGTAAAGTGTCAGTAGAAAGGGTTGGATCCAGAATAGCAAAGATTTGACTAGACCACCCACCTTTCCTCAGACATGGGGTCAAGGAGTAGACTTGAAATGGTAACATGGGTGTAACCATGTTACTATGGTTAATTTTAGCCCATTGTCCCCGCTCCCCCAGGTCACATTACCAGTGTGTAGTACTTAAATGCCAGAGGTTAGCTACTACGCGCAGTAAGGGGGTGTTCACTTGAAATGTTTACTGGGTAAATGTAACTTTTATAAACATTGTATCTGTCTGCCTCTACTTAGGGGTAAATTGCTCCCAGCTCCATGTTGTGGAATAGGAGCGGGCACACGAAGCATCAGTGTGTGGCAGCGTCTACCCAGGGGTAAATAACTCCACATTACCACAAGAGAGGGCCTGGGATAGTGTGTGGTAATTTACCCCAGAGTAAAAGTTCACACTCTGTGACATTTCATGTGGCAGCTGCTATTTCAGGACATGGAACTGGGCATAATTCACCCCCAGGTAGAAGCAGCCAGATAAAATGACTTCACCAATAATTTTTTGGTAGCTTACCCAGGTACTTCACCCTGTCATTGTTTGTGACACAACACGCACACACCCCACCCCCACACCCCTGTACAAGCAGTCACATGAATTATCTTTACTTTCTGGGTAAACTAATCCTGGGTAGTCTGGCTAATCCTCAGTGCAGGCTGAGTGCCTCTCAGGTGGCAAAGGGGAGCAGGAAAACCCATTGTGTGAGTTGATTCCCAGTCCCCCTGCAGATGGGACTCTGTGTTCCCTGCTGTGCTTCTCCAGCCAGTCTCACCATTCCTAGCTCACAGTGCAAGGCAACCAGCTCAAGACTTGTGCTGGGGGCTGGATGAAAATGCCCCAGGGCAGTCTGTGTGAAAGGGACAGCATTTTGCCATGCCTAACCCCTCTTACATTTGCCCTCTAGCGCTGCCACCTACCTCTTTCTGCCTGGCAGTAAAACTGGGCCTGTCTGGGTAGCCTTCTTCCCTGACTGGCATGTTGGCAGCATGCAAGAGTGTGTTCTGCAAGGTGTGGCAGCAGGGGAGAGAGCAAACCACCTTGACTAGAGGCCTTGGAAGGCAAGTAAAAGGAAATCCCTTGAGAGTTTTCCCTCCATTATAAAAGCTTTAGAATTCCTTGGCTATGAAATTGCTTCACATCTAATTGAGAATTTGACACATGGCCCCTGCTAATGATTTTCTGCCGTTTTAATGCCACAAAAATCAGCCAACTCCCACCTTTTGGCTGCTTGGTCTCTTGATATCAATGCAAGATTTCTTGGGATGCATAGAACTCCAGTGCTGGGCCTTGGAAGGTCACATCCCACAGGCAGAGTGCAGCTATCAACACAGCAGATCCCAAAGGAGAACCAGCTTCAGCCCCCGTCCATTTAAGTTGCTGGAATTGCCAGTCAGCATACCCTACCCTGTGTGGGCAGCATTGCTATAAGCATTTATATGACAATAGCATCAAAAGGTGATGCTTTTAATGGTGGCTGGCTGCTATCTACATGAGCTTGTCCTTTGCATGAAGCCTAATCTTGTACAACGTCTACTGATTTCAGTATGGGCAAAATTGGGCCCTTAGTTCAGACTAGCTCCATTGTAACTTTCTCCACTGCAAGACTCAGGAAGGCTAGTGTATTTTCAAGAGAAATGAGTTCTTTCATTTACAAAAGAAGTAAACAAGATGGAAAAATCCAGTCGGGCTTTCCCCTCTCAAGGATATCTGTGAAAGAATGAAAACAGAATATTCAGTTGTTGAAATATTTTTAATGCCTTGCCAATGCTTTGTCATGGATCCCTTAACGCCTCAACATTAACAGTATCTTGCTTCCATGATGCTTAACCTCTCTAGTTAGGTAACTGAGTTAGTATCCTATTTAGAGCTATGTTAGCAGGATCAGAATTGGGAGCAAGATCAGAGTTTAAAACTCAAGGTTCAAACTGTCAGGAGTCTCATTGTCCAGGCAATGACAACAGAAGCTGTGGAATTGGCTTCTGGAGGCAGAGCCTGGATTTACGATGCCAAGAAGGTGCACCGTGAAAGACCAAAATGATGTGGTGTGCAATGATGCAAGAGGTTGAGCTGGCGAGCAGAATGCATGAAGACTCATCTGGCAGTGTCTGATCACAAGGAGAGGAACTGCAATTGGGAGGTGCTAAACTCATTGTGTTTGGTAAGCGGAATCTATGATTCCTATAGGCAGTTGTAGGAACAGTATAAAACAGTAATAGGAATGTATACTAAATGGAAGCAAATCTAGGTTTAGCTTGAAGCTGTAAATCCTCTATTTCCTCCAAGTCATGCACTAGAGAAAAGGAGTGAGGAAAAGAGACAGACACAAAAGGGAATGATTGAGTCATGTCTCATGAAATCACGCCCGTTTCTTTCCTGTACCACTTGAACCTTCCACTTCAGTTCCTCCTATTTTTATCTCGACGCCAAAGGAGATGGGAAAATAAATCTCGGAGGAAAATGTCTGAAAGAGTTTGAAAAATTAGAAAGTAATCTGAGACCAACTCCCCGCTGTGTAAGCCAGCCCATGTAGAAAAGACCTTACACAACATGCCCAGTTCTGAAGTCTCAAAACTGGCATTGGTCTCTTCTATTTGAACGAAGGGCTTATATACACAAGCACTTGGCCCCATTTAACTGTGGAGTTATTGTTCACATGTAAGTCTGCACTGGAGCAAGGTCAACACTCACTCCATATTGCACTCGTTCACTCCAATGAAAGCCGTATCCCATGATACCTCACAGGCTGATCAATGAATTATACTGTTTGTATCGACTCTGAGTAGTAAATAACTGCTTGGTAAATACCACCGCAGTTAATTGCTCTGTAGTAAAGTTTTAATGTATACAAGCCCTAACTGAGCTTTGTCTGATAAAGATGTCAAGAATGGCTGTTGTTTTTCTGAAACAATAGTGGGTATAAAGGGAAGGATGCAATAACTTGTACATGCATCAGAGCAGAAGCATAGGTTCCAGGGCACTAAGCAAGGACAGCTTCCAGAAAATACAGAAGCAGGGCAACAGGATAAGAGTGGGGTTTGGTCACCTCTCTATTAGAGACCCCCAATAGCCCTGATGTTTCCCTACACTACTGCTCTCTTAGTAACCAACCCCATCAGGAAGAGTTGCAGTTTTAAGACAGACAAATCTGACAGTTACCTTTGCGGCATCAGTTGAATCTACCGAAAGTCAATTCTAGAATCTAGCTGCTGGAGGTGCTCGAGGACTCCATAGGGAATAGTGGGATTCCACATTCTGGAAGAGACAGTAAATTCAGAAGGATTGGACTAGCAAGGTTTCTGTACCATTATTATTAATTATTTATTTAGTGCCAGCAATGTACCTGGCACTGTGTGATCATTAGAGACAGATCTTACAATCAAAAGTGAATACATTTCTTCAGTTCTATTATTTTGAGGAAAGCAGGTTTGTATTCTCTCCTGTGGAGGAGCCAGAGAAGGATAAAAACCTCACTCAAATCCCAAGCGGCTGGAGCAATATCAAATGAGCTGCAGTTAAACATCAGCATCCCTCACCCACTCATGCAGCACTGGGATTCCTACTAAACTGTGATCCAGAGGCTTTGTGAGAATGAACACACAGCTCCAAACTGCCGACAGCACAAGTCAACCATTCTTGGTGCCAGTCTCTCAGAACTAATAGTACTGCCTGGGTCATGATGCTACTGATGTTACTGTGTGCATTACAGCTGCACATTACTTGAAGGGACTGAAGCCACATGAGAGTTAATGACGTAAAACAAAATATTAAGATAGTCCAAGTTAGACCACGTTCCTATAGGAGCTTACTACATAAAATGTCTGATTCAGAACTGCCTTTTTCTAAGCAGCCCAGCCTGCCTAGCTAGCAGAAAGGCTGATGGTAGGTTTTGGTGAGGTGGTACCTACAGCCACTGTCACTGTCTACTGTGCCCTGATTGGGAAAGGCTGGAGAACTGAATTTAATAGAAAAAAAGAATGGAGGAGAAAATTATATGTCCACCCCACCCCCAAATTCTACTGGGTGGATTGATGGTCAGAGCTCATTCTGGATTTTCTGTGTAAGATTTCAAAGCATCTTCCAGAGAACCATGTAAAATTCCTTCAGAACCCAATCAATTCTATTTCCAAGAATAGAAATCTATTCAATTCTGGAGCACTGGTCCATGAGACTTAAGAAGAGTCCTTCCCCAACTGAATCAAGGAGTGTAATTCCATCCAAAAGAGACAGTGTCACAACTAGCATGATTCACAACCAACTCTCCATGAGAGTTGCCAAAATCACGTAAAGTGTGAACAAACCCTGAGTGGTCACCAGAAATTGAACAAAGCTATAAAGTTCAGATCCAGATGTATCCAGTTATTATTCAGTCTATTCCCAGCCATTCTAGAGGTCTGAGGTTGTTGGCATTACAGGCAAGGCCAGTTTGATGTGATTCACATGGCTACTATCACTGACACAAGAGCTACAGTACAGCACAGCGGTCAAGGTACGTTAACATCTAGGTTAATTCCCTAGGCAGTGCCCTTTACAGCCTAAGCTGGGAACAGATATCAGCCATTTTAAAATACAAAGCTTTATTGGACCATTTCTAGCTCACAGACAAGGGCTTTGCCAAAGTGAGATGACCACCATGTTCCTTGAGCCAGGTTTATATTTTTGACCTAATATACTGGAAGAGAGCAACGGTTGGTATATCCAGTACAATAGCTCGTGCAAAACATTTCTTTTTAAAAGTGTTGTCTGCATACAAAGTGTAACCACCTCCAAGGTGAACAACAGTGACCCTGGATTTTTGCTTTCAGGTGTCAGAGGCAGCACGCAAATGAAAGAGTTCATTAATTCAATTATACTGATTTGGGCAGGAGGGCCAGATCCTCCCATTGGTAAGAAAGGTACCAGAGCCAAGAGTGTGATAGGAGTGTCTGCTTCACCTTTGGTGCATAGCACAAGGCATTTGGGGGAACTTTTCAAGGGCTAAACCACTGGGTTAACACATGGTTCAGCAGTTCAGAGGTCATTGCATTCCCAGGACCTTGGCTTAGGAGCCACACTACCCCAGAGGGGATAGGAAGGATACAGGGTGGGGCTAGGGAACCTCAAATCTGTTGGCCAAATTTGGCCCATAGCCTTTTATTATATAGCCCCTTTCCAATTCATGGAATCATCCCACAGATCTGGCTCCTACACCCAAACACACATCTCCATGCCATCTCCTTCAGAGCCTTCCTCGTCTCTGATATAGGGCATGCACTCTCTCCTCCACCCCTCATGCCAGCTCCAGAGGAGTGAACACACTGAACAGCAGGAAACTCGGGAAGGAATCTGGGGCAGACTTTCAATATTCACATGGATATTTGGTATCTGAATCTCAGTCAAACCCAATGGGAGTCAGGTGCTTAACTGCCATTTGTGTTTTCAAAAACTACCCTTCTGTTTCTGTGTTCCATTCTCTCCCAGTAGAGCTCTCCACCAGCCCAATGCAGGGCAATGTCTTGCCGGAACGGACACCATGGAGGAGTACATACCAGACACTTTCACAGACAGATGGCTGGGGCTTGGGATGTTTTTGGTTCCTACTGCAAGTACGAAAGACGCCCCTCCCACAGACACACAAGGCAGCAACCACTTGGAAGCCAATTCATTTTAAAGCTAAAATTACCCAAGCTAAAGACTTACGCCACGGTCTTAATGTGGGGGCATTTTCTCAGGCTCTCAGTCAGCTGCAGGGCTCCAGAATCGGTTATCTTGTTATACTGGATACTGAAACACACAGAGAGCAGGGACTATTAGTCTGTAGCACACAACGTACAAGTCATGAAACTCCAGTGCAAGGCCGTGACAGACCTGCGCTCATATCTCAATTATGGCTCCCTGTGAAGGCAAGGGGGTGGGATTTCCAGGGTAAGGGGCAGGGCTTACTCCTGCTCCCAGTGCCCCCATCCCACCAGCACAGCAGCAACCTGAACCTTGCCAGGAAGGAAGTTTTAGGAGAGGGTGGGGTAGATGCCAACCCCTGCTCACTCTGAAAACTTCCTTCTTGGCTGGGCCCTTTGCAAGTAGCCCGAGTACCACTAGGACATTTTCAGAGTGGACAGGGGTAGAGTGGTGGTCTCCCTCCCTGCTCACTCTGAATATTTCCTAGCAGTGCTCCAGTCACATTCAAAGGGCTCCCCTCAGAGTCTGGGGCCCAGGATCAGCTGAGCCCCCTCGTTCCACGGTAGCTACGCCCTTTGGTGAGATAGCATATGTGCTACACTAGCACTTGACACGGATGTAAATCCTATTCACTTCAATGGGTCTCATGCCCACAATAACCGCTTGCCGTGCTATCCTGGGTGGAGGATAAGGCTGTAAAAGAGGCTTTGAAAAGGCTGCTCTTTGAAAGGGAAGTTAAGGTCGCCATCTGGGTCTTCATTCTGATAATCACCCCTTCCAACTCCTCCGATTCTCTAACCCCAGCTCTGTGGTTCCCTCATGTTTTTCTCAAGTGATCCCTTTTCAAGACAAATAGAATGTGGGATCCCAGACTGTTAAAGAGACACAAAGCCTAGCAAGTGGGATCAGGACTCTGCAGATGGAGTGACACCACACTTGCAGCTTGGAAACCTCTGCCCTAGGCTCATT
Source organism: Sphenodon punctatus (assembly GCA_003113815.1). NCBI lineage: Eukaryota > Metazoa > Chordata > Lepidosauria > Sphenodontia > Sphenodontidae > Sphenodon > Sphenodon punctatus. The sequence goes on from QEPC01001501.1 coordinate 1,586,426, forward strand.
CCACCTCTTCCTGAGCTTAACTATCTCAAACCATTGCCCATACCCCTGAGCCAGTGCCGGATCCAGGGAAGTTGGGGGCCTGACCAAAAAGGTGATGTGGGTCCCCTCCCCTGCTAACATACCATACACTGACTCACCCATTAGTAAAAAGGAAACATTCCAGGCATTCATTTTTGCGGTTCGGTTAACCACAACAACCTCTTACAGGGATGGGCTATTAACATCTTTCTCCTCCAGAATTCTACAGCCCAGATAGTTCCACCCTGCCAATATCTTTCCTTCCTCCTTCAAGCCCGTACTAGTTTGCGGTGCCTGCCATTTTCAATGGCACCCGGCTCACTTCTGCTAGTGGGGAGGAACATTTAAACCCACCCTGCATGAGTTTCTTTCTCCAAGAATTTAGAAATACACTACTAACACGCCTTGTGTAAAAACAGCCTCAGTGCTTTTCTCTTTTCATCCAAACCAACCACTTGTGCACAGCTCTCTCCATCCCCTGGAGGTCTCTCCCCTCCTTTCACACTCGTTTTATCGCACAAACACAAAAAATATAGAGAAATCCACCCATCCGTCATCCTAATGAGGAGGTGACATGACTCCCATCATACCCCTCTCCCAGACTTTCCACTTCAGTAAGTTCTTGTCCTCATCTAATGACTGATCTGTCCAAGTAGCTCTCCTACCTTTTAATTTCTTCCTTCAAACTTCTGCACTCACTAGTCGACCATCTTGCTACCAACTCCCAAATCCTTTTCATCGGCCTTCATTCCCTAGGATTCTGCTCTGAAGCCAACCATCAGCTGAACTACCAGACAATTCGGAAGGAATATTCAGCTTTAAAAAGAGTTTTAAATCATTCCACAGGTGGCCACATATGAGGATGGCTACAATAAATTACAGTTCTGACTATGAGAAAAAGGCAATCTGCAAAATTTGTTCTACTTACTCTAGTACCCTTAAAGATGCCACTGCAGGAAGTATTTTAGCAATGTTTTCTGCCCCAGCATCACAAATGTCATTATTGTACAAGCTGCAGAAGAAAAGGGACAAGTTTATCACAACTAAATAGTGCAAGGTGCTAACCAATAACATAAAACGAGATTAAACCCTGCCGTCAGCTGGGGCGCCTTGCTTGAAGTCCCCCGGGTAGTCTCGGTGGCCGCACCAAGGCTGTGGAACTCCCTCCTGGCAGAGGGTGGCCCCAGAACTCTCCTCCTTTTGATGACAATGGACGACTTGGCAGTTCCACCAGGTGTTTGGTGAGGGTGATGCGACTGGGTTAGGGGATTTGTTTTTTTGACAGCCTCCAATTGTTTTATGATATATTTATATTTTATCTATGGTTATTTTTATTGTATTTTATGAGTTGTTAGCCGCCCTAAGCTGCTTTGGCAGGAGATGCAGGGTATAATTTGTATATATATATAAACAAACCAGGAATTGTAGGTATGTTGGGGGGGAGGGGTTGTGTAATTAACTCTTATTCCATTGATTTGTAACCAATCTGAAGGGCGAGATTGATTTTCAGAGTGTTTTAAAAAGCAAGTTCTATGGACGCTTAGGATTCTCTATTCCTTTGTTCACATTTTATGCACAAATCAAACAGTAAGAGGCGTTCAAGTGAAAAATGAGAGCCATAGCTAGAAGTACGGCAAATGAAGAGGATCAATCCTCAGGCACACCTCTGGGCAGCTTATTCCCTATTGTATAGCTTTTATTCAACCTTCCGTCAAAGCATCCGATTCTGACCATTGGCATTGACGGGATGAGCAGTAGCACTGCAAACACCAACGTTTTGATCCTGCAAAGACACCTAAGCAGATGGACCTCTTACACTCACACAGAACCCCAAATGAAGTCTTAGAGGCTCTGTGCATACACAGTAACAACAATTTTATTTTTATGTTGCCCCTCTTGCCAACATGGTGCTCAGAGCACTTTTGCTTACCCTAAACAGCTCACTGACAGGCAAGAGTCCCTGGGAAGTCATGTGTGTAGAATGCCTATCTGCAGATCACTGCGAGAGCTCAGTACATGATGTAAACCAGTGTGGTTCTTACCATGTGGCCTCTCCTGATCTGATGGTACGTTTAACTCCTCCCAGACAAACAAGAGCTGGTGTTGTGGGGACAGCCCTCAAGAAATCGGGCTCAATTCCACAGGCCTGTAAATGGGACTACTCATCTGCATGAGGGTTGCTTTTCCCCTAGTTTAGCGGCATACCATATAGGCATTATTCATTCCAGATGCAATAATTATCCCAAGATGAATCTAGTCGCTGATTAAGATGCACAGAATTCTTTTGTGCACAAGAATTCCACTAAATACACACACTCACCTGAGAGTCTTCAGTGAAGGCAAGGAAGGAAGAGCTTTAGCTAGCTGCTCTGCACCCAGGTCTGTTATCTTATTCCGGGATAAGCTGAAACAAAAATACAGACTGGTCAGATATTGTTTTTGCTTTTAACTTGGTGGCTGCACTACCAGACATGGTCCCCCTTCTTCAGCCCATAATGCTCAGCAGGACAAACTGGATTCAACGTGAGACTGGCATACAAACCCTACCACCTCCCTGAAACATTTCCCCAGTTCAGGAAGAATTCAGATTAATAAACTGTCTTTCAGGACTAGGCATGACTAACCTAACTGGAGCAATTCCCCAACATCTAGGGCAACAATCAATAACCTTTGGGAAGCAGAAGAGTGAACCAGGTCTAGGATCTCACCTAACTAAAAATAATCAAGAGGTGCCAATGGTGTTCTTCTGGGCCTGTCTGGTTTTTATGGGTCTAATGTAAATAAGCTATGACTCATCATACAAGAAAGAGACCCTGCAACTAAGGTCAGACTCTGCCTTCCAGCCACAATTAAAATCACCTGATTCCAATGAGTGTCACCTGGAAAAGAGAAGCATCAGGCACTAATTCATTTCTAGCTTGCTAGGAGGCATGTACTTAACACAGCTTGAGAACTGGAGGAAAATGGATCATGCTACATTGGTGAGTGTTTATGCACGATTCCAGCATCTCATCCGTAAGCAATTTCCCTCTACGGGCTTCTTATTATTATTTTTTATTATTATTAACAAATGTTTCTATAGTGCCAGCAGTGTACCTGGCACTTTACAAAGTAATAAAATACACATGGTCCCTGCCCCTAGGGCTTACAATCTGAGAGACAGGAGCTGGGGGAGAGACATAGGAAGGGGAACAGAGGGAGAGACAAGGGGTCTAACATTCATGAAGATGCGAGGTCTCAAGTGCACGTACTTGGCTTGGTTACGATGAGAATGACAGCAGGCAGGTCCATGTTGCAAGGATAAGGGTAAACCGATCGTAGGTATAGGAATAGTGGCTCAGCAGGATAAAGAGTCAGACAGAGCAGAGCGAAAGAGGTGAGTTTTAAGGAGAGATTTGAAGGTATGAAGGGAGGGGGCAAAGCGGATGTGGACAGGGAGGGAGTTCCAGGCATGGGGGGCAGCAAGTGAGAAGGGACGAAGGCGCTTCGGGGAGCAGGGAAGGCGTGGAAGGGTGAGAGAAGGGACAAAGGAGGAGTGAAGTGCATGGGCTGGAGTATGGAGGGTGATAAGTGCAGGGAAGTAGGGGAACAGTGCAGTCTTACAACCAGCATTGTCATGAGCCAGGCAACCAACTTATTGCAAGCTGCACAACCTACTTCAGTGTCTCCAGCGAAGTCAGCTTAGGAAATACTGCTGATAGACTTTTCGCTCCTGCATCTCCTATTTCATTTTCACTTGGAGCATCCAAGCTGCAGGATCACATAAAAGAGACAGTTTTCCAAATAAAAAAATTACTTCTAGGCACTCTCCACCTAAATCATTCTGTTTTGTTGGCATGAATGCAAGAGTAATCTCTATGGGGAATACAGGCAGTCAGGTAAGAAGGAATCTCACACATGTTGGATTCTTTCTGTAGACTCTAATAGGTTCCCAAATTCAGAGTGTAAGATTTTTTCAGTGCTTGACCCACTTTCTGTGATATGCAAACAGCAGTGCTCAGTGCCCCACTTATATTACAAAATGAACATGGCTATGAAATACAATTGCATCCACCTGCATTACAAACTCCATGTATTTACCTACAAAACCCTCCACAACCTGGCCCCCCTTACCTCTCAGCCCTTATCTCCTTACACACTCCTGCACGCACTCTCCGTTCCTCCTCTGTCACCTCCCTCGCTCTCCCTCATCTCCCCTGCTCCCCTAACCGCCTTTGTCCCTTCTCCCTCGCTGCCCCCCATGCCTGGAACTCCCTCCCTGCCCACATCCGCCTCGCCCCCTCCCTCCGTTCCTTCAAATCCCTCCTCAAAACCCACCTCTTCCTCGCCGCCTTCTCCAACACCCACTAGTGCTCCCCTCTCAACATTCACTGTCCACCTAACTGCAACCAAGCCAAGCACATGCACCTGAGACTCTGCATTCACTTGAATGTTTTTATCCCTTGTCTTTCCATATGTCCCCTATCCCTGTCTCCCCCCTCCTAGTCTTAGATTGTAAGCCGTAGGCAGGGACCGCATCTCTCATTGCTATGTAAAGCACCAGGTACACTGCTTGCGCTATACAGATGCTTGTAGTAATAATAATAATAATAATATGGTTTAAATATCTATGTTGCGAGGGAAAAAATGCTATAACAGTTGTCTAAATTACTCCCTTTTGTCAAAAGTACTAGGAGAAGTGAAATCTTTCAGGAACTGTTGCCTTCGGGAGATAGCTGAGGGGTTTTAGGGATTGTGGATTTCCAAGATCAAATTCCTCCTCTGATCCCAGAGATCACTCCCCCATTTTTAGATTCTCTCTCCGTCCCGTGAAACATCAGGTGATGGCACAGCTGCCTGATGGCAGGGTCCCCAACTCTCTTGACTTAACTAAAAGTCTTGAGATCTTAGGGGCTTCTAGATGCTTGAAATCACAAAACCGGTGATAAAATTGTGAGAATTTCATTTTTTTAAAGTTGTTTTTTTTTGTACTTCTGGTCATGGAGAAGAGCTTGGAAATGTGACTGCAGCATGGAACATAAAGGCTCAGAACTCATAAGGCAGATGAAAAGATTTATGATTTTTAAGACTCATGATTTTTAAGCTGATCTCATGAATGGAAAAAAAACAACTACTATCTGGGAAAGCAACTCCTACAAACTAGTCCTTGCCATACCTGAGCTCAGGGGAATCCCTGATAAAAAAAATAAATAAATGGAAGGTTTGAAGTTTAAAAAATAAAATAAATCAAAACTGCAAGATAGTGCCTTTTATTTCTAGGCTCCCTTGTTTCCAGCTCAAAGGAGCTTAATACAGGAGACAGTTTGCCTGATATGAAATGTCGGAAGAAATTAAAGGATTGCGGTTATAAGAAACAAAAGCAGACTTTAAGAAACACTAGGCCAGTGTAGCCTAGCAGGTAAGGTGTTGGGACTTGGGTCTGGGAGACCTGGGTTCAATTTAGCCGTGAGCTTGGCCTTGCGCAAGTCATTATCTCTCAGCCTCAGTTCCCCAACGGGAAGAATAATGACCTGCCTCACAGGTGGAGTTTGTACCTAAATAAGGATTTTAAGGACTGTAAAGCAGTAAGAATACTGAAAGTGCTACAGAAATTAGTAAATATAATTGATAATAAACACAGTTCTTGACAAGACCAGTGGTGTAACTTTGGGTTAAAATTTGTGGAGGATGCTGGATCCTCTTGACCGGCGTAAGCCGCCTCTCCCCCCCATAACCTTGACACTGCAAGGGGGAGGAAATTTGAGGGGAGACATGTACCCCCTAGAATTATACTCATACAAAAGATTAACCATACAGAGTAGTCACAAAAGGAACTCAAACCCTAATAAAGGAAGTTCATCTCTCCTTAAGTACATCATCCCTTCCATAAAATGAACACAGGAAAAGAAAGCCGTGTGTGTGTCACCCCAGGCTCCGGCACAAAGCAAGCTAATTACTGCCTCAGTGCTATATAGCAGACATGATCCTCTTTCCCTGGCCAAGTTTCAAACTGAAGAAATTATGGGATCTCAGCCGCACATTTGAAAACTGCTCCGATGGCTTTTGGGCAGCTTCCAGGACCAAACAACAAGAAAAGATTGTGTCAGGCAGCCGTTCAACTGCAAAATGAGCCAAGACCCAACCCTATCCCCTCCAATCTAGTGAATGATCCTAGCTACTTCCACTACCTGTTGCCGAAGGGTGTCATTAAGGCCAATAGTGTAACTGGGTTTCAAAAAGGATCAGACAGGTTCTTAGAGGATAGGTTCCTAAATGGCTGTTAGTCAAGTTGGCTGGGGAATGCAACAACCCCTGACTGTCGGGAGCGGAGAGCAAACAACAGGGAATGGTATGGCTTGCTCGTACCTCTTGACATTTCCAGCCGTCCAAAAGGGACAAACCCTGTCCCCTTGGCCAATAAGCACTGCCCTTTCCACACATATTCTACATAGCTAAAAAAACCACAATAATTCTAGATTTGTGGACATGGGCAATGGTTCCTACTGCACTGGGCATGGGCAATGGTTCCTACTGGGAAAAATATGCATAATAGAAGACTTAATGTAATTTGTGAAAACTGTGCCTGATAAACTTCCTAAAAATAGATACAAGTAATAGTCTACCATGCTAAAGAAAATAATACTGAATAATGAAATTATTGAGATATTTCTATATGGACACAACAGTCCTGCACTTAATGGATGAGGGAGAAGACTAGTATGTTGCTCCCCCACTTCCCCGAGCGGTGGGATGTTCCCGGGGCAGCCTTGCTGGGTCGGTGTCCCTTCAGCAGGAGAGAGAGCCTGGTGATTTACAGTGTGGTATAACAGTCTATTTATTTACAAATGTACAAGGCGAGAGGAATGGCTGGGACTAGCTGCCAGCTCCTCCAGTCACGTCTTGCTGAAACCCTCCAGGTCCAGCACCACAGGGGTTCCCCAAAAGGCTGAGTGTCTGTCTCTGCAGCCTTGTGCCCCAACGCTCTAGTATGCGGCCTCCTGCCAGGCCCAGCTTTTCACTAGGACTCCAAGCTGAAAAAACTATCCCTCCCCAGGACTCAGCCCTGCCCAGCCAAGACCACTGTTTTAAGACAAGAGACTAGCAGGTTAGCCCAGGTGCAGTTAGTAGCTCTGTTAAATGAGTTCCAGAGAGCTGAATCCCAAGAGGGAGTTACATTCCCAAGGAGTTGGAGTAGACCAGATCTCCCACTTCTAAGGGTCCATCACAAGTATATAATGGTGACCTCCTGGATATTCCATATTCATAGTTCCTTAAGATCCATTTTTCTCTGTCCTATCCATCTCTCCCCCCAAATTATCTTCTGAACAAATTAGAAAATTAATACAAATATAGTTTGTATAATTTTTGTTTGTTTATAGTGGGTTTACTGTAAAGCAATCTGAAGCAAATAAAAAAGGGGGAAAGGAATAAAAAATAATTGTGTATATCTATATTTATCTGTCTATATATATATATATGTATATATATCAGTTAAAATACTGTTAAATATGGTTAATTATGTACCTATGCATGCTGGAATTTTATAAATGGAATATCCTACTGTAATTGACCTTTGTATAGGAATAAATAAAAAAAAAATAAAAGAATATATTCACTGATTTGTATTTGGTAAGACAATGTTTTCCTGGAGACTGCTACCAGTTAAGTTTCATCTGTCATCACCCAGGGACACTGAGGGGGAAAATATTACTCACTCCAAATGCTGAAGAGATGGAAACGCATCAAGAATTTCAACAAGCTTCAGGAATCCCTGAGGGCCACAGCTTGGTCCCAGGCTGCAAGAGAAAAAAACACACTTGTTTCACAGTATTATCTAAAGAGCACAATGATTTGACGTTACCTCCGCCTCCTTTCCCCTCGCTGCAGGGATGATTATGCTGTTTCTTTTTCAGGCAAATTCCCTGATGACTGCAACAAGGAGTTCATGCACAATATGTCCCTGCAGAAGCAATTATCACGGTGGCAGATGTTCACTTGGAAAGTCTGCCCGCATTTGACCCTCTCTCATTTTCCCAATGCAAGACCGTCTTCTGCTGCCCTCCACCCCCCCATTAATTAACATTTTGCTGTAATCGTATTCCCCTTTTGTGTGCATTTTTTGCTATTTGCATTTGTCGCTAAGTATTTTAATCCCTCCCACCATTTCTTAAGGTCAAATTCTGTCACGGGCTGGATGCAACTCCCATTACAACCAACAGGACAAATAATCTTACATTAGTGAAAATTCAGGGGTCTAACTACAGCAGAGATTTTACATTATCAGCTCATTTACATCCGCTTAGAAGAGCCACACTGACGCTCAGATCCTTACTTGCACCTAGACTCTCCATCAATTATTAATCCAACCTGACAAAAAGACTTTTGGATACATCTCAAGGAGGTGGAGAAGAGGGGGACGGAGAGAGAATAAAGACTGTAGAATTCAGAGTGGGGTCAGAAGGAAGCAACTCAAGTAGCAATGCCTGGATCAAGGAGTGGAGAAGAGGTCAAGCTCTTCATTCTATGGGTGCAATCCCACTGGGCAATTTATCCGAATGGAAGGAATGTCAAATGATACAGTAGGAGAGCAGCGGCATAACCAGGGAGAACTGGGCCCAGAGGGTTTTTGTTGTTGTTGTTGTAAACAACAATATTTGAATGTAAAGTCAACTGCATTAGGAAACTGCCTACAGAGGTGTAGTGAATACAATTTCACCTGTGTATATATTAATACAGTGGGATCCACCAAAGTCAAACTTGCAAAACGTGAATTTCTGGCCAAGTCGACAAAATGGTTTTCCGCAGTCTCAAGACTAACAAATGTATTGCTTTTTGGAGTGGATAAGTCAAATTCTTTCCCCATATAACTTAAATTTTTAAGATGTGTACATTCTTTCTATCCATTTTATCAGGATCTTTCAGTATAGTATTTATTTCTTGGCAGCATGCTGTTAAAATCCTGTAATCAATACCTTCCAACTCTACAGTACAAGGCAGCAGCAGTGCCCTCACCCCCTGCCTACATTGCAAGCCCTACTGCAGTGCTCAGGTGAGCAGCAAGGAACAGGAGTGCTGTGGATTGCATTGCAAGCCTAGAGCTTACAGTGTACCACTTCTGTTCCTTGCTGTGCAGGGGAGCTGGGGAGCAGGAGTACTGCTACATTTGCATTGCAGTCTTCCAAGAAACCATTCATTCACTCAAAGGTACTGATATTGTTAACTGAGAGGGTAACATAATGCTCAAGTAATACTTACATGGCTCCATTTATTTCACTCTAAGCAAGCAGAATTTGTGATAAGTCTGGCTATTATAGCAGTTCCACAAAATTTGACTTTACAGAATTCCGCTGTATTGTACAACATTCTATTTAATATAATTCCTTCCCATTTTGCATTGTTTGTTTCCAAGTCTTCCCCTCATAAGAGAGAGGGGAGCAGACAAGTCCCAGTCTGACCCCAGTACTGACTCTATCTCTACCATCCGTTGGACATAATGGGCCATGACAGGCAGTGCAGCACAGCCACTCAATATATATGTTTTATTTTATTGTTAGCCACTTGGCCATCACAAGTACAATAAGAAAACAGATGGAAAAAAAATACAAATTACAAAACCCAAAATGTAACACAGGCATACAAACAGCCTAGTGCAAATTATATAAGGATAATTTTAAAAAATGAGTTTTTATAATATAAAACAATAGAAATAACCATAGGCGACAAAGACAAATAGGCGACCTCCCAAGATCAAAACCAGCACAAATTGGTCCAGCTTAATACTAAACCATGCCCCGAGACCATCAGGAGGAGTCATAACCCCTACGGATCTTTTTGATTCTCATTGCAAAGATCGTCACTGCTTTCGTTCTGGAGGGATCCTTATCTCCCAAAAGGTATATCAACTGCTGGATTTAGGTTGGAGTGGGTCCCATCCAACAGCAGCTTAGAGTTGGCGACGATGGAAATCATAGATAGCCCCCAGCCGCCATAGCAACAGCAGGGCTCATCCCCTGCAGGTGAGCGAGGCTCCACCCCCTGGGAGGGCTCAGCCCAAGCCCCAGGCCAAAGCTGCCCGCCCGCCCCC
>QEPC01001501.1:1602983-1640044 GCA_003113815.1 Sphenodon punctatus
AATCCTGACAAGACGGAGGTGATGTTGGTGGGCGAGGGCTTGGGAGGCCTGGGGGTGATTGAATCTCCTCTTGTTGCGGGGGGGTCCGCCCTCCCATGGTCTCTCAAGTGCGGAGTCTGGGTGTGGCCCTCGATCCATGGCTCAGGTTGTGGCTGTGGCAGGGAGTGCGTTTCATCAGTTACATCTTATCCGGCGGCTTCGGCCATCTCTCTCAGACTCCAACCTCGCCACTGTCATCCATGCCTTCATCACCTCGAGGCTGGATTACTGCAACGCACTCTACATAAGGCTGCCCGAGAAGCTGGTCCGGAGGCTGCAGCTGGTGCAAAATGCCGTGGCCCATCTCCTTACGGAGGTGGGCCGCAGGGAGCACATGACACCAGTGCTCTGGGCTTGGCACTGGCTGCCTATAAAGCACCGGGCCAGGTTCAGGGTGCTGGTTTTAACCTTTAAAGCCCTTCACGGTCTGGGCCCTACTTATCTGTGGGACCTTCTCACTCCCCATGTGCCCGTGTGACCCTTGAGATCGTCCATGAGAGCCTTTTTGGAGGTTCCCCGGGTGAGGTGGGTGGCCACCGATGTTAGATCTTTTTTGGTGGCCGCCCTCGTGCTGTGGAATTTGTTCCTGGAGGAGGCTCAGTTGGCCCCCACTGTCCTGTTATTTTGATGTTTATGTAAGACCTGGCTGTTCCGCCAGGCCTTTGGCGAGGGGGACGGGGAGGGGGTGGGAGTTTTGGTTTTTTCCCCCTGCATATTTGAATTTTAACATATTTGTGAATTTTAACTGTTTTTATTGTTTTTATATTGCTGTTCGTCACACCGGGTTGCCCTGTGGCAGGAGGGGCGGGATACAAATTTTGTATAGATAAATAAATAAACCTGAAGGCATGTGCTGTGGAGGGGCAGGGTCTTGTCAGGCTCCAGGGCAAGGGGCTGAGGGGAAGGGGGAAAGGAGAGGGACAAGTAAAAGGGAAAAGGGCTCTGTCAGGCTCCGGGGCAAGGAGCCGAGGTGAAGGGGGGAAAGAGAGGGACAGGTAAAGGGGGAAAGGGCTGTTCCCCAGCATCCACACTAAAACCTCTCAGCTAGTCCCCAATATCTGGGGGACTGAATGCTCAGCATGGAAACCGGACAAGCTGACCTAAGAAGGCATACGGCTCATCATCGAGGCCAAAGACTGGGGGGCTGGAGGAAACACCCAGTGGCAGGGGAGCTGGAGGGGGTAACCAGCGGCAGGGGAGTGGAGGGGGTAGGGCAACAAGGCCCTGACGCACGAGGGGAACAGGGATCACAAACAACAACAAGGACAGGGGTGCCACTCATACAAAAGACACAAAGGGTTTCACAGGACAAGAGACTCACACACAGAATACAACAAACAGTCACAGGGGAAAGAGACAAGGCAATATGATGCGATACAAGATCAAGGGAGGCACACAAACCAAACCTCGGGAAGAGCAGTTGCTCCGCCAGCTTCCTGAGGCCACCAGAAGGTCCTAAATACTCCTTGGTGGCCAATCAGGAAGTCAGGGGGCAAGCACCCGAAATGGCCGACAGGTAAGCAGGGGTGGGGCTCCCAACAGGCAGAAATGTAGGAGGCGACATAATGAGGAGGAAGGCACAGGCTACCAAGGCACCCGGTGGCGCAAGCCACTGCAGGGATGCCCCCCAGAGCCAACGGTTCAAGACCGCGCTCTGACAGATCTCTGTATTTAGAGGGGTGCCAAAGACCTCCTGTCGGGTGGGGGCGGGGCAGGGGAACTATGAATTGGGGCAGTCAGGTCTTCTGGACCTTGGGAAGAGAGGACAGGAGTTAGGCCTAATTGGACCCATGGCAGCTTCCCCAAGTGCCAGCCTCTATATGGTCCCCCTTTGAGGTTGGTGGAGCTGTTTGAGACCAGGCTGGGAGAAGGAGGCAGCGAGCATAGGGCAGTGGAAGGGAAGCAACCTAAAGGCATGCGCTGTGAGGAGGAGGGGGGCCACAGACCTTGATTTTTTAATATTATTTTTTGGGGACTGTTGGTGGGACAGGGAGCTGCAAAATTGCATAAAAATGAAAATATTACAGTAAAATGTGGTGTTCTAACTCATACCTATATATATTGTGGCAAGGGAAAGTCAACTAGCATTTACATTTAATCACAGAGAAACAGAGATTTGGGGGTTTTTAATGGGAGAATTTATGTTTTTTTATCAGAGAATTTCCATTTTTTTGGCACGGAAAATTAGGAACCCTATTAATGAGACTAGTTTGACAGCATGGAGAATGCTGCATTGCATGTGATTTCCACTTGCTTTGTGGATGAAAAGTCATTCTCTCTCTAGGACAGTCACTCAATCCAGTGCCTCTCCTAACTCACAAACACACTGTAAGTTTGGCACAATTACACCAATAGGCCATTCATTACCTGTGGTGGATCATTTTCTCTTGCATGCGTACAAGGCCAGCAAGGTCATCAACATCCTTCAAAGTTTTTGCCTGGAATGGATCAACTGTGAATTTCTCAATGGAAACTGCCAGCAGCTCATATTCCTTTGCTTGCTGTAAGGATTCCCAGAGCCTGACTGTATCACTGAGGGAGGCCCTGAAAAAATCCAAACACAAACTGATGAGCCTAGATTGAGTTGCTGTCTTTACAAAAAAGTGCTAATCCTGGGCATGTAGCTGTATGAACAGATGGTCAGGCAATTGCGTGTTTGCAGCTACCCATTGGTCAAGGGCATAGCTGTAAAGAGACAGGAAGTGCAGCTGCACCCAGGGCCCCATGCTCCCTGGTGCAGCTGCATCCTCTGCTGCTGGGGGGAGAAACTGAGGGGGGCACATTCTATCGTCTACATCAGGGCCCATTCCAACCTCCTATACCCCTGGGGGCCAATAGTCACCACTCACCAGCTGTTTCCCAGCTGATATCCTAGCACACCGGGTTGTGAGAGAGAGAGACTCCAGGGTGGCAAAGGGTTGGCAGCCCCAGAAGAGAAACTTCAGGGACTGTGTGGGCAAAACTTCATTCCAAAGGGAATCCAACTGTGAAAGCATCAGCGCCCCTTACCGTTACACTGTCCCTCTGCATGTTGGTTGTTCTAACTCTGCCACCCCCCATTCACCAGGAACACCACAGGAGATGATCAGGAACTAGATTGACTCTTCACAAAAATCCCTCTCTCTGTGGTCCATGGATGGCCAAAAAATGGTAGCAGGTTGGTGCACATCTCTAGATGTACCAGCATCTTAATGCTAGTGGCAGCTACTTGTCTACACCCATGATTTTTCAGATTCTGAAACTCTGTTCAGCATGTGTCTGTGCACAAACAGTCATAACCAAACACATGCTTCAAACAGAAACCACTAGCTAGTGTTAGTCTGGTAACAGCCTCTCCCACACCATGCCACTCATGATGACACTATTACTCAGAAGAAATGACTAACCTGAATGAGGTTACATTCTTCATGCAGACTAGCTGTTTCAGCCCTTGTAAGTCAATGGCACTGCTCCTCAAATCCAAGGAGAACTCCTTTTTGGATCGCGTTAAAATGGAGTGCAGTACGTAGACATCAGGGGGTGTAAGAACAATGCCCTGAAAGGACAAATCAGACTGTAGTCTCAGTGCCACGTGCTGCAGAAGATAGTGATCTTCTGATTCATGGACACAATGGAAAAGCTCCAGGAGTCTGGCTGGACTGAGATCGTGTATCTCTAGTTTCTTTATGTATTTGGAGAAGGTATTCTGCTTCTTGGTTAGAATTCTCTCCATCTCCTCATCCAAAAGTGGGTGACGCTTTGGGTCGTTCTGGAGGAACAATAATCCTGGTAAGAACCGAGGCACCAAGTCTAACCAAGAGAGAGACCGTTTCACCTTGGCTGTCAAGGAGAGGTGCTTGGTGAAGCTTTTATCCTTCACCTCTTCAGCAAGCACCAGATGCAAGGCACCTAAGAAGTTTTGGATTATGAAACTGGAAAACACACTCCCAAATTCCTCTTCCCTATTGTCCTTGTAGCTTGGGAATGCGAATGGCAGTGCAAAGCTGTATGTCAGAGCAAACTCCTTCACTTCTTTAGAAGGAAAATGATCACTCTTCAATGAATTCTGTTGCTTCTGTCCGAGAGACCAGGCTACCTGAGCTAACCGGGCAAGGTTCTGACGGTTTTGTATGACTGCCGTGTCTGTGGTGGATGCCAGCTTTTGGTGAAGGAATTTTATGAAGAGGCTGGTAAGTGTTGAAGGCAGGTCTTGGTCACCCATTTCAAACGCCACCTCGCAAACAAAACAAATTAATCTGCACATGAGAGGGTTGTGGCAATGGCTGAACAGGTACTGGCAGTCTTTGATTAGGGTCACTGCATCACCACTTTATGGAGAACCTTCAAAATATCTAGTTATGTATAATTCTGCCTGCTCTGGGGAGAATCCTACCAGTTGCAGAATGTTGTCCACTTTGGGTAAATACTGGCTAAACCTGTCCTTTGGCCTTGCGGCTATTAACAAAGTGCAGCCACCAAGTATCTTCTTCTGGAAAAGCCCAGCAAACAGCTCCCTTATGCTGTATTGCTCCTTAGGGGATGGACTGTCTGAGCAATGCATAAAGGTATCTTGGTCCTGCAGCTCTTCAAAGCCATCGAAAATGAGCAAGACTTTCCCAGGGTTTTTCAGGATGTATTCGTAGACTTCATCGCTTGCTTCTCGAGGTCGGACAGAGAGTTCGAAGAGGAGGTGCCTCAAACTGTAGCGTTTCTCAGGCAGGCTCAGCCATCGGCACTCAAACCGAAAGACAAACTCAAATTCAGCAAACTTCCCTCTGGACCAGTCTTGGCAGATCTTTTGAACCAAGATACTTTTGCCCATTCCTGCCTTTCCCAACAATGCAATGACTTTGGTCTCAAGATGTTTCCATTCTGACAACTGAAACATTTGGCTTCTTTCCACTGTGGCTTTTTCCTTCTCTTCCAAGTCATAGATGACCAGTTCCTTTTCTATCACCTTTGAGGCATTTTTTCCACTCTTGGTTTCTATTCGGCTTCGTACAAGAGCGACTTCCATGTAGAGATGATCAAGGGTTGCTTCTTGCTCTGTGGCCATGAACTTACACACATCTCCGAGATAATCCTTTAGTGATGTGCAAAAAGCATCCACTGATTCTAGAAAGGTAAAAACATAAGGTAAGAACTGCCATACTGGGCCAGACCAATGACCCGTATAACCCAGTATCCTGTCTCCAACCGGTGCTTCAGGAAAGCAATAGTATGCTATCATTCACTCTCCTTTTCCAGCAGTCAGAGGCGGCAAGCCCTGATTATCTTAGCAAATAACCATTAATAACGATACTCCATGAACTTATTTAATCCTTTTTTGAATGCCGTATGGCAAGGAATTTCACAGGTCAATTGTGCACTGCAGTAAAATATCCTTCCTTTTGTTTTAAATCTAGTGTCCCCTTGTCATCATATTAATAATGACACATGGGAATTGAAGAGTCAAGTACTGTACAAGAAAGGAAACATGGTTTTCACACAGCATATATCCAAAAGCTCTTGCTAAAAGCAACAACAATTTGCCCCTAACAGTTTCCAAGAAGTTTTTTTTAGTTCCTAAAATATATCCTGTGATAAACATTCAAGTCAAAACCCTTTAAACAGAACCACAATCACCACCTTGTGCAAGAAGCTTATTCTGGAGGGGAAACTGTTGGTTTGGTCTTTCTTGGAGAATGTATTGTGAAGCAACTAAAAGGGATCAGCACTCACTTGGCCTTCCACAAGTTTGTTCAGAAGGAACAAGAGGAATTTCAGGCCCCTTCTTGGGCATTTCTTCACCTGGAAAGAAAAAAAAAAGTAGCTTGTGTGATAAATGAATCCTTGTCCTTAAGTATTTGCTAAATAGGCTTCACTATTCTCAGTGTGACTATTCAAAATGGTGAGAGTCTTGCAGGCAAGTCAGATGTACGACTATCAACAGAAAAAAGGCAAGAAGATCCTAGTGGTTCCCAGCCTCTTCAGCCCATTGGGCTACTGCCAACCTTCAAAGTTTCTTGCAGTCCACCACACAGAATGGCTTCAGCTGTACAAGGCACGCAATTTTGATCCCCATTGAATCTGACTTCACCAGTCATTTCCTGTTCCTGTGTCCTCCTTGTCCCTGATCCCAATCCTGTGCTTTACTCTTTATCATGAATCTGCCCCAACTCTGATCCTACCCTGCCCTAACCTCGGACCCAACTCTGAATCCTGATCCCAACCCTCCTTTGCTCTGACCCTGAACCTGTCCTCTTTACCTCCCAGATAGACAGACCTGACAATTCTCTCATTTTTACATAAGTAACCACCAGGGATTAAGACCACTAGAATCTGTTAACAAGGTCTTAGGAGACCCTTCTTTACCCCCTCAGTGTTATACAAAAAGCCTACTGAAAATCTTGATTTAGAACATAAGAATGTAAGTAGTGCCATACTGGGTCAGACCAATGGTCCATCAAGCCTAGTATCCTGTCTTCAACAGTGGCCAATGCTTTTAGATGAGCGGGTCGCCGTCGCGCAACCTGCTTGCACGATGTTTCAAAATCCCATGGCGCGGGATTACACGTGACATCAGTCGGGGATCATGCACATGGGAGGCGTTAGCACATGATTTGCTGACCGCAAATTAAATACCTCGCAATCGGGAGGATTTTGAAACATTGCGCAAGCGGGTCGCGCAACGGCGACCCGTTTGTCTAAAAGCAGTATCTGTCTCTTGGGAGAAGTACCCAACAAGTCACAATGGGCAAGCCATTCGCTGTTGTTCACTCCCAGCTCCCAACAGTAAGAGATTACGTCCCCAAAACCTACTTGGCTAGCTATTGATGGACCTATCCTCCAAGAATTTATCCAATCCCTTTTTAAAAACTAGCTACACTAGTAGGCTTGACCACTTCCTCTGGCAGTTAATTCCACAAGTTAATTGTCTGCTGAGTGAAAAAAACTCTCTCTTATTTGTTTTAAATCTGCTGCCAGTTAATTTCATGGAGTGCCCCCTTGTTCTAGTACTGTTAGAGAGGGTAAATAACTATTTACATGCTCCACACCACTCATGATTTCATAAACTTCTATCATATCCCCTCTCAGTCATCTCTTCTCCAAGCTGAAGAGCCCCAACCTATCCAACCTCTCTTCATACAAGAGTCATTTCATACCCTGGATCATTCTTGTTGTCCTTCTCTGTACTTTTCTAGTTCTAGTATGTCTTTTTGGAAATGGGGCAACCAGAATTGCACACAATATTCCAGGTGTAGTCCATACCATAGATTTATATTGAGGCATTATGATATTTTCAATCACTTTCCAAATGATTCCTAACATTCTGTTTGTTTTTTTGACCGCTGCCACTCACTGAACTGAGGATTTCAATGTATTGTCCACATTGACTCCAAGATCCTTTTCCTGAGTGGTAGCTCCTAATTTAGAACCCAGCATTGTATACATATAGTTTGGGTTATTTTTCTCTACATGCATCACTTTGCACTTGTCCACATTAAATTTATTTGCCACTTAGATGCCCAGTCACCCAGTCTCGCAAGATCATCCTGCAATTTTTCACAGTCCGCTAGGGTTTTAATTACCTTGAATAACTTTGTGTCATCTGCAGATTTTATCACCTCACTCTTTACTCCCTTCTCCAGATCATTAATGAATATATTAAACAACACCAGTCCCAGTACAGATCCCTGGGACACTCCAACTAGTTAGCTCTCTTCAATGTGAAAACTGACCATTTAGTCCTACTCTTTGCTTCCTAACCTTTAACCAGTTGCCAATACATGGTAGGACACTGCTTCTTATTCCATGACTCTTTAATTTCCTCAAGAGTATCTCATGAGGGACCTATAAAATGACTTCTAAAAATCCAGGTACACTACATCGACAGGATCACCTTATCCACACCCTAAAAAAATCCCACACCAATGCCAACCTCAGAGACTGATAAGCATGGCTGGGGACTTTTCCATTGGGAACCATGGCACTCTAACCCCCAATGCAAAACCCATGTTTGGTCTCCAGTCATTAAGAGCTCTTAGCCACCACTACATTTCTCCTTCCTTACCCAACAAGTACAGGTACTATGGGCCCGTGTTCAAGCTTTGTGGGCGTCTCTGCTTGGTGTGCAGTGATGGAGGTGGTAAGACAACTGCTTAAGTTTTCTATCCATCAGCTTCTAATATTACCTCAGAAAAGGCTTCTGCTCCCCTGTTGGGGTGCAAGCTGCCAGTAGCAGCATGTGGACAATAGAGGAACTAGGCCCCAATGGCTTCTCTCCTAAAGTGGGCATGGCAGGAGCTGCATCAGCACCTCCTGGGAAGGCCAATGAAAGCCCCAACTTCCTGGAAGGAACTATGACGGCTGAACCATTAGGAGACACCTTCACTGTCTCAGTCCTGTCAATCTAAGCCTCAGTGGACTGAGCTGCAGTGGAAAGTCTGGGGAAGAGGTCTGAGTAGCAGACAGTGCAACCCTCTTGGGAGTGGGTCCAGAGGCCAGCGTCTGTAACCCAATGGAGATAATAAAGGGCTAATGAGCCAATGGAACAGAGCAGGAAGCTAGTAGTCAGCTAGGGAGCACCAGATATAAAAGCCGGAGTCTTCAGAGAGGCCCACAGGGGAGAGGCTTGCCTCAGAAGCCTGGAGGTTTGTTTCAAGAGAGCCCCAAAATGGAGGCTGGGAGCTTACTTCAGGGCCTTCCCTGGAGCTGGCTGGCCAAGTGGGGACCAAGCCAACAAGATACCCAAGGATGGAGCCCAGAAAGGCTATAAGCCCGGGAGGTGCTTGCCTAAATCCAGAATAGGAGCCCGGTGTGAAGGTCTCATGTTCAAGCAAGGGAAGATTCTCCCCCCCACTCCCCCCCGAAGGCTGGCGGGCTGGAATGCTTTGTTGAATCTGTGTATATTTTAGTCTATATGAAATGTAAACAAACGGTAGTTGGGTAAAACCAGTGTGTGGACCATGATCCTGCAGGGATATATGACCCAAAGAGGGCAGAAACATTAGAGGGAGGTAGAGGATGAGGTTAGTGGTTAGAAACCGTGTGTAAGGAAAAGGAACCAGCTGGGGTGGAGGAGACATGCAAGCATCCTTGTACAGAACAAACTGATTTTGTTATTCAGCTGGCAGCCTTAACTCGCCCTGCACAATGGATTTCAAAGAGGTGCAGTAAAACATCATTAGTAGAAACTGGATCAGTGAATATTCCTGCTTCCTCTGTGTAGTGAAAGAATGAAACTAGATTGCTTTCTGGAAGAATGCTTGCATGCAGGAGGCTGAATTAGCAGGGGATGGAGTAGGCTGGTTTTACAAGCAGCTGCTTGGAATTACAGCTGTTACCATTTTCCAGTAGCCACTCACAAAGGCCCTGGAAGAGTAAGGGTGGGGTGCAGGAGTGGAACAGATAAGTACTGTGTAATGCTTGCTGCAAAAGGGACCCTGCTGGTAAAGTACATTGTTTTACTGCGTGTCTGCAAAGGAGATGTTAAATGAAATCCTTAGCAACTGCTGAGTAGATGCAAAGACTATTTAGAGCCATGATACAGAGAGATAAAAGATGGAATTTACATGATATAGCTGAAGTGTAGGTTGGGGTGGTTTTAGGTTTGGAAGTACAGCAGAATGTGAAAGTGGAGGAGCAGTTGGGAGGTAATGTGATTTGTGTATTGGCTATTTAGTTAAAGGGCAGAGTTAAGGTGGTGTGTGTTATATCTTAACTCTTCACTTCCTGGATTTGTGGAATTCTACGTTGTGGCGCAGTGGTGGTGCTGGAAGATAAGGAATGAAACTGAGACATATCAAGGTATGTTTAAAACAAAGTTTTTACCAATTAATTTTGTAGTGAATAAAAACAAGCCACCACTGGACACATACATGAACCTGGCCATCTCCAGCCTGCAAACAGCCAGCACTGCCAAGTGTCCCACCCTAAATGAAGGAGTCAACGAAAGGGCTGCCAGCTACACAATACAGACCAGCAAACAGCAAAACAAACACATGAGCAAGACATGTATAAAACAACTGCCATTTGCTTGTATCTCCGTGCAATCTGCCATTTCATCATCCTTTCAGAAGCAAGAAAGTCACACTTACCAGTCACACTGACTGGAAAAACTGTTGATGTTAACTGCACTGTTCCATGGGATGAGGATACTGGAAATGAAATTAAATGAGAGGTTTAAGAAGTTTCACTATATGGCAGCTATAAAGCCACTATGCATAAGATCTACGGCCTTGTTAGCACCGATGTTCTGTTGTGAAAGAGGACTGTGCTCACCTGGATAGACTATAATAATACCGGGTGCACTACTTCTCACAGGGAAACTAATATGGTGAGGAAAGGCTGCAAAGCTGGGGATCACTTGAACTCCTTTGTCACCGACAGGAAGGTCAGTTGGGATGTAAGCTCCAGAAGGCACTGGAATGAAGAGCCTGAGTCAATTTTATCATGAAAGCATCTTTGTTTTCTTAGCAGGGCACAGAGCCCTTCATGCACACTCCAGCATTTTGACAGACCATTAGTATTAGTATTAACTGTGCTTTTTTTTTTTTTTTTTTTTTTAAAGAGCAGAAGCCTACTGAAAATTCAGAGCACTACAAGATTAAACCGTTTCATTGCCCAAGATATGCCATTAAGGCCACATTCAGACGTTACCTAGGAAGGGGAGAAACGTCCATCAGAGCAATTGCAGCTCTCTTGTGATGGGAAGTAGCACATGTGAGAATGCACTGTTCTGCTTTTATGCCACGAGAACACCCGTCATTGTAAAAGTACCATTTCGGGACCCTGGGTGAAAACAGACATAAAACTAACTCCACTTTAGCACCACTTTAAGATTTCTTATGCATGTTGCAGGGCTACATAGGGCACTAATAGAGCCCTGCAACATGCATAAGAAATGTTAAAGTGGTGTTAAGGTGGAGTTAGCATCAGGTCTGTTTTCACCCCGTCATTCACAAGTATTCTCGCGGCATAAAAGCAGAATAGTGCATTCTCCCATGAGCTACTTCCCATCATAGGAGAGTTGCAATTGCTCTGATGAAATACCTTCCAGGTAACATGATATAAAAGTGGCCTAAGAAGCACCAGGGTCAGATCCAGGCAAGTGGGATTGCAAAGGGGGTTGTGAGAATGAAAAGAGCAGGCAAAACCCTAGCTCCACTATGATGGAGCTATGGAGAATTTCCAAAATAATGGAGCAGCAAGGGGAAAAGAGAGGAAGCAACAGGAGGGCAGGAAGGAGGAGATGGAGAGGAGGCAATGTATGTAGTGCACATGGTGGTAGAGAGGGAATTCAGCTACCCAGGAGAAGGCAGGGTGGGACACATTGGTGTAAAAAGTTTAAGAACCACTGCAGACCTCCCAACATTTCCAGTGGCCAATGAGGGACAAGCTCCACCCCCTCAGCTGATCATAAGCTCCACCCTCACACACCCCTCCCAACATTCCAAGTGCACAAAGAGGAACAGAAGTTCTCCTGCTTCTCATTCCTTCGTCTCCCCTTTGTCCTCTAAAGTCCTTTTCTTAAGAAAGAGGCACCTGAGGCTTTGCTTGAATACAGGTCTTTTTGTCTCTCTCCTGACAGAGGGACTTTGACCCCTGAAAGAGGGACAGTGGGATTCAGCACCCAAAGAGGGACTGACCCTCCTAAATAGGGACAGTTGGGAGGTGTGCAATGGCATTGCATCATGTACACATTATATGCAATTACAACACTGTGTAACAACAGGCTTCCCTGATAAGCATGTTTGTGAGGAAAACTATGTTGCATGCAGCTACAGTTCAACAGCTAGGGAACTTGTCCATAGCAGCCTTTTGCTGTTCTGCCCAGTTTCATTTCACCTCAGATCAGCTGCAGAAATTATACATGAACACACCAAGTCTCTGCCTTTCCCCACAGCTCTTTCATGTAGGCACACCTTCATCATAGCTTCCACAAGCCGTGAGTGCTATGACTCGGGATATGATCAGATCACTATTTTGTAACTTGAGATGGAGCTGAACTCTCTCTTTCTGGCTTTTGCCGAGTCAGCTAAAGAGTGTTACTACAAATTGCTTTCATGCTCAGCGATGTAACTGCAAAATCTTCCTGGTTCATTTGAGTTTGCCTTAGGGACAAACTCAGCCCTTCAACAAGTTGTGGCAAAAGTAGCTGAGCCCAGCACTCCATTCCCAAGGTCAATGGAAAAAAAACAAAAACAAAAAGGAATCGTAAAGGATTTTTTGAAAAAGAAAATCTGGCTGAAGACTTATAATTACTTTCTCCTCAAAAGAACAAAGATCAGGTAATTCAAGAAAGAGAAGTGTGTTTTTACTTGAAGTGGCTAAACAAAGTTATCTATTTTGAAGAAAAACTAAAGATGACAAGGCACAGGTTTTTACCTCAAAGTAATAAATAGCAGTTATGGTACAGGTGGGATGTAGCGTATACCCCCAACATTGTCTCAAGTAAATTTTGAGCTGAAACCAATGTTGTTGTTTTTTAATTCAAAAACCAAATTTGAGTATTTATTTCCTTTAATAAATACTCAAATTTGAGTGCTCATCCTTTGAGAAACTTGATGACCTTCAATTCCATATCCCTCCTTAGTTTGCACTGAAGACAAAGTAAAAATTTTACCCCAGTTTTATACATTTGTTTCAAGGCCAAATTAAGCAAAGTATACAAAGTTGAAGCAAAAGTTCCATTGACTTCAATGGACACTCCCATGTGTACTATAGGGTTGAACCATGCACATATGAGAAAAGGGGTGATAATGACCAATCAATCACAAAGTACAAGTCATTCTAATGAGAACAGACTCCATGGCAATGTTCCAAATGGGCTACACATTTTAAACTTGCAAGCGTGAATTTGCACAGTGTGTCAAATATTCATTTCAGCTCTCCTTGAGTTAGCTAACCTCAGGTTAAGGATGTGTTAGGGTGTTGCCGGGGGATGTTGTGAAGGCCAGTAGCATAGCTGGATTTAAACAAGGACTGGGTAAGTTCTTGGAGGATAGGTCCATAAATGGCTATTAGCCAATTAGGTCAGGGGATGCAACCGCTAATTGTCAGGAGCAGAGAGTGAACAGTAGGGAATGGACCACTCCATTATGAGCTGTTGGGTACTTCTCCCAAGTGACTGAGTGGGGCCACTGTCGGAGACAGGATGCTGGGATTGTTGGACCACTGGTCCAACCCAGTATGACACTTACATTCTTAACTACCCTGAGGTACAATCCATACTTTTCTTGTTAATGAAGACAAGCCTGAACAAAGTATCTATTTGTAAACTCTCAAAGTAAAACTATGGAAACCCCATTCAACTTCCTTCTGAACAGCTTATCCCCTGTGCTGCATATTTATTATGCGCTGCATCTTGCTTATGGAACAGGGGAGTTTCACTGCTGTCAAGAGGGTCATTTCATTCCAATAGGTTCCACTGCACTAATCACCATGGAACAGGCTGGTTAACTAGATTTTAATTCTGCACTTGAGGGGGATTATCGTCTCCCTGTTTCTGTCCACCGTCAGAGACAGGGAGAAAAGGCATAAGGAAGAAGTATAGCTAGGCTGGAACAGACCTACACTTCAGCTACATCATGTCAATTCTATCTTCCTTGGGCAGAAGATGGAATGGGCCCCCGTCTGCCCCCACTCCAAGTGGCAGGGCATGCAGCTGCACCACCTGCCCCTAATATAGCCAGCCGGCTTTGGTGTAAGGAGGATTCCTTGGCTCTCTACAACCTGCTTCCAGCAATGAGTGCAGATAAATCTATTTTATTCCTGGCAACCCGTGCACAGAAGAAAGACAGCCTGCTTCCTGCAACTGCTGCACTCGCCAGCGCCTCTTGTATAGCGTGATGAAAAGACCGGCGCTGATTCTCCATACCAAGTGAGAATCTCCAGTAGAAGTGAGGCTTGGGCTGGTTTTGTTGTAACAGAGCTCGGACTGGGTTAGGTCTGGAAAACTGTAGGATTTTACCCACCAGATGACACAAGGGTTCTTCCACCAGGACTCACGCTGGTAACAGACAACTGCATATGCAGGTGAGGAAGAGAGCTGGAGCTAGCTGAGCAAACATAAAAGAACACAATTGCACACCTGTTATTCACTGTAGAGCAGGAGGACTCTCTTCAAGATACAAAAGTAATTTAATTTATTTATTTAAAAACATTTATAACCCACTCATCTTGCCACAAGCAGCTCTGGGCAGCGAACATCATTTCAAAATTATAAAAAATAGTTAAGGGAAGTTAGTTTCTCATAGCAATCACACAGGAGTGTTCAACAACCAAGTCACAAGTCATTCATTCACACTGATAGACTTAGTGAGATCTTGACAGGTCAAGGCAAACACAGCTTGGCATTTATTTAAATTATTAACCAACTCTTCCACAAAGGCTCAGGGCAGGCAGCAACATATACATATAAAAATGAAAATAAAAACATTCATAAAAGCAATATTATATGTTATATATTATATTAATTATGTTATATATTAATTAGTATATACAATTAATACATATTAACTATATTATATATTGTATTGTTTGTTATCTATTATATTCATTATATTGACCCCCAATCCAATTTTGTGCGGATCCTGTGCAGAGCCACATGTGGGTGCAGACAGCCGTGTGCAACCCATGCAGAGCCGCATTGCCAGCACAGTATGCTGTGCGCAAATTGCGTGCACGTCCATGCGGCTCCATGCAGCCATCCACACAGCATTGGATTGCAGTCATAATATATTAATAAGTATATATAATATATATATATTTATTATAATTAATTAATTAAATGTTTTACTGTTATTTGGTAATATTGTATATATTGCCCTTTTATTATTGTTATTTATTGATTGTTATTTACATGTTGCATATGGCGGAAGCTATGCTTAATAAACGACTTGACTTGCTATAATATATATTATTTATTATTCTATATTAAATATATTAATTATCTATAATAGTATACATTATACATCATATATTATATATATATTCATTAATTAATATTATTACATTGACTTTTATATATAGGTATATATAATCACTATATAATCCAGGACATCTTCTAGATTTAGGTATTGCAGAAGTAATGATTCGCCAGGAGTCAAGTATTGCCACTACAAGCTCCGGGAAGAGCAAAGCATCTTTTAGTGCTGTATTATTTATCCCTTTGAGAAAAGGGGTTTAATAGGAATTGTCTTTTTCTTTTCATAGGGGCTAGGTAGGGTTGCTGCAGGATAATGAATTGGCAGGTGGGCTTAGAGTAACTTGGCCCGTGTTTACATCTTGATTGATGATGGGCAGCAAAATTTAAGACTGGAGTTATGATGTTACGGTTTAATATGTACATGTGTATAATTTGTTGGTTTGTTTGACTAAAAAATGTTATCTCTGAGAGAGAGAGAAAGAGAGACCGGAACCTGTGTTCACTGCATCTTCCTCATGATGTCAATGGGGAAAACGAAACGTAGTAAACACAGGTCCCTGCTTATAGATTTGGCCAGGCACGTAACAGGCAGGGATAGGATTCAAGGTATTGTTTTATGGGTTATGGTTTATTTGTATATATAAAGATACCCATAAAACAATACCCTGAATCCTATCCCTGGCCAAATAGGTAGGTCTTACCTACCTCAGGAAGATGCTCCGGCTCTGGCTTTGGAAAAACCTCTAGGGGAAGGGAGTTCCAAAGCTGTGGAACCACCACCAGGAACACCTCTCTACCTGCTTTTGCTGTATGGACATGATACAATGATCAACTTGCAAAAGGGTGCCCCAAGCTGACCTTTTAGGGAGTGTTAGGAAACCTGCTTCCATTCTCCATTACAGTATTACAGTATTTTAGCAAAAATAGTATTACCGTATTAATACTAGTATTACCATATTTTAGCAAAAATAGTATTACCGTATTAATACTAGTATCACCGTATTTTTAGCAAAAATAGTATTACAGCATTAATACTAGTATTACAGTATTTTAGCAAAAATAGTATTACAGTATTTCTCCATTACAATATTTTAGCAAATCCAGTCTTTCCCAGGTGTACAGAAAAACATCAGACAGTAGCTACTGCGCTTATTCAGATATCGCTACGGGCATTAGATGCAAGACATATTAATACAAAACATTTATTTTTTTCGCTGCTCTTTTACCCCGCACCCTCCTGCTCACAGAGCAGCTCGGGGTGGCTTACAACAGTAATAACTATAATAATAATAATAATAATAATTAATTAATTAATTAATTTAATAAAAGAAACACAGCATATACAATTTAAAATTCATTAAAATACTAAAAATATAAAAAGGGCAGAACCCTCCCCACATCTCCCTCTCCTGCTTTAGTTTTTTTTTAACACCCAGTAACTCACCAATTCTCCTGCGTTTGGGCTCCAAAGCCTCAGAATAGTCATCCATAGGCGTGAAGAAAGCTGGAAGGAAATCCACTCCTAGTCAGTGACGTCAATAGTTTGGTTTGATTCTTTAAAAGAGTTCTACAGGGGCCTAACTGCTGCATTTTGAAACTAAAACAAGAAACTGGCAGAAGTAAGAAACAACAGGTGATTTCAAATGTCATGGCCGGGTGCTTTCACCACGGGCCGTGGGGTGGTTCGAACCACGGTTGGGGGTGAAGGGGGGAGCCAACAGACGTTCCCCCCCCTTCGCCCCTGGCCATGGGGACCGCTGAAGCACGGCACAACAGGTGATTTCAAATGTCATGGCCGGGTGCTTTCACCACGGGCCGTGGGGTGGTTCGAACCATGGTTGGGGGTGAAGGGGGGAGCCAACAGACGTTCCCCCCCTTCGCCCCTGGCCATGGGGACCGCTGAAGCACGGCCCATGGTGAAAGCGCCCGGCCGTAACGTCTAAAGGGGCACCCCCCCCTCCTGGAGGGGGTGAGGCCACACAATACAGCATTCGGCCGCACGGCCCTGCCCCCAGCACTCCCGGCCGCCCGCCCTCCCCGAGACCGGCAGCTGCAGCGGCCTATCTGGTCGCTGCCGCCGCCCGGCAGCGCAGTGAAGATACGGTAACAGATGTTACTTTTCCTTCACCGCATTCCGGATTCCCCCTAACCATGCTTCGTTCACTGCCGTGGTGCAGGAGAACAAAGCGTGGTTAGATTCACCGCGGAGGGTGGTTGACTGAGGTGAACATCTGGATGCATGCAAAGAGACATACACCTCCGTTCACACTCCCCACAGTTGACTGAGGTTGACTGTGGTGATTTCAGACAAACCTAACATCTGAAATCACCCAACATCCGGGACACTCTAGCAACATGGACCCATGATCAAGGGTTGAATTCTCTGGGGGCTGCAACAGTTCAGTGCCACAACAGACAGGAAATTCTGAGACATCTAGTCTGTTAAATGCAAAGGTAAACAGGAGATTTATTTATTTTTAATTAAATTCAGCTCTTGCATGACATCCTGGAGTTTATTAAAAGACTGTTGAATTTTGTACTGGCAACCCAGAGTAGCAACAATAAACAAATCATGATTAGGGATTACCAATCATTTTTAACATGGCACTGAACACTAGCTAGCTAATAATTAATTAATATGAAATTTAATTTATGAATTTAAAATGAGCATACTGGAGTTATATATAGGAGAAAGGAAGGGACAGATTCACCACAGTATAAGTACGGATGACTCCAAAGGAATATCCGCTTACACCAGGTAAGAATCTGTGCGCTGCTGGGTTTCAATGGGAAAACGTTTACCTAAAGCAGGTAGTTTATGGCTGCATATACAAAGACCTCCATGAGTCCAGCTCTTAAAGCGACACTTGCTGTATTCTACTTACGCCGTTTCTGACACTTCTGCACCTTTATCTCTGCAAAGCCCTCTGTACTTTCCGACACCAACTCATCTGAAACAAGGTTTCCTGTTAAACAAAAACAGCTTCCTGTCAAAAATGAAGTGACATCATGATTCCTAAGCATGTAAATCCAACCACCAGAGTGACAAAATATGTCCTTCAATGATGAAGTCAAACACAAGTGAAATACAGTGGACATCGAACAACCACTGGATGGAAACTCAGGACAAAGGCTGTTTTTGCACAAGCATTAAATCAAATTAAATGGCTTTTAATCTGAATTAATGTAATCATGCGGACACTGGAGTCCAAATTAGTGACCCCAAGGTTTAACATGGGGTCCTGAAACCTAATTTTTGAGAATTTAATTGAATTTGCATAAAGCCAAGTCCAAATTAGTGGCCAGCTACAGTAGCTCAAGAGAAGTACATGTACAGGTCATGGAGGTGTGACCCATCACCTTCTAATCTCTCTCAATTACTGGTAGCCAGGGATTTAAGACCCAACTAGTAGGTGTTTATGGCTCTATCCTCTAAGAATTTGAAGCTAGTTATTTTGCAGGCTTTCACAGCTCCCTCTGGCAATGGTATTGTCCGCTGCATGAAAAAGTACTTCCTTTTGTTTGTTTTAAATCTGCTGTCATTTAACCTCAGAGATTGTCCCCTTGTTCTCTTATTATGAGAAAGGACAAACAGTAGTTTCCTATTTATTTTCTCCATGCCACTCATGACTTTATAAACTTCTATCATATTCCCCCCCGTACTCATATTCCCCCCTTCTCCAAGCTAACCAACCCAACCTGTTGAGCCTCTTCTCATATGGAATTAGATCCTTCCCTTCTATCATCTTTGTTGCCCTTTTCTGAACCTTTTCCAGTTCTATTATATCTTCTGATAGGGCAACCAGAACCTTATGGGTGATTTCAGATGTGACGGGGCGGCTTTGGCCCTGTCACAGAATCACCCTTTTGATTCCCCGCCGGAAGAACCGTCATGGCCAGCAGACGTGCCAGCCGATCCCAGCAGGGAATCTGGGAGGGGCTGCACGGCACAACATGTGGCCACACAGCCCCCCTCCCCCCCCAATGCTCCCGAGGCCACCAGCCCTCTGGGAGACGGGTGGGCACTGCGGCCAATGTGGCCGCGGCACCTGCCTCCCCACCGCCCCGGGGTATTGACCACGGCCCGGAATCGGCGGTGAGCATGGCTGCCGATTTTGGGCCGTGGTCAGAGACAAGATGAGACGTTACCACGCTCAACCATGGTGAATCCCGCCGTGGTTGAGTGTGGTAACGTCACATCTGTTGGGGGCAAAAAGTGATTCCTGCCAGGTGTTCACCCCCAGTGGGAATCACTTTGACCACGCTTTCGGAGATGGTCCCTGGACCATCCTCGAAAGCGTGGTTATTTTGATTCCCGCCGGAGGTTCACTGTGGTGAACATCTGGCGGGCATCAAACAGACGTTACTGGACCATTCCCCACCACAGGGGATTGTCTGTGGTTGAGCGTGATCTCGTAACATCTGAAAATACCCTATGTATGAAATACAGAGTATGAAATACTCTCTTATATTGCCAAGAGTAGCTACTCACAATAGAGATGGATTTCCAAATGTTGAGTTGGAACTGCAAGGGGCTTGGAATGTCGTGGGTGGGTGGGAAAAAGCAAGGGGGAAAGGCCCATGCCCCTCCAAGGTATCCAGAATTACAAGTCTACTCTGCTTTTAAATGCAAGGATTGGGCCTAATCCTGCTGCCACTGAGGTCAATAAGAACTTGAAGCTTAACTTGAACAAAGGCACAAGCAGGGCCACGATGCCTCAAGAGTGGATTTAAAGTCATTTTTAAGAGTACAAACAGGAGACAGGTAAGAGTGGTTGAATGAATTAAAAATGGTCTCTCTCTCCACCATGCTGTATTGTTATTCTTCTTCATTTCTCTAGCACTCTCTGTGTCCAAAGTGCTTTACAATCCTTATTTAGTTCACCTTCACAACAAATATTTGAAGTAGGCCACAATTATTCCCATTTTACAAATGAGAGAACTAAGGCTGAGAAATAGTGACTTGCCCAAAGCCACCCAGTGAGCTCATGGCTAAAAGACAGGATTTTAACGCATCGTCAAGCCCAACCCTGCAGCCACTGGGCTCTCAGGCAGTAGCTATAGACAGGCTGCTTGGCTGATTCAGGAGGCCCAAGTTTTATTCTTGGCTCTGCTCCTGACCTGTTAAGTTATTTGGGGGACAACCACCCCTACCTCAGTTTCCAAGCCTATAAAATCGTAACACTCATCCTCTATTGCAGGGGTGAGCACAGTTCCCAAGCCCAAGGGCTGCTTACCAAACTTTTCATATTGCCAAGAGTCACATCAATTGTCATTTTGGACAGGGCAGCACAGCTTCCCCTAAACCTCCTTCCCTCACATCAAAGTTCTGGCTCCCAGGCTGTCTGGTGGGTTCAGGCAGCAGCAACAGTGGCACATGGGATGCTCCCCCTGCTCCCACAGCCTCTCTGAGAGTCCAGCACCCGAAATGGTGGCTCCATTTCCTTTGCACCTGCGGGAGCTGCATAGACACACCCCAAGGCAGCCACTTCTGGTGAAAGCCATAGTATAGATATCCAAAAGCCATGTGTGGTTCCTGAGCCACCATTTCCCCACCTCTGCTGCAAAGCATTAGAACCTAGGAAATTAAGGCTGACTATGTGTGTGAAGTATTGTGATTTTAAATGGGACATTGCACTAAGGCCCTGGAAAGTATATCAGCTACCACTGGGCCATCACATAAGATACATCATAGGAATGAACATTCCAATGGGAAGTGGTGATGCAATTCTTTTTTTCTAGAGGAAGCAGGAGGAACATCAGATAAGGGTATGAAATTAAAGTTTACTCAAGGTGTAAAAGTATCTTACCAAAAATGTCTTCCAAGTGTTTCTCCTGCTGATCTTTGAGCACATATTCAGCTAAACCAGCTGCCAAGTAGAAAAAAGGTGCAAAACAGGACGAAGAATTATACAATAAAGAACAGGTGCATACAGCCTCAATTTGAGGGTCTTACTGGACACTAAGAAAGAGGTCAATAATTTACTCCCTTAAAGGTATAGGAAGGCAGAAGCATAGAAACAGGAAGCTGTTATTAACAAGCAGGACAGGCAGAAACAAAATAGAAGAATGTCATGAATACTAGATTCTATATGTCTGTCATTTTAGGACCATCAGGGAAGCAAGGGGAATAATTCATCGTCATGGCATGGGTGTCAGTGGATATACTAAAGGGTCCAGGGAGAATACAGTACAACATGCATAACCCTGAACCTGACTGTGTGGGGATCGACCCGAGTCTGGTCCCGACATAGCTGAGCTCTGCTGTGCCCAGGTCCGATCTGCAACAGGGTGGCGCTACCCCCATGGAGTGCTGGGTTGTCGGATGTTCCCAAGGGTGGGGCTGGATCAGGAAAGGGGTGAGAGAATGCATTAGCCCATCCCCTTTTCTGATGTAGCCCCGCCCCCACAGAGCCCCTACCTTTTTGCTAATGTGGCTCCTCCCACCCTCCCTGTGGAGTTGTGTGACCTCACAACGCTCCGTGAGAACAGAGCATCTTGCCCACAGAGGAGGCTGATCCAGACCAAGTCTGAGGAACTCGGGTCAGGATGGCTTCTGAACTGAAGCGAGCCCAATAGGACCCCTCAGTTTCCATCAGACTCGGTCCAGTATGCAGGGTTCTGCAATACGGGCAGCCAACAGACAGTCGTAGAAGGACTGCAAACAGACTTTGTAGCAGTGACACTCAGTTCTGGTTGGCCGAGAGCCACGTGAGCAGTAGTCATTGTTAACCAATCACTACATGGCCAGATGCATGGCTCGGCTGTACAGACGGGGTTTGAATAGGACAGACTGCAGCTCCTGTTGCTGCTAGTTTGTAGCACTGAGCCCTACTCATCTGTTTAGAGCTACAAAGTGCTCTGGTGCTGGTAGGGGACCTGTGCACTGCCACAGCACATTCCCCTTCACTTCATAAGGGCCAGGCAGACACAGCTTCAGAGAGCTACCATGTGAGTTAGCATTGCTCTAGTGACCCTTCCCCAACACAGAAGGTAAAATTATTTATTTACTTATTTATTTTAGAAATGTTTACCCCACCCATCCTGCCTCAGTCCAAGTGAAAGTTCCAGATAGACATGCTAATAAAACACTGTCTGCACACAGCTACTATGGACAAAGCTGAAGTTAAGCTTCCCAATGCTGTAGCTGATGGGCCTTGTCTTGTACCCACTGTCCATTCAAGTAATCATCATGAGTCTAGAAGGTACCACAGGTCTAGAACCCAGACCCCCTGGTGGAGAGAATTAATTGACTCCTTAACCATCTGCAACCCAAGGCCAGGCAAAGGAACAATTTGTAATATTGGACTCGACTTGAACCTGCTGCAGTTCTTTAATACTAAACCCGGGGGGGTGAGGGGGGGACCGGTGAGCTGGGGGCCATGGCACATTGGTCCTGCTCCTGGATTTATATCCTCTTCTTTCTACACCGCCCTTGTCTGAGCAATTTGTCTTGAGGACTGTTGCAGCCAGACAACGTAGACCAAGCTCCAAACCAGCCCAACGTCTTGGCCTGCCTTCCCATCCAATAGCCTCACCCTAATCCCTATGGACCAATTCCTCCATCTTGTCCCCTTGACCTGGATTTCAACCTTGAGCCATGGTTACCCTCCTTGGATCTGTTGCTGACCTAGCTGAGTCCATATCCTGTAGGTACTAGGGTCCTGATGTGATGGAGGTCCAATTCTTTTCAATGGCACCAAACTGACACAGGAAGATTACCTCACACAATTAAGGGCCTGAACCATACAGTGCCAATCCTGCTTCTTTGAATTCAACGTAAGCAAGATCAGGCTCTTTTATTTTGATATGTACTGAGGAAGTTATCATTGACATAATGTTAGCAACCTTGTCTGATACACATGTTATGGGTGCATTCCTAAATCCATTGAAGTCAATGGTATATTATAGGGCCACAGTCGTGACCCTATAGTTAAAGCAGTAGCAAACTCTCATTGAACAGCGTCTATACTGTTCAATGGAGTAGAACAAAACTTTCCAGCTGGCGACCATTCTAGCTTTCATCCAGCAACACATGTGTTCTGTGATTACAAACAATGAAGTGGAGAAGGCTGCACTAGAACCAATGCAGCCCTTCAACATGTATTTTTCATAAGTGTCCTCTATTAAAAGGGAGGTATGGCCACCCTAAGTCCAGGGGCAGGGTGGGGGCTGAAGGTAGCTCACCTGCCTCTGCCTGCTAGTAGTGCTGCTGCAGCTGCAGCAGTGGGACACGGGACACCAAAGGAGATAAAGTTGTTTGTTTACAAACAACTTCTCCCCATGTAAGTGATCAGAAGCTTGCTGCCTTTTACAGAAGGTTCTTCGAGATGGCTCCTAACATTCTCACAACTGAGTTGTGTACATGCTCAAATAATATTCAAATAATAGACCACGTGATGGTCTCGAGCTCCCCTAGTATAAAAAGCACTCTCCCCCCTCAGAATGACCGCTCCTTCCAAACCTTTCTAAGAATATAAGAAAAATCAATGAGGGGCTGGAAGGGTGGGTGTTGTGAGAATGTTTGGACCATTTTGAAGAACCTTGTTTACAAGGCAGCAACCTTCTGTTCTTCTTCAAGTGGCTCCTCACAGGCTGTTTTTACATGGCTTCACCAGGTGGTGGGTCCGTGGGCATGCTGGTGCATGGGTGGGGTGTGCACATGACCTCACACACATCCCCACTCACCCCCCACTCATTCACAGCCATGGGCGGGCACCCCTAGGCCCGCCGGCAGGACACAAAGAGGGGGGCCCATCTTGACTTGTTGGTCAGGGGCCCATTGCACCCTAGCTATGCCCCTGTTCTAGTATGCATGACTAATCAATTTGAATGAGTGTGTGAGGTGAGAGCATGTGTGTGTAGTGTGTATGGATGATTGTGTGTGTGATCAGTTAGAATGAGTGTGTGTGTGAGAGTGTGTGTGTGAGAGGTGAGAGCATGTGTGTGGATGAGTATATGAGCTCTTTTACATGAGATGCACCCACGCAGTGGCATGGGTGGGTGTGTCTCATATGAAAGCAGTCGCTTGTGCGCGCCTGTGTAACACGCATCTCCACCCATCACCCTTGCACAGAGAAACCTGCGAAAGAACAGGTTGCTCCATGTGGGGTGTTTGGGAGGATGGGTGAGCACCTATGTGCACCTGCAGTGTTCTTGTGTCTGGGGTCAGCTTAAGCATTAACAAAACTATTAAGTTTCAAAAGAAGGGCAATTACCTAGACAAAAAACCTTCAGTATAAGAAGCTTGTTAAGGCGCCATTACAAATTATACTCAAACGTTAACATGATAGTAAATTGAATGTTAAGGCAACTTTATTAAATATCAGACCAATCTATACATTTTTCTTTTCTTATTCATTAATAAAAAAAATTATGACAAATTAAACTGTATACATTCCTCATCACATATAAGTATTGTTCAGTCACCATACCACACATATGCAGCTTAATTTCAGTTGTCATTTTTTTTTTTTTATTAATGAATAAGAAAATAAAAATGTATGGATAAGTCTGATATTATTTAATAAAGTTGCCTTAACATACAATTTACTGTCATGTTAACGTTTGAGTATAGTTTGTAATGGCACCTTAACAAGCTTCTTAAACTGAAGGTTTTTTGTCTAGGTAATTTCCCATAGACTGTAATGACAAAGGATTGTGCCCTATATTAACTGACCTAGGGTATTTTCAGACGTTTCGAGATCACAGTCAACCACAGTGAACCACGGTCAATCCCGTGGCGGGGCCAAAGCGCCCTGAACATCTGTTTCGCAGGCACCAGATGTTCACCACAGTCAATACCCACGTGGGGTCAAAAATAACCACGCTTCCAGAGCTCCAGCCCGGACCATCTCCAAAAGCGTGGTCAAAGCGATTCCCGCCGGGGAAACAACAAAAAAGTAATGACTGAACGGCAACCGCCGGCCGGAATCAAGCAACATGATTCCCAGCCGGGGACAAAGTACGCAGCGTCGCTACCAGGCAATGAGCAACAACACAGGCCGGGGGGGGGGAGATTTAAAGGGCACACGGCAGCAGCCAGGACAAGCCACCCTGGTGCCTTCCAGGTGCTTTGACCGGATTGGCGTAACGTCTGTTGCGCTGCCCCAGGCCGTGGTCTTCTGGTCCGATTCCCTGCCATGGTCCCGCTCCTGTCACATCTGTTTGGGGCCTCTCTTGCCCACGGGAGGTAGTTAACCAGTTCACCACTGCTGGGAATCCATTGTGGTGAATCGGGCGCCCGTAACGTCTGAAATGACCCCTAGTCTCTTTAGTATTAAACTGCTGGGCACAAAGCTACTGCTTTGTTCTGAACAGTATGATTAATGAGATATGCCAAGTTATAAACAACTTCTTTTCTTTTACACTATTTAAAAAATATTGCAATTGTCCAGTCCTTTCCATCATTTTAGAAGGGTTAATTATGGTAGGCATCATTTCAAAGATTAGGTCTTATTATAGAGCCATGGTAGTGGCTTATTTCAGCTATGACTGTTTTTTGCTGTTTGTATTGAGATTTACATTGGGCTTTTATGTTTCCTTGCTGTTGTTCTCACTTCTTTTCTTCGTGGGTGTTTAGGTGTCATGCGTCTTGTTTTTTGTGGGATGTTTGGTGTGTGTGTTCATTTGAGAGAGGTATTGTGTGTTTGTTTTTTTCCTCATTGGTGGGTGTTTTGCATCTTAATTTATTGGAGTACTGTATCTTTCTTGTTGTATGTTTGCGTGATATGTGTAAATACTGGTTACACATTCAGTGGACAAAATAAACATGAGGTTCAGCAGGACTGCTTTACTACAGTAAGGTATATAACTTTAAGAAACCAGACTACTCCCAATGAAAGAAAAAATCAGAGGTATTGATAGCAATCCTCACCAGAGTCGCCAACGTACCTATTCTAGCATAAGCCTCTCCCATATTTGAGTAGAAATGTAGTTCTTCTCCGTTTTCATGGCTTTCCGTTGCATGAAAGAAATCCAAATTATTGAGCTGATCGTAGCAAATGGTATCGGTGTCAGGATCTAGATTATTTTAAAAGAGAGAAGTTAAAATCCGGATTAGTAAATGCAAAGATTAGGAAAGAAATTTGGAAGTCAGCATAAAATAGAATGATTTGTTTTCATTTGTTTTGTCATTCATTTGCAATATTGTCCACTAGGGATGGGAAGATCAGTATCAGATCAATATGATTCACCCGATTTTTGGTTGAATAGGGAGAATTGTATCGAGCCGATTTGATGATGGGGGATCCGATGTCCCCATCGGATCCTCTAGGAAGGATAAAGCTCCTTCCCAAGTATCCATCCTGCTGCCAGATTTGCCTCCCCTGGACCCCTGCCCAGTGCCCGTCTTCCCTGGACCCCTGCCTGTGCCTGCCCACCACAGCGCCTGTCATAGCAGCGCTTCTGGGGTGGGAGGGATTCTGAGGGAGGTGGGCGTTGGGCAGGGCAGAGCTGGAGGTAGAGGGGCCACGCAGGGGTGAGGAGGGCAGTAGAGGGTTGTGCAGGGGTGGGGAGAAAGGTAGTTTGCTTACTTACCTTTTTTTCCTAGGCTCTGGAGACTTGCATCGCACAGCGCAGCCTTCTCAGGGCCATGCCGGGAAGAAATTAACTAGAAAAAAGCACTGTGAATATGCAAAATGGCCAATATGGCTGTTCTATGCATGCACAACCATTTTCCAAAATGGTGCTGGGCAGCATTGGTGCCATTTTGGAAAATGACATCTGGTCTGCGCATGCTCAGACTGGATGCCATTTTCAAAATTGGCACCGACACTGCCCAGTGCCATTTTGTAAAATAGCTACGCATTCACAGCTACGCATGCACATGTGCATTGTTTTTCTTTGGCTAATATCTTCCCAGCACCGCCCTGAGAAGGCCACAGTATGGGTCACTGGAGACTAGGAAACCACTGAAAGTAAATGTAATAAATGTGATAGTGACAATGTGAATGAGATTAAGTGATGAGTCTAGTATCAATTTTAATTTCAGTTAAGATGTAAATTATTTTATCCTTTTTTAGTGTAGATCAGTGAAGTATGAAGAATGTATTGAGTTATATACTGTTTTGAAAATGTTTGAATGGTACGTTGTTGGTATTTGAAATGGATGCATTTGTCATGGTTGCGAAAGTTATTTTTAGAGAGGGAATAGTACTTTTTTATAGGCAAAGTAGGTTGGAGGAATAGGAGTCTATGAGTAATGCACCTTAACATGCAATTTACAGTTATGTTAAAGTTTGATTAAATTGTAATGCCTCTTCAACAAGGTTTTTAAACCACAGGGTTTTTTTATTAGGTAAGGTATGCCCACACATTGGTTTCCTTTGCTAAAACCATTGTATGGTTTCCTGCAGTGAAACCACTTCAATAGCAAGATCGCCAACATCCTTACTTAAAAGCCAAACCCAAGCAAAATATTCATGCCAGGACCAACCTGTCGGGAGTTCTCCTTCATCTTCAAATGACTTGGGGTCCAAAAGGTTGTACAGAAGCTGTGGGTCTAGTTCACTTTGCAGCAAATCAAGGTATCTATTCTCAGGCAGAAGGACTGAATCCATAGTTTTCCTTTTGTTACCTGAAAGATTTTTTTTTTAAAAAAAATGAATAGAATAATATTAAAAAATGGATTTATACAGATAAGTGACTGTGATGCATAGTGTCAAAATCCTAAGATCTAGAGAGAGGGGGTTTGGTTGCCATGTTGGACCCAAAAGTAACAGACAGATATAAAATAGTTCAGATGAAATCTTTTATAGATCAACCTCTGTAAACTGTTCTAATAAAAGATATCTGGAAAGCAAATGTGTTGACTGCCACTCAAACATATTTTTAAGTTGAACATACTCAGCATTTAAGTTGAACTTTTTTAGATGGTAAGTTAAATTTGACATACGCAGACTCCACTGAATATTTATATATTTCACTTTCCCAGAACGGATCCCCGATTATTACCGAGCATTTCCAGCTTGCCTTAACTTTACGGTACCTGAAGACAGGCAGATAGAAATTACTATAGAAAGATAACTCTTCCCAGGGACACAGTCAGTCACCTGTGCTTACCTGGATGCATATAAATACCATCCTGCTCCTACGAAGTTAATGAGCAAAGGTCCAAAGGGGCAGGGTCGTCAAACTACAGCAGTGAGATATTGGATGTCTTTAGACAGACACCTGCTCCACTCCACTCCACCCCCAGGGGGCCCATTCGTGTAGAGGATCTGCCCACAGCTCTATGGTGTGGGGGAGTGCACGGGCAGACTTCCATCTGCAGCAGGCGCCATTTAAACCTACTGCTGCTGGAGCGGATCTAGGGGTGGCCACCCCCGAGTCTGTCTAAAAGCACCCATTATGACTGCTCCCATCATTCAGAAAATCAAGAGCTGCTCTGAGTGTCTGCAACTAATATTGGGTGCAATCCTCTTCCATTGAGTCACTGGGAACTCAGCCATCAACTTCAGCGAAGACAGCTGAAGGCAGAGCTGAAAAGGAAATGCAAGAACAACAGGGGAAGAGTGTAAACAGACAGGAATCTTTTGCCTATCATAGGCCACTGTGAACATTGGCCCATGGAGCTTGTATGGCTAGGAATCAGGGGGGAAAGGAGCTTAAGGGGTGTGCTCAGGATGGAAGAGTCTAGATCATAATGTCATGGATTGATCCTCTTTTCCTGAGTGCATGCCCTCATCTCTGTTCCCTTCCCCTGAGCTCACTCTTCCAGAGTACTGGATCCATGAGCCAGAACCAGGAATTGGAAGAGGTCCAATTAAACAAACAAAACAAAACAAACAAACATCAAAACCAGCCAGAGACCAGATTTGACCCACAGGCTGGAAGTTCCCCATTCTTGATGCAGAGTGAATCTATTTTGCATTTCTACAGCAGCTTCCTAGCAGTAATCTCAAAAGCCCTTTATTAAGCATCAATTAAACTTTCCTAAAAAAAACAACAACAGCCATCTGTTTAACCAAAAGATTGTCTGGGACTCCTTTACCAAGGCCAGAGTGTGCCAGTGTCATGACTGTAACATCAGTGTTTACTGTACTAGAAATGCAATTCAATCAGCCCGCCCACTGGTGTGTATCTCAGTCGTCCACAATATGCAGTTCGAGAGAAAAATGTTGCTTTCAACACCCTTTCTTGTTCGTTGCAACAGCTCAATAAAGAAATGCAAAATATCACAAGGAAGGAGTAAAAAAGATTGTGCACTTTGCATCTAGCAAGGAAAAGGTTAAAAAAATGCTGGAAGAGGGAGGCATACAGAGGCTGAGAGAAACCCTGAGCTGCTACTGCAGGAAAACAAAGCTGTGTTTTTAACCATCTAGGCTGGAGGAGGTTTTTTTTGTTTTGTTTGTTTTTTAAGAGACAGACACACTAACAAACAAACATTATTTTGAGTTTCTTTTGACTTTATTTTGAAAGCTATGTTGTAAGGCATTAAGCAAGCAGAAAATTATTATTATTAACAAGCATTTATATAGCGCCAGCAATGTACCTGGCTCTTTACAAAGTAATTGAATAGACAAGGTCCCTGCCCTAGG
The DNA here is from genome assembly GCA_003113815.1 of Sphenodon punctatus. Classification (NCBI taxonomy): domain Eukaryota; kingdom Metazoa; phylum Chordata; class Lepidosauria; order Sphenodontia; family Sphenodontidae; genus Sphenodon; species Sphenodon punctatus. Next base: position 1,632,453 of record QEPC01001501.1, read on the forward strand.
GCTTACAATCTGAGAGATTGGGGGTGGGGTCGGGGAGATGAAGGAAGAGGAACAGAGGGAGAGACAAGGAGTGAACATTCACGAGGATGCGAGATCCCAGGTGCACGCGCTTGGCTTAGTTACATCAAGAATGATGGCTAGTCCATGTGGTGAGGATATGAGTACACAGACCTCAGGTAACAGATTGTACTGGACGGAGGGTATCAGCAGGAGTTAGGTGAGGGGAGCAAGAAGTCGGGGAGGGTGAGCGGAAGAGGTGAGTCTTGAGGAGGGATTTGAAGGTACGAAGGGAGGGAGTGAGGTGGATGTGGGCAGGGAGGGAGTTCCAGGTGTGGGGGGAAGCTAGAGAGAAGGGATGAAGGCGGTTAGGGGAACAGGGGAGGTGTGGGAGGGTGAGAGAGTGGACAGAGGACGAGCGGAGTTCATGGACTGGAGTACGGAGGGAAATTAGCACAGAGAGGTGGAGGGAGCAAGGTTGTGAAGAGCTTTATAGGTGAAGACTAGGATCTTGTGCAGGATTCGTTCAGGAAGGGGGAGCCAGTGAAGAGAGGAGAGGAGGGGCTGCACGTGGTTGAAGCGACGAGCGAGGTGGATGACCCTGGCAGGAGAGTTTTGGACAGAGATAAGGGGGGGAAAGTGAGAGTGGGGGAGACCAGTGAGAAAGAGGTTACAGTAATCGAGGCGAGAGATGACCAGGGCATGAACAAGGGGTTTGGCAGAGGAGACAGAGAGAAAAGGGCAAATCTTAGCAATATTATGGAGGGAGAAGCGACAGGATTTGGCAACAGAGTCGATGTAGGGTTTAAAAGAAAGGGGTGAGTCAAAAATGAAGTCTAAGCTATGGGCTTGGGGGACGGGAAGAATGGTGACCCCATTGACGAGGATCGACAGGGAAGTAGGGATGGGCGAATGCGGTTCGGATGTTCGGAGTTCAGACCGAACTCGGTCTGTTCGGACATCTGAACCGAACGTCCGAACCGAACTCTCGAACGACCGAACAGTTCGGTCGTGTTCGGATGAGTTCAGATGAGTTCTGGGGCGGGAAAAATGTCTTTTCAGGGCCAAAAATTAGGTTTCGGTTTCATTTCAGTTTCAGTTTCGATAACGGTATTTCTGAATGTTCGGCCAAACTGAACTTGGCTGAACCGAACCATCAAACATGAACTTGGACATCTGAACATCCGAACTGTGTTCTGTTCGCCCATCCCTACAGGGATGAGGGAGAGGAAGGATGAGGGGGGAAGATAAGGAGTTCAGTTTTAGCCATGTTGAGTTTGAGTTGACACTGAGACATCCAGGTAGAGATGTCAGAGAGACAGCTGGTGAGGCGAGCTTGAATAGATGGAGAGAGAGAGGGAGTAGAGAAATAGAGTTGAGTGTCATCAGCATAGAGGTGATATTGGAAACCATGGGAGGCAATGAGTTTGCCTAGGTACAGGGTATAGATAGAGAAGAGGAGAGGGCCAAGGACAGAGCCTTGGGGAACACCAACCAAAATAAAAACAAAGTTGTGGCATGCCATAAATCTTGAATTTTGAAAGTGGTTCGCAACCATTGTTCTAACCAGTGAACACACCCCACATTGAAAAAAAGAGGAGAATATTTAGGCTATGAACAACAGCAATGCAGCCAAGGTATTTTGTTGCAGAACTCCCTGAAGCTGTGGCATGGCATGGCATTGAATCTGGCAGGAATCCCATGCTTTGATGTAGTGGCTTCACAAACAAACCATTCAATCTGTGTTGTCATTGGTATACAGTGCGAATCTCAGTCTGTTACACCCAGTTGGGTGTATGCATCTCTGCACTTTGCAGATTGTTCACTGGGGTATAAAAATAATCATGTGGATATTTCTCAAAAGGAAATATATTTCATTAACCCTGCCCCAACCCTCCACCACCCAGTCTACACCACTATAGGCTCACACCTGCATTCCTGTCACCAAGAGTATCTTGCAACCTCTAGGACTTTGCACTGCACCCATGGGCCAGTCTGACATGTCCCCTCTTGGCTATATCCTGACAAAAAAAATTCAGTAAAAACTCTCTATTTACGGTCTTTAAAAGGTATATAGTGGTGTAGAAAATTTCCACCAGCATTTTAAAAATCCTCGACCGATTAATTGCCCTTCCATCATCAATCATCAATAATCAATAATGTATTCTTTGGGAAGACTGAACATTTTAGGATTCATATAAATGCACCATTTATTGAAACTGCACACACACAATATATCAATACAAGAACTACTGCTTCATCTGGATCGAGCTGCTTTTATTGTGGTGTGGGATAAAAGTATCCCTCTGAGTTCAGTCCCTGCCAACAAACTATTCTTCATTAAAAAAATGCCTTGATTCTCACTCAAGGACATACGATTTATTCACTCCCGTTAATCTGCTTTCTTCCTCACACATGCAGATTGTCTGCTTTAAGGCAGCGCTCCTTCACCCCCACCCAAAAATGTGACCAGTATCTTAGCAACACTTATCACTTATTAGTGCTAGTTGATTGAATCACCTGTGCTGACCATGTTTCTGTTCACTGTTCATTGGCTAATCCATCGCAGTTTCTAGGAATGTGACTTTGAATCACCTGTATTTGACAAACCATTTGTGTAAATGGATTCACTGGCTGAAAAGGTTTATTTCCCTCAGGACTATGCTCCCGAGCCCAGCACTCTTGCTGGATAGCACACAATAAGCTCCCAACTACTGTATCAGGTGCCACTTGTTTCTCTTTTGGAAAGCCATGCTAACTTGGCAGGCTTGCCTGTGCTAATTATAAACACAGTTCTTGTAGGTCATGTGTTTTACAGACTGGTTCCACCCTGGATAAAACAGAACCTTGAAAGATTGGAGGGCTGTCCGGCACTCCCATACCTGTACTAGTTCTGTGGCATTGCAATTAGAGAACAGAAAAGCAAGTGGGTGCAAGTCACAGCTACATTGCCGTGGGTGCACAAAGCAAATGGAAATACTGCACTATGATGGCCCATTGGTGTGGTCTCTAGCCTGGCAAGTTTCCTATACATCCTTAGAGAAGATGCTTCCTTCTGCTCTGAATTGGGATCTGCTCTGCAAAATAGGGAGAATGTGCCACTCACCTCTGGAAAGCACTTGCAGAACAGTGACTGAAGCGTGATGCAAGAGTGCCCAGTATGATCGGTTACTAACGGACAAGGCAACATATGCCGCTGCTACGTGTGTCTGCAATGCCAACCTGTTCGATCATTTGTTCTCATAAATTAATAACAGGATGCACTCAACCACAGTGGGCTGTAGACCTTTGCTCACATGAAAAAGGAGAAGTAGAGACTATCACTTTAATCTAGTGTACAAGGAACTGATTGTGCTTTATTTCCCATTGGTTTTGGGGAGGTGATGGGGAGTTATTTTGGCAACAGGTTTCTGTATATAAAGTGATGCAACCCTAAATGATGTAGGACCCTCCCCCAACTACTACATCCCAGAGACTATTGTCTGCATCCAACTGACCCCCTTTGGAGTTGCATGACTGAATGCCACCAAAAGAGATACAACCAGGGGCATAGCTAAAATCTATACAGCTGGTGCAGCTGAACCAGGGCCTACACACTTGTATGGGGAATGCGGAAAGACAAAACCTGTATATGGCTACTCTGTGACTTAACCTTTCTGCGCCAGGGCCCATAGCTACACAACTGGATATTACATACCCACAGGGCAGGGATTGGTACTTTTGGAATCTATCCAACAGAGAGAGGTTTCTGGACACGGTTTTAGGATACTCATGCAAATGGAGTTAGTGGAGGTCAGTCTGAAAGCGAGCATTTACACAACTCTCTCTGAGGAGGGGAAGCACAGTGTGAAAGGGGGTTGTGTAGTGAAGCAACTCTCACAGCACACATCATGTTGGCTTTCCCCATTTGGTTGCATAACTGCGCCCCAAGTCAAGCCACTGCACCGGTGCTTGTGTTCCAAGACCAGCCCTTCAACCCTTCAGCAATGCTGGGCACCTTTGCCGACATTCTCTGAGAAGATGAACAGGCAAAGCAACGAGAGAAACGAGGATGCTGGGGCTTACACAGTTCAGAGAACCTGCATCCTACACAGTAGCACCATTGTAAGATGCAACATTGGCAATTCTGATACTTTAAAGCTGTAGTTTAGAACCAGTCGGAAGGGACCTTGAGGGAGAAGTCCACAGCTACAATATCCCCAACAGATGACTCTCCAGCCTCTGTTTGAAAACTCCCAACAACAGAGAGCTTACAACCACCCTATGCAACTCGATCCACTGCCGAACAGCTCTTACTATTAGGAAATGTTTCTGATATTTACCAATATCTACTTCCTTGTAATATGAGGTCACTGTTTCTAGTCTTGCCCTCTGTGGCAAGAAAGAATAGTTGTTTCCCATCTTCTTTGGGGCAGCTCTTCAATAATTGAAGATTGTTGTTGTGTCTCCTCTTAATCTCTCTTTCCTAGGTGAAACATACCCAGTTCCTTCAACCTCTCCTCATAAGACTTGCCTTCCAGAACCTTTATCTGCCCGGTTGCCTTCTTCTGAACCTGCTCTAATTTGTCAATGTTTAAGTCTTAACTTGCGGCTGCCTCCTTTGTTTTAAGCCTCAGACATTTCCCTTCTAAATGCAAGTGGAAGACTCTTGCCATAATGCATCCCCCCCACCCCCAGTTCATTTCCTGGGACAGTGACAAGCATGGCCCTGCCAAGGAATGCTATACATCTCTGAAACCAGCACGTGAGAAAAGAGTATTAGCTGAAAGTCTTTTCCTGCATGGTAGGAAAAGGAAAGACGGTTTACAATTTGTTGTGACTTGTGAGAAAACCAGAAGAGTCAAGCTGTTTCCTTTACAGAAATATTCCGCTGCTAAAACCATACTGTCTCCTGGGACCCCAAATGAAGCAAGTTTATAAAGGCACTTATTTTTAGAGGCTTCATATGTCAAACAGTTCCTCCCACTACCTTCTCTTGATCTATTATTTAGTGCAGGGGTGGGAACCTTTCATTGGGGGAGAGGGGAAATTGGCAAGTTAAAAATCAACTAACAGGTCACCCCCCCAAAAAAGAGCGGGAAGTGCTCTGCTGCTTCCGAACAATCTGCTGTTCCATGGGAAGCCGCAGTCCCCTTCCTGTCTGCCCACCATCCAAGCTGGTTGGGGAGTAACAACTTGACGACACTGATGACAGACACGAGGGAGCCATGGAGGGCCAGGCTGTAAGTGGGATAGGGCCATATTTGGCCCACAGGCTAGGCATTCCCCATCCCTTTGGATTGCACTGAAGGAACATAATAGAAAATGCAACCCAAGAATAGGGTCTGAAGCTTACAACAGCATTGCCAATCATACCGCTGCACAAAAGCATCCACAAAGAGGTCAGGAAATTCCTAGTGGCAATTCCCCTGGATTCCGCCCACCCCCACCCCCCATCCTAGAGCCCAATCTGCAATAGAAAACAGAAAGCCAATCTGCGTACTTTGCAGAGTTTGTCCAGCCAAAAGTTCCATCCAGCCATTCATTCTGCAAGGGCTCTGTGCCTCCATATCAAATCCAGGCTCCCATGCAACTGTGACCCTGTTCACTGTGTGCAGCTCATCTAGCGTGATTCTAACAAACCAGAGAGAAGGGATGCGCCTCTTGTTGGCTGCATCAGGGAGCCTCCTTTAAAATGGATTTTCCAGCATGGAAGACGTTTTCAGCAAACACAGGGTGTTTTCAACCGTGATTGTGGCCGGCTTTAGTGCGCTTTACTCCATGGGCCACCGTCACATACGTTTGTGCCTGCCAGATGTTAACACAGACTAGATCTCGACCCTGGGGGCAGCTAGCCTGGGCTACGACTCAGGGAAGTCCCCAAGTCCCCGCCCAGGCTAGCTGCCACCACGGTCAGGATTCCGTGGCCTGATTGGGAGTAAAGCAGGCTTTCACGCTTGAAATCCCACTTTACTCACCGCAGTCCAGAGTGGTCAGGAAACATGGCTGCCCGTCAGGGAGGGGTTTGGGGAGCTGGGGGCAGCGTGGGGGTGGGGTGGGGTGGGGACACACGTCTGCCTGGCTCTCCACCCTCCCCAGCAGCCAGGATCCCACCACATTAGTTCGGGGACCTGGCCAGATTTCAGCCATGGTGCCAGCCCCACTCCAGCCCAGGTAAGTCCATGGCAGCGCTTGGGCGCTGTCACATTAAAAAACATCCATAAAGTAGCATGTGCATGAGCTCTCCTGAACAGTAAAGTCCTCTGAAATTGCCTCTGACTTGAACTCCAAGTATCCCAAGAGAATTTCCTGTTCTGTCTCTTTGCATCCCAGTCCTTGCACACCATTTAGACAAGAAACTCTCTGCTAGTGGGTTGTGACCCAGTGGTTGGTCTTACAAGGGTCTTAGGTGGGCCAAAGAGGCAGAGGTGGAGCTAGAGGCTGCAGTGGAGGCTGCAGTGGGGATGGGGAAGTGATGGAGGTTGCAGCAGGGATGGGGAGGGAGCATGCCAAATCTCACTCAGGCAATCTTGCTCTCAGCTCCTCCCCAGCACTTGTGAGGCAGCTTCCGTGGGGTTATTCCCACCTCCCACCCACTCAGCCAGTGGTAGAGCATTAGCTCCAGCTGGGGGTCCAGGTGGGGAGAAGGCTGCTCTTGGTCCCGCACAACCTGCTGCATCCAGGCTGAGCAGTGGCTGCTCCCCCAGCACCACCCTGAGAGACTGAAGAGCCGTTGATGCCTTCCAGGCACTCTGTGTCCAGCCCACATGGGTCCTGGAAGTAGTTCCTGGATTTTTACAAGTTGTTTTGGTTAGTCTTGACCACAAAAAAATTGAGTATCACTGGCTTGGACCATTCCAGTGTGACTGCAAGAAAAGATGAAGCAATTTGGGTTATAAGATAATCCATGGTTCTGTCTTTAACACCAGCCTCGATGCTAATTCTGTTTATTTGGTTCAAAGCAGAAAGTGGGAGGCAATTATAAGGGTGGCTTATAGAGGGCAGATTTTGTTGGAGGGTGGTGAGAGAGTAGGGTGGGTGTGGGTGGAGGCGAGTATGGTTATGGGGGGGGGGGAATGGGTTAGGGAGGGACCAGTCTGCTCCCTCAGTGTGAGGGAGGGAAGAGACCCGTATGGGATGAGGGGTTTTGGCTCCCCTGTGAGTGAGGGGGGGCAATGGGGGAGGGTTGGGGGTGGGGGCTCTCCCTCGTTCATCAGGTGGGACAGCCACCAGGTTGGGGGTCCGGGGTGGGTGGGTTAGGGGGGAATTCTGCAGCCATTGGGGTCATGATGGGCCAGGGCAACTATGGTTTCTTTAGGAGGCAGATTAAATCTGTGAGGGGGGGTAGGCGTTTAATGCCAATTCTCCTCACTGACCTCTGGTCAGGGGGTGTGGTGGTCAAGAATGGGAGGGTCCCTGGTTCGAGACTGCTGCTGATTAACGCAAGGTCAGTGGTGAATAAACTACGATCAGGGAGTTAATCCTGGATTGGTTAGCTGACCTCGTGTGTGTTACCGAGACCTGGCTGGACAGTGAGTCAGGGCCAATTTTGGCTGACCTTGTTCCAGGTGGGTACTCTGTACAGCCTCAGCCAGAGGAATGGGGGGGGGGGGGGG
>QEPC01001501.1:1643834-1656210 GCA_003113815.1 Sphenodon punctatus
AAGGTTTTAAAACTGATAGTAGTATGGGGGTTGGCATCCTCCACCTGTTGAGCATTTCTCTAAATATAATTATCATGGGAATGATCACTACATGCTAAGTACAATGTAGATATGAATGCTTATGATAAAGCAAAAGTCAAGGACCTTTTCCTTACATGCTAAGTACAATGTAGATATGAATGCTTATGATAAAGCAAAAGTCAAGGACCTTTTCCTTAATATGTATAAAGAGATACTTGTTAAAATATTTCAGTATTTCAGAAGGGAAAGACAGAAGAAGAAGAAGAAAAAAATCAAGTGGATGGTTTATTTGGCTTTCATGAGTGACTTTCCTGCTCCATCCCCTGCACTGGGCTATCATATAAATCTAAATCACAAACATTTCTGGTTTATATTCAGTAGTAGAGGGGCAGGTTAGTCCAGTGGTTGGGTTGCTAAGCTGAAGAATAGCATTCATTTCCTTGCTCTGACAAGCCCTGGGACAGGGATCATGGCTTTTGGGGCAGACTTGGGCCCCAGCAATTATTGTTTTTTAAAAAAGTTAAGCACTGCCCATGCATTTTATCTGGTTACTTCCTACCTTCAAATGACTGTAGGAAGGTAAACCTGAACTGAACAGCAAAATAATTATCTGCAGTTAATAGCTTCCATTCCAGATAGTTTGGTGCTTATCCGGTCGCAAACTGATTACTGCAGCAGCTAACCACCAAGCCAAATAATTGGATGATATTGCAAATGTTAACTAGTTTACTGTATTACCATTACCAGATTACTATGTTAAAATTTGGTTACGTGGTATCATTACTAGTCTAAAACCGGACCCGGAAGAGGGAAGGGAATAAATTAATGTGATTTAATTTATAAGGATGGCCAGTACCGATTGAAGCTGAATCCAGACAAGACTGAAGTGATGATTATTGGCCAGCTCTGTGATCTAGGGGGGTTGGGTCACCCATAATTGATAGAACACAGTCTCCCTCAATTACTCAGGTTCTCAGCCTTGGAGTGCTCCTGCGCTGTATCTGGAACATCAGGGCATGGCGATAGCCAGGAGAGCCCTTACCAACTCCATCTGGTGAGAAGGCTCCGGTCCTTTCTTTCAGAGACAGACCCTGGCCATAGCAATCCATGTCTTCATTCCCTCACAGCTAGACAATTACAATGCGCTCAGACTTCAGCAGGTGCAGAGTATAGTAGTTTGCCTCCCATGGGGGTAGCAGATTGCAGGGAACACTTTATACCGGTGGTCCAAAGTCTACTCTGCACGGACTGCCAATAGCATTTTGGGCAGAATTAGAGGTGCGGTTTTGACTGATAAAGCCTTAAGCAGCCTGGCCCCATCATATCTAAAAGATCACCTTCCTCCTCATGCCCCTTCTTCATGGCCTCTGAGTTCAGTTGAAAGCACTCTCTTGCAATTTCCATCATCACACCAGGTCCATACAACATGGGTATGTAGAGAGGCGTTCTTAGTGGCTGCTCCACAGCTTGGCACGCCCTTTCCTTAGAGGTCCAGTAAAATCCTAATCTGAGCATCTTCCAGAAGCAGTGTATTTATTTATTTATATCCTGCTTCCTCCAGCCTTACAGCAGCTCAGAATGGCTCACAACACATTTAAAAATAAGTTAAAAGAATACACAGTATACAAAAGGGTTACTAAAACATTAAAAACAAACAGTAAAAGAGGTAAAAGACCACTGGCAAACATCCACCCCCACCATTACTCCTCCCCATCCCCAAAGGCCAGGACAAACAACCAGGTCTTACAGGCCCGATGAAAGACTAACAGGCTGAAAATTAGGCGAGCTTCTTCTGGGAGGGAGTTCCATAGCCACGGTGTGACCACCGAGAACGCCCTCTACATAGTGGCCCTCCTCCCCCGGTTCACACGGGGACCTCCAAGAAGGCACCCCCGGCAGATCGCAGAGGTCGCTCCATGGCCCGGAGAGTGAGGCGGTCTTCAGGTAGGAGGGACCCAGCACGTGTAGGGCTTTAAAGGTCAAAACCAACACCTTCAATCAGACCTGGAACGCTATAGGCAGCCAGTGCAGAGCCCGGAGCACTGGTGTAATGTGCTCCCTACGGCCTGTCCCTGTCAGGAGATGGGCTGCCACACTCTGTACCAGCTGCAGCTTTCGAGTTGCCACCAAGGGAGCCCCACGTAGAGCACGTTGCCAGTTGGGCTTTCACCCTGATTACTGGGCCGGGAAGGAGCCGGCCGTGGTTATGAAGGAACTTAGGTGCAGGCTGGAAGATAGGGAAGTACAAGAGGAGACGGCAGTAATTAGAGCCTCCCAACATTTGGTAGATTATTTATTCTATATAAAGCCTCGAACTTGTTTGCCTTCCTATCTACTTTCGTCCATTTCGCTCAGGGGCAAGTATTTAATTATGTGTGCCCGCCTTAATGCCCTGCCGACTATGATTTTGGAAGGCCGTTATCATGACGTTAACTTTTCAGATCGGCTCTGCCCATTTGACCACCAGCATGTAGAAACTGTTTCCCATATTTTATTAAATTGTCAGCTTTATGACATACGTTGTAAGTATCTGGCAGATGTCTTTCATAGATTCCTGGATTGTACTGATTACAATCTCTCTATCTTGGTTCTGGCTGACGTAGACCCATCTATTACAGTAGCGGTAGCCCATTTTTTGGTAGGAGCTATAAATAAACGTATTTTATTTCTCCAGTTCAAGAATCCCTTGACTAGTGACATTGAGTGATGGCACGCCTAAGGAGCATTGAGTTGCTTTTTTATGGTGGCTGGGTTTGTCATCATACTCTTTTTGTATTTATATTTATAGTATATTATTTATGAGTGTTAATCTAATTTATTTAGATATGTTTTTTATGGTATGGTTTGTGATGTTTGTTATGTATATTTTCTTTTGGGCTTAGGTCACAATAAACTAAACTAAACTAGAGCACGTTGCATTAATCTAGCCTTGAGGTGATGAATGCATGGATGAGAGTGACTAGGTCATAGTTTGATATATATGACTGGATCCTACGCACAAGATGTAATTGGCGAAAGGTTCCCTTTGCTACTGCCTCCACCTGACAATCCCGGTGGAGGCCAGGGTACAACAAGACCCCCAAACTCTGCACCTGCGGGGCCAACGGGGTGGATCCCCTCCACAAGGGGGGCCATCACCTCAGCTTCCCTACCCACAAACATCACCTCTCTTTTATCGGGGGTGAGTTTCAGTCTGCTCAGCCTCATCCAGTCACTCACTGCTAACAGGCACTGGGAAAGCACTAAGACTGCAGGACCTGGGTTAGTTGAAAAAGAGAGGTAAAGCTGGGTGTCATCAGCATACTGGTGGCAGCGCACACCAAACCGCCTCACAACCTCACCCAATCATAGATATATCTAATCTAATTTATCTATAATTACACACACACACACATTATAATGGTGTTGTTAGCAGCCCTGAGCTTTCAGGTAAAGGCAGGATAAAAATCCAACAGAACAAACCAACAGGAAAAGAATTATGGGCAAATGGTAAATGGCAATACAGCATTATGCGGCAATGCAGTGAGTCCATGTTTTGTGGGTTTTATCTTCTGTATTGTGTGTTTGCTTTTATGATGTTGTTAACTGTCCTGAGCCTTTGCAGAAGAGTGGGATAAAAATCAAGCTAAATAAATAAAGCAGTAAAACGATTAAACATCTGAATAATCGATAGATACTACTCAGTAACCGGACCTTTCGGATCATGTTGGATACTGTGGCTCCAGATGGATACCGAATAGTGGCAGTTATCTGTTTCAGCACCATAAGAAAGTTGCCAGAGAGCCCTGGAGCAGGGAATTCCCAAGGGTGCGCCCCTATGCCCTTTTCATTGTAGGAAATACCACAGCAGAGCAGAAAGCTGGAAGGGCTATTGGAGTGCAGAGGAATTAATCCAAGACAAACGTGGATTATGGAACAAATGTTGGGTTAGGATAAAAGGTATCACGTGGCACTGAAAGAAATGTTCATGGGGATTACTCTTATTTGTTGAATTTTCCTGCGCTGACTCAGATCCGTCGCAATGGGTAAGAAACACTATTCATCATGATGATTTAGATTTTTGGGGGTTGGGTTTTTTCAGTTATTTTGTTTTGGATAATCAGGTGGACAACCCAATATTGGAATGAAAAAGACCTGCAAAATTCAGAGTGCTACCCAAAGATACAAGAAATTCATGAAGACAGAATCTAGTGTACATTTCATCTCTAGTACTTTAGGCCAGGGATAGGGAACCTTCTTCCCACCATGGGCTACTTCCCAAAAATGTATAAGCTCTGCAGGCTGGAGAGCTTATACAAGGGGTCACCCGTCGCAACACTACGAGGGGTGTGGAGACCATCAGGATGCTCTACAGCGTGTGTGTGTGTGGGCCCAGGGCCAACCTTAGGAACTGCGGGGCCCAGGGCAGGGGAGAAATGTGGGATTCTATTATCCTGCCGGCGGCAAAACCGCCAGCAGCTGACGGACCTTGGGGCACTCCCTGGCTCAGGGGGCACTCCCTGGCTTGATTCAGGGGCGCTCCTGGGCCTGGGCTCGGGGACAGGTGGAGGGAGCACTTCCCTCCACACATCCCCAAGCCCAGCCATTTTTCAGGGCACTTACCCCATCCACCGCTGACCTGGGCCCTGCGCCAGGCCTGCTTGCTGTTTCCCTGGGTTGGACGGGCACCGCAACAGCAGATTAAATCTGCTGCCATGCCCATCACCACCACCAGAAGTTATCAAGGAGTGAGGGAGAGGCGAGGTCTCTGCCTCTACCTCACTTCCTGGCCCCCTCCACTGCCTGTCTCAGACTGGCCAGGGAGTGAGAGAGAGGCAGAGGCCCCACCTCTCCCTCGCTCCCTGGCCGAGACTGACAGGCAGCGGAGGGGGCCGGGGAGTGAGGGAGAGGCAGAGGTCCCGCCTCTCCCTCACTCCCTGGTCCCCTCTGCTGCCTGTCTTGGCCAGGGAGACCTCTCCCTCACTCTCTGGCTGAGACAGACAGTGTCCAGGAGCTGGGGGCCCCGAGCGCAGGGCCCCCCAGGAGCGGGGCCCAGGGTGGCCGCCCCAAACTGCCCCATGGTAAGGCCGGCCCTATGTGGGACCATAAGAGCACTTTACAGGAACTACTGAAGTACTCCAAGATTGGGGTGAGGAACACTCTGTGGGCCAGACAAAAAACAAAGTTGGGCCACACTAAAGTAAGAAGCTGTGGCCAGATGAAAGGTGGGAATGGGCTGGAAATAGGTTCTGGAAAAATGGTGGGGGGGGGGGGGCTCCCATGGGAGGGGGTCTCCACCCACTTTAGGCACCCCTACACAGTACTGGAAGAAGTCACCAATGGAACCAATTATAATTCTTCACCCCCCATTACACAGCTCTCTAGATGGACTTCACTAATGAGTGAAAACTGAACACATCACAAGACAGACATAGTTCTCGGTTTCAGGTAAAGCTTTGTTGCCACTAGTATTAAGAAAAACCTACTCAGCATGTGGTATTCCGAGTCACAAGGCCTTCTGCATCACAGCTGTCACCACACAGTAGTGGCAACATGATTTTTCTTTTTTAAAAAAGGAGGAAATTACTGCTTTAATGAAAGCTGCACTATATGCATGGCAGGTCTTCTCTGTGTGTGCTGAAGGCTATTGAGACAGACACACAGTCCCGCAAGACAGCCTCATAAAAAAGCTGAAGAAACGTAAACTGGAAGGAACTATCACTAGTGGGTTCACAACTGGCTGAAAAGCAAAATTGAAAGAATAATTAATGGATCAGTGTCAAACTAAGAGGAGATATCAAGTAGGATCCTGCTTGGGGTGTGTGGGGGTATCCGTCCTGGGTCCAGTATTCATTAATGATTTAGAGGAAAGAGCTGAGAGTATACGCATCAAATTTGCAGTCGATTCACAGCTGGGAGGGGTTGCAAACACTTTGGAGGACAGGACAGCTTGAAGAAACCAAATGAGATTTAACAGACAATTATAAAGTATTAAACAGTTGTTCTCCACTACTACAAGAGGCAGAACAAGAGGGAAAGGAGCTTAAATTGTAGCAAGGGAGATTTGGGTTAAATATGAAGAAAAGCTTCCTAAATGTGAGACTGGTTGAATAATGGAATAGTTTTTCCCAGTTGCTCCTGAGTTTTTCCTGGTTGCTCCATGCAGGAAAAGCTTCTTAAATGTGAGAACGGTTGAACAATGGAATACTTTTTCCCGGTTGCTCCGAGTTTTTCCTGGTTGCTCCTGGGTTTTTCCTGGTTGCTCTGTGCAGGGAAATGGATAGAGATTTGTGGGTCGTGGGAGCACACACCTACCCACTGCCACTTTTCAATGGGCAGTACCACACATGTCCACTGGGTGGACTTGTGTCATACCGTCTCATCTAAAAACAGTCAATAAGTGTATATGCTTAATTATAAGTTAAACCTAGGCCGATAGGTGGGGTCTAAGTAACCCGAGAGGGGTACACAAGAGTTAATAAAACTTTTTTAGCAAACACTCCATACTCCATGACTGTCAACCATAATGGGTTCAATTGTCCTGTGGTGTTTCATGCCCCCTCCCCCCTTGTATTTTTTTTAAATTAAGGTTTTTATTCTGATGGTGCTGGGGGCCAGTTTGACCCCAATTGAAGTGCATGGGAAACTGAAAGTGCCGTGGCTGCCTATCAGAGAGGGGGGCGGGTCTCTCCTGGAAGAGCAGGGGCGGGGCCATGTTGACACACGTCTGCATGTCACCCCACCCTCTAATTGGCCCGGCTAACTGTCACGTTTGTTCAGTGGCTGAAGCAAATCCTGCTCAGAGTGAGGGCCCTCAATTTGGGCAGGATTGAAGCATGGTGGCGCTCAGCGCAGTCATGTATGAAAGCACCCCAAGACTCTAAATAGTTATTGTTTGCATTTAGTAAACAGAAGCACCATGCAAGGTCTAACTACATGCATACAGCTGCCTGTTTTGTCCCAGTATAATGCGGGTTTTCTAAATTGCAGTCTTCTTGGATTGAACAGGTAGGCAACTTTATTCTGGTGCTGCCAGCTCAACACAGCTTAGCCAACTGCTCCTCTAGACTGCTCCTTTTCTCTTAGTTCAACACAAAACATGGGGTGGGGAGAGAACTAATCTGGATCTGCCACTAACAAAGGACACTCACATATTTGACTAGGATCACAGAATGGATTCCATAAACAGTACACTGCCAGGACTGGTTTGTGAGGAGGACTCACTCTAAGACTCATAAACTGTTTAGAGTAGCACCCACAGTACAGTTCATTTACCTGCTCTATCCCTTACAAACATTACTCACAATTTCTTCTTGTTGCCAGGAGACCGATGCCAACAATGCAGCTCAGTGATCGGACTAAGTAGAGACTTCCATTCAGGGATCCCAACCTCTTAGCAAAAACCTTTTCTGGAGTTGAGAGCTGCCCTTCCAAAGTGAGCCCAGTAAGCAGCCTGCTTCCCATCACTGAACCTCTTACAACAATTAGCAGCACTATTCCACAGGAACCATGCCAACGCCCTGGGCTTCCCTCCCATCCAAACGGCTACTTTCACTTTTACTCTCCCAGAGGTTTTGACAAGATTCTTCAATTAACTTTTGCATGAAGTTAGGGGAGATTACCCAGGAAAATCCCCAGGAATGCTTTAAAGAGGGAGGCGAGCTATAATCATTTTTTCCCCAGGAGCTAGGCCATTAAGAATTAAGCCAGAGATGGAATGAAGGCACTTCCCAGAGCCAGTGCCACTTCCACTGGCACAACTGTCTGGGTAGGCCTGAAGCAGCAGTGTTGTTTGTAATTTTGCTGTTTACCGTCAACATTTTGACAGTCTTGCCGCCGCTCTGACGGCATTTGCCATCACTTTATGGCACTATCCAACATTTTACAACGGTTCCAGGTATTCGGTGGCACTTAAGATAATAGGAACAATTTCCGACAGCTTCAACAGTTTTTCTGAGTTTTTATGGGACTCGCGACAGTTTCCGACAATTTTTCCACTGCCGAGAAATAGCGTCAGGCAATAGCGAAAAGCAGCAGCAAGCATCGGAAAAAGTGTGGGGATGCCGTGTCCATGCTGGGAAAATGGCAACGGATGGGAGGTTTCCAACGGAATTGTCGGAAACTGCCGCATGTCATTTCAGGCCTATGCAGCTACAAAAGATGCAGAGCTTTGTTGGAGAAACTGCATGAAGAAGGCATTTCGGAGTCTCTTGTTTGGTCCTCTCAAAGGCTCAAACATTTTTTTGGGGAAACAAAATTCTAAGATATATTATGCTTTTTAAGTGTATTGACAAGAAATGGCCTTTTCCCTTCAGGAAATAATAGCAGGGATCACCAATGGGAGTAGAACCAGTTCAGGTACAGAAATGAGGCAAAATATTTTTGTTTCTTTTTTAAAGCAGGAAATTTTCCTCCCCCATCTCCCCCTCCATCCATAACTGTCTGAAACAGGTCTGGTTTATTGCTGAAATGGAGAAATGAAAATACAAGTTTCAAGACACAAACAAGAAATTGTGAGTAATGTTTGTAAGGGATAGAGGAAAACAACCCCCACCCATGCAAGCACTCACATCCTTCTGGTTCCCTTGTTAAACTAGATCCAGCTATTAATCAAAGTTAATCACAGATACTAGCTTTGTTTTTATGCTGCAATATGCTGCTATGGTAAGTATTAATTGAGGGTGTCACTGCTTCATCTACCATTATGTGATACAGAATGCATATATAAGCTAGACTGAAACCAATAGTTCCATAGTGTTCAAAGTACTTTAGAACTAAAGAGAGATAATTTTTTAGTTATTTTTAATTTTATTTATTTATTTATTTATTTATTAAAAGGATGCACAGAACCAAGTTGTCTCCACCCCCACTGAGAGGGTTTCTCTTCTGCCGGGATGGCAGCACTAAGCACAAGAATCAAGGGTGAAAACTAACCTGTTCCTGATCCCACACTCTATTTTTTCTTCTGGATGGAGAGACCAGGTTTGAAGAGCTGCTAACTGCTTCAGTGCATGAGAAAAATGAAAGACCTACAGTGTGGAAGGAATGAAACTCTCTTACTGGTCAAAGAAACAACAGACAGAAAAGGGAGTGGAGCTAAACAGAGTTGTGGAATCCCAGAAAGAGAAGCAAGAGGAACTTCCCTTCTGCTACAGTTTAAGTTTACAAGACATGAAGCACCCAGAGGCAGTACCCTACCCTCAATACATTCTCTCCCCCATTTAGCTTTGACTAAAGCCTGCAATATACCCATCGGTCCCACAAATTGCTTCACGAACTCCACTGTCAGGGAAACATGCAACCTGCCTTCCCCTAGGAAAATTTCTCTTAATCAATTAAGAGTTGATCTACAATATTGATGAAACCAACACTGCCCCCATATTGCATTCTGGTAAGTAGCTAACCCATCAATACAAAGAAATTAAACTGCATTAAGCTCACCTTACCTTGCACTTGGAGTGTTTGGAGCTTGTATCTATGAAAGTGAAAGTGAAATTTTGAAATCTGGTCCCATGCCAGTCTAAATGGTTTTTCACTTGTCCCGTGCAACTGTATGTCAGCAGCTAAAAATGCCTGTACAGCTACCACGAACCAGGTATGGTGTCCTCTCACAGCAGAGCAAGACTGTTTAGAGTTTAGACAGCCTGCAACCACCTCTAGGAGCAGGATGCAAATAAATAGCAAGGGCTCCAGATATCTACAGAACTGAGTTGTCTTTTCTAGGGGCTGTGTGACAAGGCAGTTTGAAACCCAGTCAGTTTAAAAAAAAAAAAAGAAGAGTTTTACACAGTTTCAGGTCTGGCTCTGGCACCTGCCTCAGCTCCTCATCCCGCTTTCTGCAAACACATTCGGCATGTTTTGTTTTCTTTCAAAACCATTTCCTTCCCACAAGCTACCTTGAAAATAGTAGCTTACGCCTAGATTCTAGATTCTGCTAGAACTAGATTCTGAGTGAGGGGGTAGAGGATGCAATTTCACTCATGATGAGTTAGGGAAAGCCTGACGGAACGGGTGGGTTTTCAGGAGGGATTTGAAAGTTGGGAGGGAAGGAGTTCCAGGCATGAAGGGCAGCAAGAGAGAAGGGGTGAAGATGTTTAGAGGAGCAAGGGGGTCGCAAGCAGGCGAGGGTGGGGACAGACAAAGCTCCCAGGAAGGAGTGTGGCAGGATACCGGCGCGGAGACATATAGGGGAGCAAGACCATGGCCATGAAGATGCATGTGAAAAGAGTCCCACAAACTCTGCAGAGGAGACAGTGGAACTAATTCCACACAAAATGATGTCAAATGCACGAAACTGAGGGGAAAAAGAGAAATATTTATCCAAACGGTTGTTACAAATGATCCTTAATATTATAACAAGAGGTACATTTTTCAGAAAGAGGTTAATTTTATTAATATGCAGTGTATGAATATACATCCCCACACTCCTGGTAAGACGGCAGTGGATTTTAGATTCCCAGTGTAGCTAAAGATACCACATTCTCATTTGTGTTCCTCTACAGGATCAAAGACAAAGAGTACAAAAGCCAAGATAATAGAAATCGGGGTTGGAATAGCAGTTCTCTACCTCTAGTACACACAACTGTGCACAGCATCCTCAGAAATTCTCCTGAGTTATATCATTATAAATTTCTCTCAGCTTCTCTTCAGAATGGTTCCTCTTTTGGGGCTGTGGTTTCCATCCTGTACAAGGAATTGATTACATTTTTTCTCCCCACAAAAATAGCATTAAAAAAGGAGAAGCAATTTTATGCATTTAATGGTCTTCCGTGCACATCTCAAATGCCTGTGATCAGAGTCTGTAAAAGAGCCAAAGACAGCATCTACGATATCTATGCACCCCTTAAAATCACACTAAGGACATCCCTAGAAACCAGTCTCTCCTCACATAATGCTTGCCACCCTTCCAGTCACCTCACACAGTGATCTCAGTTACATTTGGTCATTCAGTCATCAGGTTTTGTCATGGGTTAAATGCCAGTTTGTGGCCTGGAACATAGCCAGGGAACTCACAAGGAGACCAGTGGAGCAGCCAATAACATGCCACTACCTTGTCGCACGACTGCTCAGCCAGGTCACCATTCACGTCGCTGAATTTGTATTTACACTGGTCAATATCACCCTGGAATGAAGCAAACCACTAGGGATGTGCAAACAGAACGGAGTTCGGATGTTCGGCCATTCAATTGTTGGGTTCAAAAACCGAGTTTGAGTTCGGTCGTTCGGTTTGAAAACTGAGTTCGGGTTCATTCGGTTCAGCGGAGTTCGGTCCCACTGAACGTTCAGCGGAGTTCGGACCCATCACGAGGCTTGGGGCACTCTAAGAACCCCCAGGGGTGCCCATGGCGGCATGGCAGGCCGTCAGAGACCCAGCAGCAGCAGCAGCAGAGACTGGGAAGGCTTGGTGCTTGTCACCCTAGGTTGCCCGGGCAGGCAGGCTCAGCGCTTGCTCCTGGGGGTGCCTGTGGTGGCATGGCAGGCTGTCAGAGACCCAGAAGCAGCAGAGACCAGGAAGGCTTGGCACTTGGCACCCCTGGTTGCCTGGGCACTGCAGGCTGGCAGGCCTCCAGTTTTGCTTGCTCTGTGCTGGCTGGGTTCTCCATTTCTAGTCACCATCACGACAGGCGGTGCCTGGCTGGCTGGCTGGCCACGTGAATCACCACCAGGCAAGGCTACTTGACCAATTTGCAGAAGAGTTGGTTGAGATCTGGCGAGTAGGATGCCAGTCTGCAATGCCCGGCCCCGTATGGGGAGGGAGGAGGCTGTAGGAGGGAGGATGTGGATCAACCCAAAAGACTGACATGACAGACACATTCACTGGCCAATTACTGCATGCTTCCAGCTTTACAGGACCAATTGGTAGTGGCTTTGAGGCGGGCATAGGGGGCGGCCCTCAGGCAGGCATCGAAGGGACATAACTGGGACTTTGGGGATAGCATCCCAGAAATCAGGAGACACAGTTTACACGTCCAAGCTGGCCAATCACAATCACATCCTGCAGCACTGTGACAGAGGACATGAGAGAATCTCTATTGGCTCTTTCCTAAACAGATGCTTCTGACTTCCCAGTAACAACTGGGGGAGAGATATTGGGATGGTCACAGCACAGTATGAGGATATTTGGTTGACATTTCTGCTGGCCAATTGGCATCACAAACCGATCGTATACCACAGTGACATGTAAAAGAATCCTTGGCATAGGCGCCTTCTCTGCATATGCTGTGCAGGCATATAAAATTGGGACCCTTTATCACATCTTTCTGATATTTGGCAGAGGTGATCGTGAAAGTGTGATATACAGCCCTGCCAAAGTTCATGTACACTGGTTGGACTACAAAGATGTTACAGTCAGATATACATTTATAAGTTAATTGCT
>QEPC01001501.1:1665886-1686862 GCA_003113815.1 Sphenodon punctatus
GATGCTGTACATTGCAAGTTAATCCAATAGTATTTTTTCTGTATTTCAGTTTGAGATGTAAAATCTTAACATACCGCTGCATTGAATTCTGATGTCAAATACAGGTGGTTTTCAAAAAAGATTATATGCATGTCTAGATTTTTTTTCCAAGTGAAAAAAAAATGACATTGACACAGGGTGGTAAGTGAGAAGGAACTTGAGAGTGGGGAGGGGCTCAAATAAACATTCTTCCCCTTGTTTGTCAGTCTTAAAAAGGCACTGCCTGATTTCTATTATCTTCTCTTCTGTCTTATGGCTTTGATCCTGCAAAGGGGTCCAAATGAGAATAGATTATCTCCTTAGAAATTTTATGGGGAAAGGTTAGTTTTAAAAAGCAGTTTCTCCTTAATGATCATTAATGGTTACATGGAACTGTAGGATTCTTTCCCACTCTGCTTCCTTAGTGAAGTACCACTGGTATGAAAAAACAAGGCCATAAGATATTTTTTTGATGACACTAATTTTGAAGAGCAATACATCATAAAGGTAATCTAAAAAAAGCAAACTTACCAGTTAACCTCTTACCCATAAGCACCTCCTGATTCGGGATGTTTGGTGGTTTGATGCTACAGAATTGCAAGCAATGGAGAGGAGGCAAGGTCTTCAAACTCAAATCCCATTTTTCCACAAGCGTCAGAGAAATCCTCCTGGCTAGGTCTTCTTGATCTTTTTCCTGGAGTAGAGTCTGATGGTATTCCTTGGATATAACACCTTCCTCCAACATAACGTTGAGCAGTGCATGGACACTAGAGGTTGTAGCACGCATAAGGATTTCTCTAACTCCTGGCAAGATTTCTTTGAAAAGATTCATACCTGTCACCCTTGTTTTTTGAAAAGAAGTCAAGCCAAAATCTGAGCTGGGTTTATATATATATACAAAATTCACCCCGTCAGCATCAGAAAGATGAAGTGAAAAAAAAACACAATTGGATCAACACATATTGGTTTTCTCATGCTGATGAGGCATTTCCTCATTTAAGTTATGATTCAAGTCTCCAGCAACAGATAGTTTCTTAACACTATCACTTTCACAGCAGTCACTGGTCCATAACCGTTTTATGAACTGCCAACATCACATTCTGATCAATTAAGGAGTAACGGTGTAATGGGACTAATTTATTGATTTAAAATTTTATCCCACCCTATCCCTACAGCTCAGGGAGGGTTACATGTATATTCTTTGTTGGGGAGATACACACGTCGGACTGAGTCTTTGTAGGCGATTAATTGGAAGAACTGTCCCAAATAAGTGTGACTCTGGAGTTGGTTCTGGAGCAAATTGTCAAACTGAATAGTAACAAATCACCAGGACCAGATAGTATTCACCCCAGAGTTCTGAAGGAACTTAAATATGAAGTTGCAGACCTAATATTGGTAATTTGTAACCTATCATTTAAATCTGTCACTGTACCTGAGGATTGGATGGTAGTGAATGCAACACCAATATTTAAGAAGGGCTCCAGAGGTGATCCTAGAAACTACAGACTGGTGAGCCTGATATTGGTGCTGGGAAAACTGGTGGAAATGGTTGTTTAGAACAGAATTACTGGAGGACCCTGAAAGCAACAGAAATATTTGTCCAAAGGGTGGAGAATTCATTGGCTAGAGTCATTTTGTTAGATTGGAATAGATCTCTTGCCAATATGGTTATTTATCAACCTCACTCTATATCTTCCACATCTAAAAATTTGAAAGAAAATATACATGCCTCCCAAATCTTCTTTGTTATATCCATAATAGCAAACCCTATTTCCCAACACATAAAATGCCATTTATCACATAAGGGTGAAAGGAATGAAATTCCATAAGATCCAAACCCAGTCTCATATAATGTCTAATAACCTCCTTAAAGGCAGATGGGTGTAGGCCTAAATACCTACACCAAGATTTTCTTTTCTTACTGAGATTAAAAACTATACAAGAGGCCCACCTAAACTGTGAGTCTTGGGGCCAAACCTTGAGAGGTAAAACTAAAGAGCAAGAAGAGCAAGAAACAACCTCTGCCTCATCCTCTTTAAGGACCGATCCTCCAACATCAGAAATATCATTTGACACTTGTTCTCGATCTCCCTGCATCCTGTCCCAAATTTGCAGATGACACGAAGTTATTCAAAGGAGTTGAAACCTGAGTGGACTGTGAGGAATTGCAGGAGGATCCTGCAAGACTGGGTGACTGGGCAACTAAACAACAGATGAAATTTAATATCGACAAGTGCAAAGTAATGCACATTGTATTGTATATTTATTACAGCTCAAACTTTCGCCATAGCCAACATAAAAATAATAATAATAAGATAAATACAATAGATCAATCATTGAAATAAGGTAAATTCCAACCATAACAATTAATAATAAGATATACATCTAATCATCTCGTATGAGCATATAAATACACTAACAAAGTTAAAACCGTACTAATATCACATCCAATTTAACTGGCCGAAGGAAGCATTTACAGGGGAAAACAGAGCAGGATACCTCATTTAACTACAATAGAGAGATGCCTGCATAGTTGTTATTAGTTGCTTGGAAATTAACAAAATCTTTTAACCTACCTTTATTTTCAGTCTTTTTTCCTCACCAACCAAACAAATGTTGCTATTGCAAAAATCTCCTCCCTAGATGACAGGTTAAGCAAAAGCTTAAAGATGTCCGGCCAATCTTGATTTGCCTGTTTCTCTATTAAAGGGTATAGCCAAATAATTCTCAAACTTTGGTAATATGGACATCTTAATACAAAGTGTTCTGCACAAAGGGAAAAAACAACCCAAACTATATGTACACAATTCTGGGCTCTAAATTAGGAGTTACCACTCAGGAATGGGATCTTGGGAGTCATTGTGGACAACACATTGAAATCCTCAGCTTAGTGTGTGGTGCAGGCCAAAAAAGCAAACATAATGTTAGTAATCATTCGGAAAGGGATAGAGAATAAAACTAAAAATATCGTAATGCCTCTAGATTGTCGCCTGCTGCTGCTGCCCAACTCTTAGGGGCTGGGAGCCGCTTCCACCTGGCATCTCTGACTGGGGGCTGGAAGGGGCTCACCCTCTTGCCTGCCAGGTGCCACTTGTTTGGGCTCCTCCCTGGGCCGCTTTGAGTGACATCACTCCCCTGCCCTCCATTGTAGGAGGAGAAGAGGCGGGGCCAGGGATTCCCCCCAGCTTCCAACCAGGGAAGCTTAAAGTGCGACAGGGCTTGGCAGCGCCATAAGCGCACCAAAAGGCCCTTGGGCATGGCCCTTGGCAAGGACTTGGCAGGTTGGGGGGGGGGATTTTGCAGGATGGAGGGGAGGGAGGATTGAGAGGGGACACCCACTGATTTTATTGGTGGCGTCAGGATTTGTGGGGGCCCCATGGTAGGGTCATAAGGTGGAGGGACTGCTGGTGGATTAAAGGCCTTTAGTTGGGGAGGGAGTGGTTATTAGAAGGGGATAATCTGGTAGTAGGTTGTGGGAGTGGTTATAGGGAATGTTCTGGTCCCCTGGTGAGAGCAGGGCCCATGGGGAATGGGTTAGGGTTGGGAGGGAGCCTCTCCACAGTGAGAGCAGGGGTTTTTCTCCCTGTGGAAGGGAGGGAATATGCCCCATGTGAGAGGGATGGGGTGTGGGGATCTCCCCCACTTGCCTGGCAACTTGGCGCTGGGCGAGGAGGCCAGGGGGTGGGCCACTGGTGGGGGTGCACAGCCATTGGGGGTGTGGGGGGAGATATGGTCCTTCTGGGAGGCCAGTACATTCTTTGAGGCAGGAGAATTGTTTAGTACCTGTTCCCTTCACTGTCCCCAGAGCAGACGTTGAGGTGGCTGAGTTCGGAGGACCCAGGGCCTGGGTATGATGCTATTGAACATGAGGTCAGTCGTAAATAAATAATTTATTGTTCAGGAGATAATCCTGGACCAGGTGGCCGATCTCGTGTGCATTACAGAGACCTGGTTGGACACTGAATCAGGGCCTAGTCTGGTTGACCTTGTTCCAGCTGGTTACTCCGTGCAGCATCAGCCAAGGCTAGAGGGCCAGGGAGGGGGGGGTGTAGCCGTCATTTTTAGGGAGTCATGGTCTGTGAGGTGATACTTGGTGAAAACTCCACCAGGTATTGAATTCCTGTGATTGATTTGGCCAGCTTGTGATTGATTTGGCCAGAGAAAGATTAGGGCTGCTGTTAGTATATCGTGCATCTTCCTGTACGGCAGCATCCCTGCATGATCTAGCAGAGCTGGTGTCAGAGGTGGTTTTGCGGTCCCTGAGGACGGTAGTAGCGCTTCAGGCTGCTACTAGGCCTTCTGGTTTGACCCGGAATGCCTAGTAGCAGCCTCAAGTGCTCCGGAGCACCGCCGCTGCCAGACCCGCTGCCAGAACTGCTGCCGCCGGACCTGGGGCCGGAGCCCCGGAACCATCAGGTAGAGCGATCCCTGGGGTGGGGATTAAAATAAAAATCCGAGGCTGGGCAGGGTGGGGGGGAGGTGCTCCTTGACGCCCCTTCCACTCACGCAACCTGGAGGGGAGAGGGAAAACTGGGCCCCCCTGCCTGAACGGGTTCATCCCCCCAAACCCGTTTGGACCAAACAGGCCAAACCGAATGGTTTGGGGTTCGCCTGAACCCCGAACAGGCCAAACACCCCGGTGTTCTCACATCCCTAATATTTATATTCCTGATTGTTTTGTACGCTGCCCCAAGCTGCCAGAGGCAGGAGGGGGCAGGATAAAAGTTTTAGTATAAATATATAAATAAATAAATAAATAGATAGATCTATGGTATGACTGCATCTGGAGTATTGTGTGCAGTTCTGGTTGCCCCATCTCAAAAAAGATACAGTAGAATTAGAAAAGATACAGAGAAGGGCAACAAAAATGATTAAGGGTATGAAATGGCTCTGGTATGAGGAGAGACTTGATAGGTTAGGGCTCTTCAGCATGAAGAAGAGACAACTGAGAGGGGAATATGATAGATGTTTATAAAATCATGTATAGTGTGGAACACGTAAATAGGGAGCGGTTATTTACCCTCTCTAAGAATACTAGAACAAGGAGACACTCCATGAAATTAACTGGTAGCAGATTTAAAACAAATAAGTGAGCATATTTTTTAATTCAGCACATAATTAACTTATGGAACTTACTGCCAGAGGAATTGGTCATGGCTAGTAGCGTAGCTAGTTTAAAAAAGGGATTGGATAAGTTCTTGGAGGCTAGGTCCCTTAATGGCTATTAGCCAAGTAGGCTTGGGGAATGTAACCTCTTAATGTTGGGGGCTGGAACAGGGCATGGATTGCCCACTGTGACCTGTTGGGTACTTCTCCCAGGAGACAAATATCGGCCACTGTTGGAGACAGGATGCTGAGTTTGATGGACCATTCGTTGACCCTGTATGGCACTACTTATGTTCTACTTACGGGGAGGTAGAAGTGTTTTCCTTATTCCCAGGCCCAGATTTGTGCTCTTAAGGGATCCTCTTCTATGAGCAGTTTTTGAGATTGGATGGAAAAAATATTAAGTGGAAACATTCCTCCAAATCTCCCCACCCCCTCCATCTGCTTCCTCCCCACATTGCTCCTAGCATCCACTTCCATGCCTTTACCACCACATACTTATTAATTCCATCTCAACAGCAGGAAGTGCGGGGAGAATAATTGGATAAGTTCTTGGAGGATAGGTCCGTTAATGGCTATTAGCCAAGTAGGTTTGGGGTATGTAACCTCTTACTGTTGGGGGCTGAAACAACAGAGAATGGATTGCCCATTGTGACCTGTTGG
Organism: Sphenodon punctatus; assembly: GCA_003113815.1. Taxonomy (NCBI): domain Eukaryota; kingdom Metazoa; phylum Chordata; class Lepidosauria; order Sphenodontia; family Sphenodontidae; genus Sphenodon; species Sphenodon punctatus. The sequence goes on from QEPC01001501.1 coordinate 1,671,674, forward strand.
GTACTTCTCCCAAGAGAAAGAGATTGGCCACTGTCAGAGACAGGATGCTGGGCTTGATGGACCATTGGTCTGACCCAGTATGGCACTACTTACATTATTATTTAAAAGAATGCATAAATAAAACCAATTTAAAACTCCTTATCCCAAACCTTATCTCTGCCTGCCAAATGCTTGCCCAACAATGGGAGGCAAACCCCCTTACCCAGCAAGATCAGTGCTCCTGCTAGGTCTTTACAGGCTAGAGTCTTGATGAGAAAGCTGTTATGTTGATAGGTGTGCACAAGCTTTCATGTTTCCTCAGACAAGTAGCTTTGAGAAACTTGTACAAGGTCCACACCCACCAGAGGTTGGTCTAATAAAAAAAGTACCCATAGCAGTTTGGCTTTGTTATGGCATAAGTTGCCACAGGATCCACCCCAAGCACCACTCTAGGTTCTGATTCCACATCTGCTTTATTTATAGCACTGATGCCACTGGCACTCTGAAGTCTGCATTGGCTGCCTAGAGCTTTCCGGGCACAATTCAAGATGCTGTTTTTGACCTTTAGAGCCCTAAATAAATAGTCTGGGACCCACATATCTGAAAAATCCACCTCTGCAATTGGCCTGGAGCACCTCCCTGCAGGCACCGTTTGTTAGTCTTGTTCATACAACAAGAGCTCACGGGGAGGTGTTCTCGGTTGCTGCCCGGGTGTTGTGGAACTATGCCTCCCAGGTTGAATCCTACACTTGTGACCCTCGCCTCCTCTTCTCCACCTTTGACTCCCTTCCAAGCCCCCTTGCCCCGCTCCACCCTCTTCCCTTTCTGCTCAGGATCTCGCGTCATTCTTCACCTCAAAGATTGACAAGATCCGCCAGGATATTGCTTCCCATCTGCCTCCTCTCTCCGCTCCCTCACCAACCCTCTCCCTCCCCCCTCTCTCCTCTCCTCCTTCCCTTCTGCCTCCCTTGAGGAAATCTCCTCTTTGCTCTCTTCCTCCAACCCCTCCACCTGCCCTCTCGACTCAATCCCCTCTCGCCTCCTGACCTCCATTGCTCCCACTGTTCCCCCCACCCCTTTTACATGACATTAATCTCTCCCTCTCCACTGGCTCCTTCCCCTCTGCCTTCAAGCATGCCACTGTTTCTCCCATCCTCAAAAAGTCCACCCTCGACCCCACAGGCCCCTCCAGCTACCGGACAGTCTCCCTCCTTCTCTTTGCCTCTAAGCTTCTGGAACGTGTGGTCTACTTTTGCTGCCTGGATCGCCTCTCTGTCAACTCCTCCCTGGACCCTCTCCAATCTGGCTTCCGCCCCCTTCACTCCACTGAAACTGCCCTTGCCAAGATCACCAANTGGACCCTCTCCAATCTGGCTTCCGCCCCCTTCACTCCACTGAAACTGCCCTTGCCAAGATCACCAATGATCTACTTGTCACTAAATCTAAGCACCTCTACTCCATTCTTGTCCTCCTTGACCTCTCTGCTGCCTTTGACACTGTCGACCACTCAGTCCTACTGGACTGTCTCCGCTCCCTAGGTTTCTGCGGCTCTGTCCTTTACTGGTTCTCCTCCTACCTCTCTGACCACTCCTTTAATGTGTCTCTTCCCAATTCCAACTCTTCCTCCCACCCCCTCTCGGTTGGGGTTCCCCAAGGCTCTGTCCTGGGCCCTCTCCTCCTCTCCATCTACACCTGTCCATTGGCAAACTCATTGCCTCCCACGGCTTCCAATACCAGCTTTCTGCTGATGACACTCAACTCTGTCTCTCCACCCTCTCTCTCTCCTCCTCTGTCCAAGCTCGCCTCATCAACTGTCTCTCTGATATCTCCGCCTGGATGTCCCAATGTCAGGTCAAGCTCAACATGGATACTGAGCTCCGTATTTTTCCTCTCTACCCTTCCTCTCCCTCGTCCCTGTCCATCCTTATTGATGGGGTCACTATCCGTCCTGTTCCCCAAGCCCATAGCTTGGGCTTCATCTTCGATACTCACCTTTCCTTTAAAACTTACATTGACTTTGTTACCAAGTCCTGTCACTTTGCCCTCCACAACATTGCTCGGATTCGTCCCTTTCTCTCTGTCTCCTCAGTCAAAACCCTTGTTCACGCCATGGTCATCTCTCGCCTTGACTACTGCAGCCTCCTCCTTGCTGACCTCCCCCGCTCTCACTTGTCCCCCCTTATCTCCATCCAAAACTCTGCTGCTAGGGTTATCCACTCAGCCTGTTGCTGTGACCACGTGCAGCCTCTCCTCTCCTCACTTCACTGGCTCCCCCTTCATGAATGCATCCTTCACAAACTCCTGGTATTCACTTAAAAATCCCTTCACAACCTGGCTCCCCCTTACCTCTCAGTCCTAGTCTCCTTACACACTCCTGCACACACTCTTCACTCCTCCTCTGTCCCCTCCCTCGTTCTCCCTCGTCTCCCCTGCTCCCCTAACCGCCTTTGCCCCTTCTCCCTTGCTGCCCCCCCATGCCTGGAACTCCCTCCCTGCCCACATCCACCTTGCCCCCTCCCTCTGCACCTTCAAATCCCTCCTCAAAACCCACCTCTTCCTCGCTGCCTTTCCCGATGCCTGTTAGAACTTTCCTTTAAATATTTACTGTCTGTCCTCCCCGCAGACTCCTGCCAAACTGCAACCAAGCCAAGCACGTGCACCTGAGACTTCACATCCGCTTGAACGTTACTTATCCCTTGTCTCTCCCTATGTCCCCTCTCCTTGTCTTCCCCCTCCGTGTCTATTAGATTGTAAGCCGTAGGCAGGGACTGCGTCTATCTTATTGTTCTGTAAAGCACCAGGTACACAGCTTGTGCTATTTATAATAATAATAATAACTCCCTTCCCCCTGAGGTTCGTTTGAGGCTGGGCCTCTTCCCGAGGCAGTATAAGACTTTTTTGTTTATAAAGGCATTTGGTGGGTGGTGATGTGGTGTGGATAGGGATTGGGTGGAAGGTTTTTTGGGGGGTTGGAGTTGGTGGTTTTGGAATGAGGGTAGGGTTTTTTTGTAATGCATTTTAAGGTTTTTAAATTGTATTATGTTTTTATTATTGTAAGCCATCCTGAGCCCTCAGGAAAGGGCAGGGCATAAGTGTAAATAAAAATAAATAAATAAAAAAAGCTAAGGGCAATCCTACAGCCTTACACACAGCCAAACTATAATCTATACATGTGCAGGTGTTTAGAAACAAGGCCTTTGAGATACAAAGTTAATTCTGATATTACCATCGGTATTAATTTGATTTATAAATATGCTCACCCTGTAGGAAGATGGACAGTGCTGTATCAATCCCAAGTTTACAAAAATAGATACTACTAGTTTTGATACCGCTTAGGGGGAACAAAAGTCCCCCTAAGCCCCCGCCCTGGGGCTTCCAACTGCTTGGGACATTTTCACAGCAAGTTCACAGCCCTGGAGACAAACCTTCTTGCTTTAGGTCCTTTTTATTGACCCTTGGCTCAGCCTTTTATGGCTGATCTGCCCCAGCTGCTTAACAACTTTCTGCTCTGCCCTGCCCAGCCATCTGAATTGGCTCATTAGCCTTTAAGACATGCTTCCCAACAGTCTTGAGATCAGCAGGGCTACCTCATGTTTGGGGACAAATCCTGTGCCCTGCTTTTGGAGTCAGGAGCTGCTAATGCACCCGAGCACCCCTGCAGCCACCACCAAGAGACAGCATGGGTCTGCACCAGTGTGTACGTACTCAGAGCTGGCTCTATTGGTGTAGCAGCTTGGGTCAGAGCCAGGCTCAGCAGCACTTAGCCATGCTCAGGAATTCCATCAGGGTACAACAAGGTCAGATCCGACCCCACCCACCTATGTGCCTGGATTTTCTACCTCCTTATGCCACCTCCTGCGCCCTCTAACTCTACAGCCCTGCTGTTGCTGGAGCCCTCTACCATGTTTGGGTGCGTGTTTGTGGGAGAGCAGGTGTGCAAGTATATATGCAAGTATACACACTTGTGTGCATGTGCAAGGGGTGGGGCGTATTGGCCCAGAGGGTGGGGCTTTCAGAGCTGTAAGCATTTGCTCCCATGCTTGCTTCTAAGAGGATTCTTTCCAGCAGCCACCTAGGATGAGCCACTATAGCTTCAATTCTGCAGCATTAAGATGGTTGTGAAAAGGGGGACTGGAAAATGTATATAAAGCTGCTTGTGAAACAGTTCTGCATATGCTTGACACAAGGTTTTGGAAATAATCCTCCATCCATCAAAGCCAATAAGACTTGGATTGATGGAGGATTGCACCCTTATGAAAAACTCCCATTGAATTTAATGGTGGGGGAGTGCACCCGTTTACTCTCAGGAGTAACTCCCTGCAGCAGGGCAAGGCTGGTTTCAGTGTTCCAACAGCACCTGCTCTAGCAGCCTTCCTGCTTTTAAGTGCCTGGAGTCCCAGGTGGGGCGACTGTCATAAGGTCAAGTGGGGGAGGAGTTTAGAGGTCAGGTGACCCAGAAGACTCGGGTATATAAAGCTTAATGCCTTGCTAGACAGCCCCCTAGGGAACTTGGTGAAGGGGAATGCTATGTAGCTACCTCCAGGTCAGGGAAGCGCTTGGGAAGAAATGGACTGAGTTTGCAGAAAGACTGAACTAAACAACAAGTGAGACAAGATCAACTGCAAGTGTCTGGTATCCGATTTTTGGTGGAAAATTAAGACCAACCAGGGCAGCAGTGCCAGAATGGAGTGAGTTGCTTACACTCCCATACCTGTGGAATTAAAATACATCCATAAGCAAGTCTTTCCCCACCTGTACTCTTTGTTGGGGGAGTTTCTATTCATGAACCTTATTTGTTCCCACATTCCCTCTCCTACTTCAAAAATTATGTGTACTACAATGGCCACTAATAGTATCTCATTATGCAGCTTTTTTTGCTTGTTTTTTCTCCTCAACAATGCACCTGGCAGGCAATTAGGGCGGAGTCATCCCCAGGGGAAGAGACTATTCCATCCTGCAACAATTAAGGTGGACTGATAGGTGGGTTAATCCCTTCACACATTACAAGAAATGTATGTGATGGATTCAAAACGATGGCTAAAAGTTGCTTTCCAGATTCACTTTGATCCTGCAACCTAACCCTTTCACACTTTAAAAAATAAAGCGGGGTAGAAATATTATTTAAAAAAAAAAAAAAAAAAAAAAAAAGCGGAGTGTGTTGTTTCACATACTGTCTCATGTGAATGCGATTTTAGACTTGTAAGAACCTGAGCACTCCCACTAGTGCACTGTTTATTATGAGGATGATATGAAAAATGAACCTTGGAACGCATTGGTAGACTGGAACTGCTGATAGCAAGCTTCTGTTCACTTACTCGAAGCCAAATATTCAGACTTCACTGCAAGTGTTAAAGTCTGCTATATGCATAATAACTTACTGGAAAGGGAGTTTTATTTCTGATCATTAGTATACTCCTCAAACAAAAGTTTGTTTGTTATGGGAGCTAGTTCAACATTCAGTGTTACTGGGTAACAGGCTTTAATGCAGATATTGAATTGGCAGGGGAATGGAAGGGGAAAATCCATTTTAGCAAGCAGGGGTTTTTCCCAATCCAGTATTTTCATTTCACTTCCTAGTGCTGTTTGTGATACTGGCACTGATGCAGGTATAATGTGATCTACTTTGTACCTTCAGTTAATCTTCTGTACAGATGGGATATTCCTCTGTCTTTCAGAGTGGAGGCTAGGATAAAAGCCATACTCAGACACTGGGGCAAGGGTGGGGAGGGGGAAAGAGAATGGGGGACACAAATGATCAAGCCCAGAGCCACACACATACCCTGGTAGAGGGGAGGGAGGGAAGGGGGGATTGTACGTGTATGTCATTCCAATAATGCAATAAGCATTTTGCCATCTTGCTAAAAGTATTTGCCTACTACACTTTAATAACAAGCAAGGAATAACATGAATTCTATTGTTGAATAACTCTAGTACATCAGTGAAATTTACTAGCAGCCTCATTCATGCGTCTGCAGATGACTCCTGACAAATCCTTTTGTTTTAGGCAACTTATGAATGATTTCTTAGCAGAAGCTAAAATTTTGGCACAGGGCTGAGCTGCCGCCCTCAACTTCCCATGGTTTGGGGCCTTCATACCGTGATAGCTGAACACATCTTTTTCCTTTCTAAGAAAGAGTGACATGCACTACTTGGATAAGTTCTACTGTAAATCCACAACTATTTTTGAAGTGCTTGATAATATCAGATTTATATGGCACTGCCATTTCCTCCAAACGTTGAGAGATTTTTTATTTTATTTTTAAAAAGCCAACCTCCAAACCTAAGTTCTTGTTTTCAAATAAATGTATTGAGGGGAAAAATTCATCTCTGGGCACAAGTGGTCTGTGAGAAAGAGAAGTGAGTCAGGATGTGTAGGGCACGAAAGAAAGGGAACAAGTAGAATCCATCCACATGGTCCTGAACTCACTTGCCCTTTCATGACTTACTCTCACAAGGGCTTTTTTGCATTCAGACATTACATGGGGGTGGGACTTGCAAAATCGTGACCGCGGCTCTATAATTGTGGGGATTAGTGCCCTTTTATCACACAAAAACACTTGTGAATTACCGGGTCCCCAAATGTAGCCTTTACAAGGACGTGCGTTCTCACAGACTCTACTCCCTGCAGTTACAGAGCTACAGTCGTGATTGTGTAAGTGCCCCCCCCAATGTAACGTCGGAAAGCAGTCTCACTTTAGCCTTCCTCACTTTAGGCTAAAGACTCACTTTAGCCTTACCGGGTCCTCAAATGTAGCCTTTACAAGGACATATGTTCTCACAGGCTCTACTCCCTGCAGTTACAGAGTTGCAGTCGCAATTGCCTAAGTCGCGCCCCTCCCCCTCATGTTACGTTGGAAAGCAGCCTCACCTTCGCCTTCCTTGTGTTCACATGTTAAAACGAAAATACAGATGAAGTACTTTCCAAACAAGCAAGCTTAAAATGAGGAGGGAAGCTCCTACACCAGGCTGTGTGTAGTGAAGATGCTCACGTGTGGTGTTCTGGAACATTGCCTCCCTTCATGCAGTCCTCTGCTGTCCCTGCAAACCTCAGCATTTTGTCCTTTTCTTCCCCCTGTCAGTGGGAGAGGGGAAGAAGGGGAAAAGGGGTTTCACCCACACACACGGCTTACACCCAGGGGAGCTCTGCTTATGTGATCAGGGTTAAGGCGGCCCGTCAGGATAGTGTGTGAGCCTTTCCACGTGCTTTCACACCAGGAATTTAGGCCTCTATCATCATAGGACACAGAGCTGTAGTAGGGGAAGGGGAAATCCCACGCACCCAACCCTCTCACACAACACAAGGTCGGAAGGAACTGTGAGGAATGGTACAGGACCGCGAGGGTTAGGAGCCCAGGGACAAGGATAAGGAACAGGAACTGTCGCACTACAAGGGGAAGGGAGGTAGGGTCCCAAGGGAAAGAGAAGAAGAGAAACATGTGCCTGCAGGCCCCTTTCTCACAACACAACACATTATAGGGGAAAAGGGGGGTAGGGCTCACTTTCACACAGCAATAGGCAGAGAGGGCACACTCACTCCAAAGACAACTATAGCGAGGGGGAGGGAAATATGGGGAAAGGGAATGGATGCAGGAGGGGCAAGGCGTATCAAAACACAATCATATAACCACAGTCAAAGATCAAAAGCACTTATCTTCCAAGCGGGGGGCCCCAGTCTCTCCAGGCACTCAAGCTCTGTTCACTGGTGCTGAGTGCTTTGCAGCGCTGGCAGATAAAGTGCAAGTCCTGCCCCTGCACGCGCCTGGAGGCGCGCAGAGCGACGCAGCAGCAGGCGGGGCCTTGCTGCGTCGTGGGAGGGTCCAGGCTGGTCCGTTGTGTCGGGGGTTGCCGGGGCAACTGGCAGTGTTGGCGGCGCAAGACTGCGTGCCGCATTGGCTTCCGTGGCGCAGGGGGTGGGGCCCACAGCTGGCGGGTACGGCCGCCGGGCCATGGAGCGGCCGTAGTGGCTGACACCCCCTTACGCAGCATTACTTTCTCACCATCTGTTATTCCAGCTCCACTCCCCTACTGGATATTCGCTGCAAATTACCAAAGATGGAGATTAGAGGATGCAAAGAGCTATTGAATTTCTGGTTCTCTCTGTTCATGGAAACGCAGGCAGAGAAAGGTGCCCTGTTTCAAGTATACGCATGAGAACAAATCCTCAGAAATGGATTATGGGCACAACAGCCAATATATCCAGAGAGGCTTCCAAATTTAGAGTCCAAACATTCCCCCACCACTGCAGGAAATCTGTTTAGTTACAGAGCTAGAGAGAGATGAAGACAAGCCAGGAAAAGAAGCTGTAAGCCCTCTTTCCTGTGGAGAAGTTTGTGGGAGATTTAAATACCACACACACGCCATTGATTATCTGCAGCCCAGACCAGAGATTTATTTTCTGGAGAAAGGGAGAGCTGGCCACATGAATGACGCCTTCTGACAAGTTAGGCTGGGAGTATGTTCATATAATATGCTTTCTACCCAAGAGTCTGATGACTACTCCTGGGTTAGTTTATCCTAGGATAAAGCCCTTCGTGAGGCTGCTCTTTCCTGGGGTTAAGTTACCTGGTGACTGTAGTCACGTAGTGTGTGAGATTAAGGCTACTTTCAGACATGGCCCACCCCCCGTATATTTGGACTGCAGGGGGAGGGGGGGAGGAATGCGCAACCCAAATATACGAGGGGATCGGCCGGTCTGAAAGGCAAAGCTCAATTTCCTGCTCTGCATCCCACGTGGCTTTGCCGGCAAAGCCATGCTGGGGGGAGGGGGAGGAGGGGCTTTCAAACCGGCCGATCCCTGCACATATCTGGGCTGCGCATTCCCTCCTGCAACCCAAATATGTGCCGGGGGGGGGGGAGGGGTCATGTTGGAAAGTGGTCTAAGTTATGCCTGGAAGTAAAGCGAGGGTGGGGAACCTCTGGCCCTTGGGCCTTTTATTTTGCCCTTTTCTAGTTCCTAAATCTGGTCCATGGATCTAGTTCCTGCTCTCAAACACTGAAAGAGTGAGCTCAGGGGAAGGAGTCGCATGACACAGATCCATGATCTCTTTTCCTTATCCTGAGCACATCCCTTACAAGCCTCCAACTCCTAACTTAAGCTTGTACTAATTTTCAAAGTGGCCCTTGGGGAGGAAGAAGTGTCCCCCACCCCTGGGGTAAGTACCACACACTATTCCCAAAGGCTCCTTCATCCTTTGGGCTTCATTCATCCAAAAGTCTTGGATGAAACACACTGCAGTCTGCTGCTCACTGCCTCACAGTCCTTTAAATTTCATTTTCCATTTCTCTGATCTTGGGAAAGCCGCCTGACAGTCCTAGAATAGATTCCTCAAGGAGGTACAGCAAGCACTTCATGCTGTGCTGCCAACAGGTCTCCTCCCATGTAACACATTTTGCATAGTTATCTTGGTTGTTGCTGATGACCACAATCAGAAGTGGTACGAAAATACTTTTTTCAGTTGTGCAATTTGCATAAACTAGTAGCTACCCCTGTATTTATTCCAGACTGATCGTGCCACAGCAACTCATGCCCTGGTGACCATGAGGCTTGATTTTTATAACTCTCTCTGAAATGGATTCTTAAACCTCCGTGGTTTACAAAGGGCCTGAGGCTACTGAAGTGGGAGGGGAGGCAGTGGGAGCGACGGTGGTGCCGTTCATGTGCTGAAACTCACAGATTGCAACATTTATTTTATTTTTTATTGAATTATATTTATATGCCGCCCCCCCATGCCCACGGCATCTCGGGGTGGCTTCCAACAATGTAAAACAATTATTAAAACATAAAATCCATAATATCTTTATTAAAACAATTTTTAAAAAACCCTACAAAAACTCAACCCACCCTCCCCTCCCCACCTCCGAAGGCCTGAGAGAACAGCCACATCTTACAGGCCCGACAGAAGGCCATTAGACTCGGGGCCAGCCGTGCTTCCTCTGGGAGGGAGTTCCACAACCAGGGCCCAACCACCGAGAACATCCTCTCCATTGTAGCCTCCTGCTTTACGCGGGGGACCTCCAAGATGGCACCCCCGGGGGACCGAAGGGTTCATCCTGAGTCACGGAGGGTGAGGCGGTCCCTGAGGTATCCAGGTCCAAGACCGTATAGAGCCTTAAAGATCAAAATCAAATCCTTGAATCTCGCTCGGCACGTTACTGGCAACCAGTGCAGTGCACGGGGCACCAGTGTTATGTGCTCTTGTCAGCCCGTCCCTGTTAGGAGATGGGCTGCCGCATTCTGCACTAGCTGCAACCTCTGAGCCAGCGTCAAGGGACACCCCATGTAAAGTGCGTTACAGTAGTCCAGCCTTGAGGTGATGAAGGCATGGATCAAAGTGGTCAGGTCAGGTCTGGAGATGTACGGGCGCAGCCTCCGCACCAGCTACAGCTGGCAGAATGCCGCCTTCGCCACCATATCCACCTGCTGATCTAGATGGAGACCCGCGTCCAATAACACCCCCAGACTCCGAACCTGCTGGGCCACGGAGGGGTGCATCCCCTCCACAAGAGGGGGCAACACCTCCCCCACTTGGCCTACCACCATCACCTCCACCTTATTGGGATTAAGTTTCAGTCTGCTCTGCCATAACCAACTCACCACGGCCTCCAAACACTGAGATAGCATGCAGACGGCAGGGCTTGGGTCGACTGAAAAAGAGAGGTAGAGCTGGGTATCATCAGCATATTGGTGGCAATGCACACCAACCCCTCTCACAATCTCCCCCAAGGGCTGCATGTATATATTAAACAGTAAAGGAGACAGGATTGAACCCTGTGAAACACCACAGTGCAGGGCCCAGGGTCTAGATGTTTCTGCCCCCAGGACAACCTGCTGGCTCCTCCCTGAGAGGAATGACTGGAACCACCCAAGGGTGATCCCTCCCAGACCCCCCAGGTCATGCAGCCGTCTCAACAGCAGCCCATGGTCCACTGTATCAAACGCGGCCGAGAGATCTAGCAGGACCAGTAGTGTCAAACGTCCTGCATCCATCCCCCAGCGGAGATTGTCCACTAATGCCACCAACGCCATCTCTGTACCATGGCCGGGCCAAAACCCTGATTGAAAAGGGTCAAGAAAAGCGATGCTGTCTAGGTGAGCCTGGAGCTGCAAGGCCACCGCCCGTTCAATAACCTTCCCTGAAAAGGGAAGGTTTGAGATGGGTTGGTAACTGGCGAGTGCATCCACATCCAAAGATGGCTTCTTCAGCAGGGGACGCACCACAGCCTCCTAAAGACCAGGAGGCAAACTGAAGGGACATGTTGACAACCCCCGCCAGCACCGGCCCCAATATCTACCTGGAGACTTTCACAAACCAGGACGGGCAGAGATCTAGTTCACAGCTGGTGGCCCTAACTGACCCCAGGATCTCCACATCATTGGCTGGCGTCACTTCCTGAAACCTATCCCACAAAGATGGACCAGACGGTGCCTCCATCACCTCATGCTCAATTCCTACTGTCTCTGTCTCTTATCCAGTGTCAAAGTTACTCTGGATCTGAGTGATCTTGTCTGCAAAGTAGATGGAAAACTCCTCACAGCAGGCCTGGGACAAGTCCCCATCCAGGCGGAGGGAGGCCAGACTGACCAGCCCCTGCACCACCCAGAACAGCTCCGCTGGACGTGACTTTGCAGACACTATGAGGGTGGCAAAGAATTCTTTCTTTGCCATCCTCACAGCCTCAATGTAGGACCGCAAATGGGCCCCACGGAGAAGTCGGTTGGATTCAGAGCGAGTCCGACGCCAGTGTCGCTCTAGTCACCTGCCTTCTTGCTTCATACCTCACAGCCCCTCGGTAAACCAAGGGGCCCTGCAAAGTTGAGACAGGGGCAGGGGACGTCTCGGAACCACCCTGTCAATGGCCTCCCCAAGCAAGATGTTCCAAGCCCGGACAAGCTCATCAACAGAGCGGCTGTCCAGGTCCAAGGGTAACTCCCCCAAGGCCTCCTGGAACCGCTGAGGTTCAGCCTTCGAGGGTGGACCATCCTAACTGGTACCTTCCCCTTCTGAGGGTGACACACTAAGAAATCAGTCATAAGGAGGTAATGATCTGTCCATGACAAGGGCATAGCTGTTACATCCCCCACTACCGGATCACCCGCCTCAAGGCCAGAGCAGAACACCAGGTCAAGGGTGTGCCCCCTCACATGAGTCAGGCAACTAACAACTTGGGACAAATCCATGGTTGCCATGGCGACCATGAATTCTCGCTCCGCCCCCACAAGGCTGGTGTCGGCATGGGCATTGAAGTCCCCCAGGACCAAAGTCCTAGAGGAGCCTAGCGCCACCACCGAGACCAGCTCTGCTAGAGTGGAGAGGGATGCCGCTGGGCAGGAAGGAGCCCGGTACACCAGCAGCACCCCCAAATTGCTCCCAGCCAAATCAAACACTACATGGAGGGCCTTGATCCCAGGGATATCTGGAACTGGATACCTCCTAACTGACCATGTCTCTTTAAAAATCATAGCTACACCACCTCCCTGGCCCTTGGCGTGAGGCTGATGCTGCACGGCACACCCGGCTGGAACGAGATCCACTAAAATTGGTCCCGACTTCTCATCCAGCCAGGTCTCTGTTATACATGCAAGGTCTGCCACCCCATCCAGGATCAAGTCCCGGATTATCGGGGCCTCCAGGGTCCAAGGGACCCTGGACCACAGGTGGCGGGCAGGCTCTCCAAAGCTCCACAAGGACCCTAGAGCCCCTGGGGCCCGGGCCCTCTTCCCCCATTGACCATACCGTCCATGACAGTCCCAATGGCCACCCCCTCCTCACCATCCACACTGACCTGACCCTCTCCCATTGGCCGCTCCCCCAGAACCCCCAGAGGAACCCCCCCGCCTCCAAAAAAACCCCATTCTCCCCCCACCAGGAAACCCCCCTCCCCCCATTAATTCCATCATCAGGCTAGACATCCCGCTGCCACCAAGGGCCAGCACCAGACACCAATCCTCCCAACTCCCAGTCACCCATCACCAGTAAAGATCCCACTCCCCTCCCAAAAACCTCCTCCCCCCTTCCCCTTCATTCCCGAGCCCCCTCCTCTCACAAGGGAGCTCATCCCCCCCCCCCAGCACCCTCCGCTGCTGCCACTAGAGGTTGGTGCTGGGGAATTCACACCTCTATCCTCTTCCCCCACCTGCCCCTCTCCACCCCCTTCTCCTGTTAAAACACATACAACAGGACTCAGCTGCATAATAACTCCCTGGTCCCCCTGCGGTCCCCTAAGGGCCATGCCCTTTGGCTGCGGCCCTTTGGCTTGCGGCCTGCGGCCAAGCCGCAGGCAGCTCTCTTTTATACCCCCCCCGCCCAGGCAGCTTCCGGGAGCGGGTCATGGGGTCAAGCCAGGGCACCCAGCCCAGGTGCACCAGCTTCCTTGCCCCCCCCCCTTTGTACTAACTGCTTGATGTTCTTTCTCCCTGCAGGTGACTCAGCAGGGAATCGAGGCGGCAGGATAGGAGCAGTAGTGGTGGCGGCAGCAACCTGGTAGCGCAGGGAATCCTAGCCAGATGGATGCAGGTGAGTCTTGCCACTCAACCCCAAGCGGCTCCCTTTTATGCCCCCCCAGGCAGCTTCTGGGAGTGGGTCGTGGGGTCAAGCCAGGGCACCCAGCCCAGGTGCATAGAGCCAGTTTACGTGCCTATGCTGTAACTGTAAGGGCAGCAAAAAAAGGAGTCTTGCCTCTGCAAAATCTCATCCAATGGAGCTTTTCCGGGTGGTGAGAGGGTTGGTTGGCCCTCCCACCCTCCACCTGGAATCGAAGTTATCTAATGCCCGCTGTGACACGTTTGGTGATTATTTTGCAGAGAAAATCGCTCAGATTCACCACTACTTTGACACCGCGTTTAGGATGTGGAAGCCCCGCCTTCTCCGGTTGCGTGGGATCAATTTCAGTTGGTGTCATCTGCCCGGGGTGGGGGATGTCCTTGGGGCTGTTAGGGCCACCTTTTGTGAACTTGACCCATGCCCATCCTGGCTGGTTAAGGCCAGCCAGGAGATTGTGGAGCCACTGCTGGCAGGGGTGATCAGTGCCTCCCTTTGGGAGGGCAGAGTGCTGGGCTGCCTCAAAAAGGTGATGGTGCAGTCTCTGCTCAAACAACCATCACTTGACAATGATTCCCTTGCCAGTTATTGGCTAGTTTCTAACCTTCCCTTTTTAGGGAAGGTTATTGAGCGGGTTGTGACCCAGAAGCTGCAGGGGCGCCTAGACCGCACTGGTTATCTGGATCCCTCTCAGTCTGTTTTTTGTTCGGGCTATGGCACGGAGACTGTGCTTGTGACCTTGGTCGACGGCCTTCGCTGTGAATTAGATCAGGGTCAATTGACCCTGCTAATTTTGTTAGATCTGTTGGCTGCTTTTGATACTGTTGACCATGAGATGTAGGTGACTCGCTTGCAGGATTGAGCTGGAGTGGACAGGATTGTCCTTGACTGGTTCCGCTCTTTCCTAACCAAGAGGATTCAGCGGGATTGTTCTTCATCTCTACGGGACCTCACATGTGGCATCCTACAAGGTTCTATTCTGTTCCCGTTTTTGTACAATGTGTATATGAAGTCACTTGGCGAGGTCGTGAGATGGTATGGGTATCATCAATATGCTGACGACACCCAACTCTACCTCTAGTTTTCCTCCAACCCAGACCTGGTAGTCTCAGTGCTTACCTGATGTCTGGCAGCTGTTGGGGATTGGATGAGGATGAGCTGACAGAAGCTGAATCCCAACAAGGTGGAGGTGATGATGGTGGGGAGGGCAGTGAATGTGGCAGCTCTCATCATTGATGGGATCTGCCCCCCACTGGTATCCCAGGTCATAGTTTGGGTGTGCTCTTCAATCCACAGCTCTGCCTGGATTCCCAGGTGGGGGTTGTGGTGAGGAATGCATTTCACCAATTACATCTGGTGCGATGGCTTCTGCTATATGTTTCAGATAGTGGCCACCATCATCCATGCTTTCATTACCTCAAGATTGGAATATTGCAATGTACTCTATGTGGGGTTACCTATGGTGATGGTCTGGAGACTGTAGCTAGTAGGGGTGGGACCCCGGGCCCATTACCGGCTACCGGATTTACCGGTTACCGGTTCCACGAAAACCGGATTCCCGGATTAAATCCGGTATACCGGTACCGGATTTAATCCATTGGTTTCAATGGGGCGCTGTGTCCCCATTGAAACCAATGGAATAAATTCCTCCCCCTCCCCCTCCCAGGCTGCG
>QEPC01001501.1:1691072-1727158 GCA_003113815.1 Sphenodon punctatus
TGGTTTTTAGATTGGTTTGCTAGCCCTGTTTAAATTATTTTTATAATATTTATGATTATTTTTAATTGTTTTTATTGTATTTTAAAACGTTGGAAGCCGCCCCGAGCTGCATGGCAGGAGGGGCAGGGTAAAAGTTTATAAAATAAAGAAATAAATAAAATTCTGCCTGGCTTTTGGCAAGGGAGATGGGGTGTAGGGTGGGTTGGGGGGCTGGGAGGGGGGGTTGGTTCTGTGCCTTCTCTTTTTATTGTATTGTTGTTTTTTATTGATTGTATGTGTTTTAATGTTGTAAGCCACCCTGACTCTTTTTGATATACTGTTTAGACATTTTTTCAAAAGTTGTAATGTCCTTTGGAACAGTAAGTGATTTGTTTGTCTTTATCTCTTGACACTTGATGCATAGATCAAAATCAATTACTTTTCTCTTCACTGGCAACTCTTCTAATTCTGTCATCATTAGCCACAACACTCTGCAACAAATTCAGTCTTATAAGTAAACACCCTCTTCCCTGTCATGTTGTTTCCCATCTCTGGTTATGTTCTCAGGTAAGTATACTTCTGAAAAAGAAGAAAAAAAAATCTGGAGTAACACTGGAGTAAAAACTTCACTCTACTTTCTCATATGTATGGACAGACAGACCAACAAATGGGCAATTCGTGTTCAGAAGGGCCTAAAATGTGTATTTCTATCAAACTCAAAGTTGATTTTTTAAAAATGAAAACAATACTTGCTCATTGCGTATATGCAGAAGTAAAAAAAAAATCATATTACATATATGAATTTAGCTATTTTTGCAAACACCTGATATTGGGGGGCCCCAATCAGTACATAGGGTAAAATCTGAAAATGGCAACATGGATTTTGAGTTTAATACATTTAGATTGATTTAAGTCATGTTTCCAAAATTATACCAAACATTTTGGGACTCATAAAATATATACACAACCCACTGCACTATTAAAGAACCCTACTCAGAGTGCTCATGAATGGCTCCTCACGAATCTGGAGGGAGGTCTTGAGCGGGGTGCCACAAGGGTCTGTTCTGGGCCTGGTACTGTTCAACTTCTTTATTAATGACTTGGATGACAGAGTAGAGGAATGCTTATTAAATTTGCAGATGACACACAAAACTGGGAGGGATAGCTAACACCTTAGAAGAAAAATAAAATTTAAATATAAAAAATAAAATTGTAGTTTATCACAAACTGAACATGATGCATCCTCAAAAAAGGCCAATGCAATTTTAGGCTGCATTAACAGAAGCATCATTTCCAAGTCATGAGAAGTAATAGTTCCACTTTATTCTGCACTGGTCAGACCTCATCTGGAGTACTGTGTCCAGTTCCGGGCACCGCACTTGAAGAAGGAGATAGACCAACTGGAATGGGTTCAGAGGAGGGCGACAAAGATGGTCAGGGGTCTGGAAAGTTGGAAACCAAGTCCTATGAGGAAAGGTTGAAGGAGCTGGGTATGTTTAGCCTAGAGAAGACTAAGGGGACACATGATAACGGTCTTCCACTATCTGAAGGACGGTCAGAGAGGATGACAAAGACTTGTTCTCTCTTGCCCCTGAAGTGGCTCAAATTACAAGAAAGCAGATTTCAGTTAAACGTTAGGAAGAACTTCCTAATTATAAGAGCTGTTTGACAGTAGAACAAATGGGAAGAGCTGTTTGACAGTGGAACAAACAAAACCTGGTGGACTCTCCTTTGCTGGTGGTTTTCAAACAGAGGCTGAACAGCCAACTGTTGGGGATGCTGTAGCTGCAGATTCTGTGCATTGAGCACGGGGGTTTGACTAGATGACCTCTGAGGTACCTTCCAACTCTTTGATTCCATTATTTCACCAAACCACTCTTCCCTCACCAGAGGTGTTTTTAGACAAGCGCCTCCCCACCCAGTACCCACCCATCATGCATGTTGCAGGGCTGCATAGGGCACCAATGTGGCCCTGTAACATGTATGATGGGTGGAGAGGCACTTCTCTATCAACACACTAAGTCGCTGGCTGTAGATAAATCAGTGCCAAGTGGCAGAAGCAAGGAAAGCCATAGGGGACATGGCTCTTGGCTTTGCACTTCCAGGGGTCCCACAGCATGAGCATCCCCTCTGCTACGGGCCCTCCCAACTCCCCAAAGCAGCAGCGGCGGCAGGGATTCCTCCCAATCAATAGGGCCCGGTGAGAGTGCAAAATGCATCTTGAGTCACCCTTAGTTTGTAAAACTTGCTGAATTTGATTATTTTGTGTCTCTCCATCTGTTCTCAACTCTGTGGTTTCACTTAAATGGATGCATTTAAACTTATATCACTTTGGGTGAAAACAGACATAACGCTGACTCCACTTTAACATTTCTTACGCATGTTGCAGGGCTGTATTGGTGCCCTGTGCAGCCCTGCAACATGCATAAGAAATGTTCAAGTGGTGCTAAAGCGTAGCTAGTGTTATGTCTATTTTCACCCTTTGCGTTCATAAGCAAGCACCAGACTGCCACGTGCTAAAGGGAATGGGGCCGTGGGGGCCCCTGCATTTTGTTTTTGCCTGGGCCCCCGCAACTTGTAAGGCTGGCCCTGTGTGGAAGTCTCTGTGATGAGGTCAGTTTCAGGAGGTATGCCTCCTGCTGCCTCAGCAAACAGGCTCCAGAGTCGCACAGGTCACTCCTCAACCTCAGCTAAAAGCAAAACACGTAAAAAAAAAATGGCTGATGTGAGAGAAAGATCAGCTAAACCCAGATGCTGTCTGAGCAATACTAAAATGCTATTGATAGACTATTACACTCAACATGGAAGAGACAGTGGCAAAAGCTGTTGAACTGCGTCTCGAAGCCTGACATAACCAGAATGGGAAGTGAGAGAAACCAAGCCCTAAATATCAACCAGGAATAAGACACGTGTGAATCGACAGCCCATCCTCATGCATCAAAACAAAACCAAGGCTTGTGGACTAAGCAGAAGAATGAGGAAGAAGTCAGAGAACCACAGAAGAAATCCCCTGAAGCAAAAACCAAGCTCTGAGGTCAATACTGCTTTAGAGGCAAAAAATATTTAACATATTAAACATCATGTTGGATTTCACAGTAGCTCCATCCACTGTAGTCAGAATGACCCAGAACCCAGAACTTTTCTTCTGGATTCTGAAAAATCAGATTGGTTTCAATATTCCTGCAAGAAACGCATGCTGTGCTTACTAATTTTTATGATGGAGCTAAACCATTTTCTCAAGACAAATGTTGGTGAATACTGAGTGAGAGTCCTCCACCATTAAAGTCAGTGTGAGTTCTGCCACTGGCTGTTTTTAGAACACTCCAGCAAGCTATTTTGAAAAAGAAAATGATGGGAAGTGAACTACCCTGCCAAAATTTGCAATGAGGTTTTGATCCACAAATCACGTTCTTTGAAAGAAGTTTGTGGATTGTGTCCAGATTGTGCAGTTTCTTCTAACAGGCTATGCACACAGCTCTAATCTTGAAACATGGATGAACTAAACTGGTTTGGTTCAAAGTGGACCAACAGACATCATTCACCTAAAGGACCTGTCCTTGACAAAATGGTAGTGCTTCACAAAACAGAAAATGGTGCCAACCCTTCAATTTGGGTTCTTCAAAAGCCTGAATATGCATTACACTTGACTGTTTAGACCATTTTGGAAAGACTGGCGATATCAGGAGGGTAGTTTTTTCCCCAACTTTCCACTGAAGTTGAAAGGAGGCAAGACATAATCTTGCTGAAGCAACAGGGGTTGATTCCTCTGAATGTAGGCTTGATTCCTCTTCTTGTGGGTATTGCATTCGACAAAACCACCCGCCTTTCTCAATGGTTCTTCCCACTTTACCACCCTCAGCCACACTTCTGGTGAAGAAAGTCAGGTTCGAGAAGGAGCTGTTTTGTATCAAGATGCACACGGCCCGCTGCTGGTTTTTGGTTATCTAGAGTCCAAAGAGGCATGGAGTTTTGTGAATGACCAGTCTAGTTCCTGTTTTTCCTTGGCGTCTCTGGTGAGCGGAGGTGGAAGAGCAAACAAAATACAGGCAGGAGAAAAGACCATCTGTGAGTGGGATGGAGTGGGGTGGGGATGCTCTTTTTGGAATCAAGTTTTGCCCACACAGTACAGTCCCTGCAGTTTCTATTCTGGGACAGGAATCCCTTTGCCAACCTGGGGCCACTTCTCTCTCCTGCAGCTGTATATCATCTGGGAACATCTGACTGTAAGATAGATGCCCATGATAACTTTATCAAATTCACCATGTGTTGGATTTACAGGTGTTTATTGTTATGTCTGGCAACACCAAGTGCAGGAGCAATCTAGAATGAAATCCTAATCTTCCTCAGCCACAGCTAAACTTGTAGTTTCTGTAACCCTCCTGTCTGGAAGCATACCTTCCAGCATTTGACAGGGAGAAATAGGTATACGTCATGTCCCCTCTAACTTGTATAGATTTTCCCATGCTGATGAAAATTTGTAATAGCCCACTGACTAACTTTGGGGCTGAGCTGGAAAAAAGGATGTGTCTGTGAGAGATTGCGTGTACACACATTTGTATATGCAGGACGGATGGTTCAAGTTAATACTCTGCCTATTAAAAAGTCAAAGTTCTGAAAAGGGTGCACTGACTTTGGCTGTACATTTTTACTTTTAAAGACACTCTGAAGATTACAGGTGGAAGCAATGAGGACGATCCCACACCTCATGCACACTGCACGCATCCAAGCCATACACATCTCCATTTGGATTGCATTGTGCCGCGTGGATCCTGTGCGGGACTTGTGCGGATCTCACACGCATCCCACTTGGGATTGCGGCCAATGACAGCACCTTTCAGAGTGCTACAGAATCATCTCTCACAAACACACTCACACCCCTCCTACCTTTTAGTTTTCATGTTGATCCCAGACACACAGTTCCCTTCTGCTTGGGGGTTACCTTTCTTTGATAGCAGTGCTTATCTCCAGCTTGTTAGAGAGAGAAAAGGTCCCCCCCCCCAGCAATGAATAACAACAGCCAAGTCAAGCAGTTGGCCAACTCTTTCCCTAGCTGGATTACTGAGGTGTTAATGACCCCCTTTGTCTGCTGAACCCAGTACAAGCTAACAAAACTAATTACTGCACCTGTCAAAAAGGTACTGTTGGATGGTATGTGGATGCAATAAACCTAACCTAGAACCTACTTCAGCCCCCAAATAGGTAATTTCCCTTTCCCCAGCACACCAACAAGAGCTTAGTCCACTAGCATGTACTGAAACTCTTCTGTTTTCAGCATGGTGTTATTTTTAATCCCAAACTACTCTCTCAAATTCTGTCATTCTAACAGTCTTTGTTTTCTAGGTGGTTTCCTCCGACAGCAACCCACAGCGTTTTACTGTCTGAATAGGATGACATCACTAGCCCTCAAAGGCAGCCATCACTGGAAGAGGTAACCGCATCCTCTCGGTGTCAGTCCATATACATTGGAGGGGTAAGGGAGGCAGCAGCAAAAAAGACGAGAGAAAAATTAAGAGAGGCCTAGATTTAAACAAATGGAAAGAAAACTCAAATGATTTCAGTGGCTCAGCAATCTGCTCCCTTACCGTGAGCTCAGTTTTGCATTGCTTGGATCCAGAAGCCAGATCCAAGGACTGGAAAGGGGCAACTTAAAAACTTGCCTGGGCCCAAAGTTCCCCACCCCTAGCACAGAGGCTGTGCACTGGAGATGTACAGTACATACCCCAAGACACAGACGGAACCTCTCATGATGAACAGGCTCTAGCACTTTCATAGCAAATACCAGTATGGCAGAGCAATACATGATAGGACCATAGCCTACATTCAGAGGAATCAATGCTCTGTAAATCCATAGCATAAGTCTATGGTCTGCTCCCTAAAAAGTAAGCAACAGAACCCAAATTGCTTTAAGTGCACTTTCCCTTCAGTTAGCTTTCTTTCCAGTGTAATATGCTGGATTTAGTACTTGGTCCTATAGGCTTATTTCATTACGCAGATAGAATTGACTACCTGCCCAGTTCTGCTGGTGCACTTGTAGTTGTTTTCAACTATCAACACGTTCTCCTGAAGTGACATCATTCTCCAGAGGTCCCAGAAACCACATGATTTGCAGCCTCTATACTGCATGTAGTTCCTTGTATAATCTACCTTTTCAACCTCCCTTTTCCTGCCTTGATTAGGTGGTATGTCCAGTAACAAAAGTTGGATAAAAGAGAATGCCTCTTCGCCGCAAACTCGCAGTGGGAGGGCCCCTTGTCGTGCCCCATTTCAAGGAGTGGGACACAGAGGGGCCGTGCTCTGAAGGGCTGCTACAGCCCTTGCAGAAGGAAAAAACAGAGCCCTGCGGGGGTTGTGCAAAAAAGGAAGAGTCGCGTGGGCCAAATCTGCCTCCCAACAGGGGAAGGGCTTGGCCCACAGGGCCCAGCCTGGCTCATTCAGCTGACAGACCAGGCCAGAATCGGAGCACTGGCACATGGAGCCCCTTTGAGGTTCCAGCAGGAACACAGTGTCAAATGGGTAAGCCCAGGAAAAGGGGGCAACCCAAGGCCCCCAGGGGCTAGACCAGACGGCCTCGAAGGGGGGGAGGGGAGGAGGCTGCAATCATTGCCACCCCCACCCCTTCCCCCACACAGGGCCCAGATATGTGGGTCAGTCCCCCAACCACCAGGGGAACCCTGGACAATCACCTCATAGCGTGCGAGGCCCTGGGATGACTTTTGGCTGCGGGGGGGGGGGAGGGGGAGCACAGAGTGCCGGGCCTGCTGGCGGCTCAACAGCTTCCAAAGAGGGTGACCGGGATGGAAGTCCAGGGGAAGGGAATGAGTCCCCTCTACAGGAGGAGCCCCCTGTCCCAGCCGTGCAGGATACCTTGCTGGGTGCGCCTAGGAGAGGGGGCAGGATTGTGAGCCCCCCAGCGGTCTATAGTCCCCAGTCCCTTCTCCCCGGGTGGATCAGGCGGGGCCTCAACCCTCGGGCCCGCTCCCCTCTCTGAGATCACTCCTACTGCCACCCGGTTCGGAGCGCGAAGGGAGTTGCTCCATATGGTGTGTGGGGCCCCCCTCCCCCATCAACTGAATATGGTTGGCTGGGCTCTCTGATGGGTCCCCCTCCAGTGGGAGAAGGGAGGAGCTCAACGGGTACCCCAAATCTTGAGGCGGAATCACCACCCTGCCTGTGGAGACAGGGGGGAGCCTACGAGCCGGCCTGATTCCCACCAGATGTGGGACTGCTGCCTGCACAGACCTGACCGTGTCAGGCAGAGCCCCCTCCCTGGTGTATGTGGGTGAGGCACCACGTCCCCTCCCACAAAGACAAGGAGGGAAGCAGGAGCCCCCAGTATCTCCACAGAGGAATGAGGCCCCACCACAGCGGAGGGCATGTCAGGACGAGGACGAGCAGCCCCAGGAGCCTGGTGACCAGGCAATGTTGGAACACATCCAGGCAATGGAGAGAGAGCTCTGAGTGATCGCAGGAGCTTGTCGGGTGGAGCCATAGGAACCCGTGGTCGACCCGTGCACTAAATATCACCAAGGTGACCTGGGGAATGGGGGCACCCACCAGGGTAGATCATAATAAGAGGCTGGGAGAGCCACAATGGACTCCTAAGGGGAGCATAGGTGCAGCACAGCCGTTTATAGATTTGACTCTCCCCCGGGGTCCCCTGGGCGCAGCAGGACAGTGGCATGAGGATGAAGAAGGTATCTTTCCGCCCCAGGGTGACATGGGGGTTTGTGACTCTGGAAAGGAGGGTGGGGAACCTTTAGCTCCTGTGGTGGAACGCACATGGGTGCAGGTGTACCCAGCGCCCACCCATCCCCGTGCCTCGCCAGATCGAAGGACAGGCACTGCTCTGCCTGCCTGCTTTGTGCCTGGCACTAGTGGCTGTGGCAGTGGCGGCTGCCCCGGCCCTACAGGTTTGTTCCCAGCCACCCCAGGTGCAGTATCAACAGCCAGAGGCACTGCCTCTCCATTTTGCGGTATCCGCCCCCATACAGGAACATCTGTTGCCAGCCATGCGTGAAAAAATTTGGAGGGGAGAGTACATTGATATTTTTGCACTCCTGTTCAGCGACCCTATACTGGACCCTGCTGACTAGGAGAATAAGAAAGAAAAGGAGTGCTTTCGCCTTCCATAGACAGACCAGAACTGGGCGAATTGGATGGCTGCATACTCAATTTACTTGGGGGTAATGCTGCAGGCCTACCCTGAACGGGCCACCGACATGATTAAATATGCCAACATAGTCAGGCAAGCTTATGGTGATAGCCCGCCTAGAGTGTGACTCCGGTACGACGAGGCCTTTTGCCACAGGGCGGCTTTCACACCCGACATTCGCTGGAATGTTCATGCACAGGACCTATGGCTGGACTGCATGATCGATTGTGACCAACGTCCCCAAGTCAGGCAGTGGCCACGTCCTGGCACAGGGCGGGGTAACCCTGGCTAATGAGATTTTTCATCCTAATGGACGATGGGGGTCCCCCTCAGGAGCGGCTTCCTGCTGGGAGTTCAACAGGGCAGGCAAATGTCCCCGACAGAACTGCAAATTCAAGCATGACTGCACAAACTGTGGCGGCTACCGTGCCACGTCTGCCTGCTATAATATTTATTTTTATTTATTTATTTTGTAGATTTATACCCTGCCCCTCCTGTAAAAGCAGCCCGGCCAGGCAGCAAGGAAACAAAAGGCAGGAGACCCAGGGAGGAGGACCCAGGAAGGATAACTAGGGCGGTCAACCAAGTGTCTCCTCTACCAAGGGCCCCAACCCCAAGCAGAGTTAACTAGTTAGAGAAAGCTTTAGCCAGGCATTCCGATAGGGAGGAAGTTGCATATATAGTGGAGGGTTTTAAAGTGGGTTTCTGCATCCCAGCTGGGCCAGTACAACAGTCTCGTGTGGCCCCCAACCTTAAATCAGTAACGGGCATGGTGCAGGTGGTCAGGAAAACACTTTTAAAGGAGTTTCAGGAAGACCAATTGGCAGGCCCGTTCCCTGAGCCCTCACTCCCAGAAATGATAATATCCCCCTGGGAGTGGTGCCCAAGAAGGCCCCAGGAGAATTTCACCTAATTCACCAACTTTAATACCCCAGGGGATGGTCTGTAAACAATGCTATCCTAAGGGACCTTACTTCTATCAAGTACACCTCTTTTGATGTGGCCGTGAACAGGGTCATGAGCTTGAGTCCCGGCGTCCTCCTCACCAAGTGTGATATTAAATCTACCTTTCGCCTGCTGCCGGCTTGTTGGGCTTTCAGTTTGATGGCCACTATTATTACAACAAGGCCATGCCCATGGGCTGTTCAATTTCCTGCTCAGCCTTTGAACGATTCAGCTCCCTGATAGAATGGGTCTTCCGGCAGCAGGTGATGGTGGGTGAAGTATCCAAATACTTGGATGATTTCCTGTAGATAGGGTGCCCACGGTCACAGGAATGTGCGGGGCTCATGGAGGCATTCCAAGAAATGGCCGGGGAACTGGGCATCCCCTTGCCCCAGGAAAAACAGAGGGCTCTGCCACCAGGGTGACCTACTTAGGCATTGAACTTGACACTGTCCACCTGATGTCTCACCTTCCAGAGGACAAGCTGACCAATTTGAGAGACAAGATAGGCGTATATATGGCAGCGCACAAAGTCACAGTGTGAGCCTTGCAGTCTCTCGTGGGCAGTCTCAACTTCTCATGTCGAGTCATTCCTGTCCCGCCTGTATGCTAAGCTGGCTGGAAGCCCCTCCCCCAACATCACCACATCCGGGTTATTTATTTATTTATTTATTTTTCAGACTTATATCCCGCCCCCTCCTGCAATGCAGCTCGGGGCGGCTTACAACAATAATAAATGAAGGAGGACTTGGTCTGCCTTCTTGGTGGAATTCAATGGGGTCAGCTTTTGGAGGGAGCAGAGGTTGCTCGAGGTGGAACTGCAAGCGTACTTGGATGCTGCTGGGTTTGGGGTTTACTAAGGGCACCGGGTTTGGGGTTTACTTCAGGGAGAAATGGTGTGCTGCCCCATGGCCTGCCGAGTGGACAGGCCTGGGAATTATGAAAGACCTGACGTTCCTTAAATTCTTCCCCATCGTGCTGGCAGTTATGTTGTGGCCAACCGAGTTCGCTAACCAGACAGTCCTATTCTGGTGCAACAACATGATTGTCGTCCATGTAATCAACTCCCTGTCCTCAAAATCCCCCCGCATAATGAAGCTTGTGAGGGCATTCGTGCTTGCCTGCCTGAAGCATAACATCTTGTTCCTGGCATGACATGTTCCGGGCATTAACAATGGCATAGTCGACGCCCTTTCTCGCTTCCAGATGGAATGTTTCTGCAAGCTGGCGCCTGAAGCCAGCTTGACCCCAGAGTCCATACCTCCGGGTGTGTGGAGTATTGGATCATAGAGATCCACAGCATTCTCCAAGAATCCTTGGCCACCTGAACCCAGGCCTCCTACAGAAGCCCCCCCCCCCCCGAACCCAGGCCTCCTGCGTTCCGGAAGTTTCCGGCATTTAGAGTGCTCTGGGGATGGTCACTGAGTTTTCCTATCCCTGAACCTGAAACGCTACAATTTGCCAGGTATCTGTGTCAGCGGGGACTGGGGGTGGGCACCATCACCACCAAGATCTTTGTGTTGACCTTTGTAAGTAACATGGCAGGTTACCCTTCCCCCAATCACAGTTTTTATGCTTGTAGGATGCCCGAGAGCTGGGCATGGGTGATTTGGCCAGTTCCAGACACCAGGGTGGCCCATTACCATACCTATATTATTAGGCTTATGCAGGACCCTCCCAGCTATATGCCAGAATCCAGTCAAAGTACCACTGTTTACAACAACTTTTAAAATTTCTTTCTTTGGTGTGTTCAGGGTGAATGAGGTGGTCACAGAGTTGAGCAGGGACAATACAGGGCAAGCACTGGCAATCAACGATGTCATATAAAAAATAAATAAATACTGGAACCCACCAAGCTACAGCTTAGGCTACTCCACTCAAAATCCAACCAGCAAGGTCATGGGTTCACAGTAACCTTGAACAGGGCTGATTCCACCGATATCTGTCCAGTTTCAACCATACATGAATACTTGGCTTTCTGCCCACAATACCCAGGGGTACTATTCAGGCACAAGAAGGGGTCGTTCTGGATGCATTATCAGTTCACGGCAGTCCTCCACGGTGCACTGATGTGAATGGGACTTCCCCCCACCGAATTAGGATCTCACTAGGCGCGGCTACTGTTGCTGCAGCCTCAGGGTTCCCTGAGCACACCATAAGAGCGGTGGGTTGGTGGCAGTCGTGGGTCTTCTGGACTTACGTGAGGGTACCACAGCACTAATGATTATCTTCTTTCCTTTCCACCCAGGTCCTCTCCCCCTCCTGTTCCACAGGCAAGTTGTGTGGCCATAGCTTGGTGCGTTGGGCAGGGAAGGTGGCGAAGCAGACATGCTGGGGCACATAGCTGGACCTGTCTTTGCGAGCTGTCATCAGGTGGATGGGACAGACTGGCATGTGCTGGTGTCAGCTGTTGCCCACACTGTCAGCAGCAATGTGAAGTCTGCTGGCGAACATCATCATCATCCACTTGGGTGAAAATGTTATCCTTCACCATACAGGTGTTTGGTTGATTATTCAGGTTAAGACCAATCTCCTTGATGTATTTAGTAGGGGTGGGACTACCGGATCTACCAGTATCCAATACTGTCGGTATTGGGTGTAGCGGCAGTATAGGATTAAACCCGGTAATCCGGGTAAATTGCCGGATTCTCCCCGTACCGGATTCTTTACATTGCGGCCATCCAAATGAATGGCCACAATGTAAAAAAACCACACAAAAAACCACAAACACTTTCCCTCCCCGCGTCAAGGCTGCGCGGGTGGAAGGGGGAACACCCCCCACCCACTCTGCCCAGCCTGGATTTAAACACCAAAAATAATTTCCCCTAAGTCCCCTAGTGTGGGCTCCGGGCCGCCGCCGGCGACCCAGAGCCCGCACCAGCACTGCAGCAGCCAGCAGGTAAGTGTACCGGTACTTTACTGATCCCTGGAGTGGGGGGTGGTTTAACACCCCACACCCCACCCCAGGGATCACCCTACCTCCGCACCCACCCAGGGATTAATGCCATTGCCTCCTACCTTGAGCTTCGGGCGGCGGTGGCGGTCCGACGGCTTCAGCACTGGCTGTGGCTGCCGGCTTCAGCACGCTACTAGGCCTTCCAGGGAAACCGGGAAGTTCCCTGGAAGGCCTAGTAGCGTGCTGAAGCTGGAAGCCACAGCCAGCACTGAAGCCGCCGGATCGCCGCCGCCCGGAGCTCAAGGTAGGAGGCAATGGCATTAATCCCTGGGTGGGTGCGGAGGTAGGGTGATCCCTGGGGTGGGGTGTGGGGTGTTAAACCACCCCCCACTCCAGGGATCAGTAAAGTACCGGTACACTTACCTGCTGGCTGCTGCAGTGCTGGTGCGGGCTCTGGGTCGCCAGCAGCGGCCCGGAGCCCACACTAGGGGACTTAGGGCAAATTATTTTTGGTGTTTAAATCCAGGCTGGGCAGAGTGGGTGGGGGGTGTCCCCCCTTCCACCCATGCAGTCTGGACTCGGGGAGGGGGCAGGTTTTTGTTTTTTTCCATTGATTTCAATGGGGACAGTTCCCCATTGAAATCAATGGAAAAGATCCGGTATCTGTAAACCGGTATTAATCCGGTAAACCAGTTTTTGTAAATCCGGGAACTGGTAAAATAGGTACCCGGTATTTGGCCTGATGTCCCACCCCTAGTATTTAGACAGTTTTCAGCAACCAGTGGGGTATGGACTAAGTTAGTTCTGAGACTGAAATGGGATAAGGCTCACAGTCATAGAAAGATAGACAAGGCCAAGAGCAACATTAACAGAGAAGTGGAAAAATGGCTGAGAGTTAAGGGAGGACTCTGCATAACACACACAGCAATAACACATAAAAGGCCCAAGTTCTATCGGCCGGATGGCGTATACTTATCGCCTGAAGGTAATGACTTGTGCCTTGTGGCTGTGGAGGCTCAACTGAAGGATTTGTTGAGCGAGTAGGCGGGTGAGGGGGCGGGGGAGCTGGGAGTCCAGTCCGGTAACCAGCTGCCCCTTGGTGGCAGGGGTCCAGTACCTGGTTAGTAGCTTTTGGTTAGGTAGAATAGGAATAGTTAGTTGAGTCATCTCCATAAAAGATGAGGAAGCGGCAGGGCACGGCAACCATTGGGGTTGCAGCACTGGGAGGGATGTCTCACAGCCCTGGGAGGGAGGCCAAGGACAAGCACGGAGCTCAACCTTGCAGACACCCATACTCCTTAGTCCTTTCCAGAAGAACACTGTCCCCTTCGCCCACAGACAGAGTGCTGATTGAAGGGGAGACGTTTGGATTAAATTTGGAACTGGCACTGGAGGGCCAGTGGATGTCACCCACCCACATCCTCTCTTTATGAGTCACTAATTTGAGGCAGGAGAGAAGGCTTACTAAGCCTAGAACTAGATGATTGGCATACCTTATAAACTGAGCTCTGTCTAACTTTATAGTCTAGACTCTAGAGAGAGAGAGGGCAGTTGGCATCTTGGTTCCAAATGCAAGAGATGGAGACAAAGTAGTTCAGGTGATATCTTTTATTGGATCAACTGTTGTTGGTGAGATTATGCAAGCTTTCAGGCTACACAGTGCCCTTTCTCAGGCATGTAACAAGTCAGAACAGAAGCTCAAAAGCTTGCATAATCTCATCAGATACAGTTGGTCCAATAAAAAATATCACCTGAATGACTTAGCGTCCATAACTTTACTGTGTTGCTGTAGCCTTCTTGACTCTATGCATAAATAGTGATCCAACCTCATAGTTTTCCATCTTGTGTTGCTTTATTAAATCCAGTAGTGCACACTTCCAGCAATAAAAGCAGAACAAACCAGTCTGTCATGTTTGCAAAGAGCCCGTTCTCTGAACTCCCATGAATTTCCTTTCTTGTGGTGAGCTCTCTTGGTTCCCTATTTCTACTGCCCTCAGGGCTTAACTTCTGAGTCCCTTGTTGTAGTAATACTAATTAATTATTATTATTATATAGCCTCCCCCCCTGCCATGGCAATTGGAGTGCTTTACATAGAACAATTTAACACAACGTTTAATCTTCACAACAACCCTGTGAGGTAGGTTAGGCTGAGAGAATATTGTGACTGGACCAAGGTCACCCAACAGGGGTGGCAGGGGCCACTCCCCTTGCCCTGTACTTTCAGAGGCCCAACAGCCAAAAGCTCTTGGTAGCAACATCCTCAAGTGCCTTCAAAGCAGCTGCTGATCTGGGGGCTCCCTGGACAGGTGCTGCAATGGGCCCTGCTGCTTGACCCCCTGCTCTGGGGGCCCTATCCCCATCAATCCTAAAGCCAGCCCTGCTCATGGCACATGCCAGCCAGCTGCATTGATGCAGGGCTCCATCCTTCTCAACCAACCTTTGTTGAACTTGACTCCTTCCCCCAGTGTTCTCTTCGGACAGCACTTGAACTCAACTTTATATCCCTGGTGATAGCCTTCACCTGGAAACAGAGGCCAATCAATCATCTCCCATTTTGGTTCCCTGATCTGAGCCTTCAAGATAAGGCAGGGTATAAATCTAAATTATTATTATTATTATTATTATTATTATAAGCATTTATATAGTGCAAGCAATGTACCTGGCACTTTACAAAGAATAAGATACACATGATCCCTGCCTGAGAGCTTACAATCTAAAGACAGGGGGAGGGGAGGCAGGGAAGGGGGAACAGAGTGAGAGACAAGGGATGCGACATTCATGAGGATGCAAAAGCTCAGGTACACGTTCTTGGCTTGGTTGCAGTAAATTGGGAGTTTACAGATAGCAGGTGGGGGATAATCCTGGGTGGGAATGGTTAGCAGGAGTTAGGAAGGGCGGAGCGGAGGAGGTGGGTTTTGAGGAGGGACTTGAAGGTGTGGAGGGTGGGAGCCAGGTGGATGAGGGCAGGGAGGGAGTTCCAGGCATGTGGGGCAGTGAGGGAGAAGGGATAAAGGTGGTTGGGGGAGCAGGGGAGGCGTGGGAAGGTGAGGGAGGGGATGGAGGAGGAGCGGAGTGCTCGAGCAGGGGTTCGGAGGGAGATCAGACAGAGATGTAGTCTGCTCTTAAGAGGGTTACACCCTGCAACAACTTACCCAGGCTACCTTTGGACTAGTCATAAGAACATAAGTAGTGCCATACTGAGTCAGACCAATGGTCCATCAAGCTCAGGATCCTGTCCTCCGACAGTGGCCAATCTCGATCGCATGGGAGAAGAACCAACAGTCACAATGGGCAATCCATTCTCAGTTGTTCAGTCCCAGCTCCCGACAGTAAGAAGTTCATCCTGTAAACTACTTGGTTAATAGCCATTAATGGACCTACTCTCCAAGAACGTATCCAGTTCTTTTTAAAACCCAGCTATACTACTGGCCTTGACAATGTCCCCTGGCAACAAATTCCATAAGTTAATTATGCGTCAAGTGAAAAAGTACATCAATTTATTTGTTTTAAATCTGCTGGCAGCTAGTTTCATGGAGTGTCCCCTAGTTCTAGTACTATTTGAGAGGGTAAATAACCGTTCCTTATCATTTCACACCATTCAAGATTTTATAAACCTCTATCTGTCCCCTCTCAGTCTTCTCTTCGCTAAGCTGAAGAGACCCAGCTTGTCAAGCCTCTCTTTGTACGGAAGCCGTTCCATACCGTTTATCATTCTCGTTGCCCTTCTCGGTTTTCTAGTTCAGCTAAGTTGCCCTTTTTGAACCTTTTCTAGTTCAGCTAAGACTTAAGCCATCCATTACAGTGACATTAAGCAATCCTCAAACCACTTACCCCAGAACAGTCATGGTGAAGCTATTCCCAAATAAGTGGCTTCAAGACTGCTGCCAAAGTTGCTGAAGTGTGAAGCTAAGCTACTGCTCCTGTTACCAATGAAGAACTGTCTAGCAAAACATTGAAACCACATACATTACATATCAGTGACTTTTAATTTAAGTAATTCCTCTCCTCTGTTTAGGCATAAATGTATGTAACTAAAGAAAACAAAAGTACATTTAAAGTGTTACCTGGAAAAAAACAAGATGTTAATCACTTAACTTTTAAGCTTTTATTCCACTTGAGCCTTTACACATTTTTATACTTAAAACATAACCACTCTTTTATTACATTTCTATTTTACTCCCTGCACAATTCAAATAAGTCAGCTACCACATACTAACTATTCTTCCTGCCAACATGCTAACAATTTTCTAGCTTCTGCCAACATTCAGCAGGTGCTACGTGATATATTATCCTACCCACGTGCTTTTATTTTATTAATTATTAGTATTATTAGCATTTATAGAGTGCCAGCGATGTACCTGGCACTTTACAAAGAATAAGATACACATGATCCCTGCCTGAGAGCTTACAATCTAAAGACAGGGGGAGGGGAGGCAGGGAAGGGGGAACAGGGAGAGACACGGGATACAACATTCATGAGGATGTGAAAGCTCAGGTACACGTTCTTGGCTTGGTTACAGTAATTGGGAGTTTGCA
The DNA here is from genome assembly GCA_003113815.1 of Sphenodon punctatus. Taxonomy (NCBI): domain Eukaryota; kingdom Metazoa; phylum Chordata; class Lepidosauria; order Sphenodontia; family Sphenodontidae; genus Sphenodon; species Sphenodon punctatus. The sequence goes on from QEPC01001501.1 coordinate 1,707,581, forward strand.
GATAACAGGTGGGGGATAATCCTGGGTGGGGAAGCTTAGCAGGAGTTAGGAAGGGTGGAGCAGAAGAGGTGGGTTTTGAGGAGGAACTTGAAGGCATGGAGGGTGGGGGCAAGGTGGACGAGGGCAGAGAGGGAGTTCCAGGTGTGTGGGGCAGTGAGAGAAAAGGGACGAAGGTGGTTGGGGGAGTGTGGGAGGGTGAGGGAGGGGATGGAAGAGGAGTGGAGTTCATGACCAGGGGTTCGGAGGGAGATCAGGGCAGAGAGGTAGGGGGGAGTGAGGTTGTGAAGGGCTTTGTAGGTGACGAGGAGGAGCTTGTGCAGAATTTGCTCGGGAAGAGGGAGCCAGTGGAGAGAGGAAAGGCTGCACATGGTCAAAGCGACAGGCTAGGTGGATGATCCTGGCAGCAGAGTTTTGAACAGAGATGAGGGAACAGAGGTGGGAGCGGGGAAGGCCAGCAAGGAGGAGGTTACAATAATCAAGGCGTGAGATGACTAGGGTGTGTTGGCAGAGGAGACAGACAGAAAAGGGCGGATCTCGGCAATGTTGTGGAAGAAGTGGCAGGATTTGGCCACGGAGTCAATGTAGGGTTTGAAGGTGAGGTGCGAGTCGAAGATGAAGCCCAAGCTGCGAGCTTGGGGGACAGGGAGGATGGAGACCCTGTCAATGGTTATTGATAGGGAAGAGGGAGAGGAAGGATTGGGAGGGAAGATCAGGAGTTCAGTTTTCGCCATGTTCAGTTTGAGTTGGCATTGAGACATCCAGGTGGAGATATCAGAGAGACAGTTGGTGAGATGAGCTTGAACAGAGGGGGAGAGGGAGGGAGCGGAGAGATAGAGTTGAGTGTTGTCAGCATATAGCATATTGGAAACGGTGGGAGGCAATGAGTTTGCCTAGGGATTGGGTGTAGATAGAGAAGAGGAGAGGGCCAAGGGCAGAGCCTTGGGGAACCCCGACTGAGAGGGGTAGGGAGGAGGAGGGGGAGGAGTTAGGAAGAGATACATTTAAGGAGCAGTCAGAAAGGTAGGAAGAGAACCAGTTGAGGACAGAGTCCTGGAATCCAAGGGAGTGGAGCGATTCAAGCAGGAGCAAGTGGTCAACAGTGTCAAAGGCAGCAGAGAGATCAAAGAGGACAAGAACAGAGTAAAGGCAATTGGATTTAGCTACAAGAAGATTGTTGGTGATCTTAGCAAGAGCGGTTTCAGTGGAGTGAATGGGGCGGAAACCAGATTGGAGGGGGTCAAGGGAGGAGTTGGCGGAGAGGAGGTCGAGGCAACAGGAGTAGACAACCTGTTCAATGAGCTTGGAAACAAAAGGGAGAAGCAAGACAGGACGGTAATTAGAGGGTTCAGAGGGATCCAGGGTCGACTTTTTGAGGATGAGGGAGACAGTGGCGTGTTTAAAGTCAGAGGGGAAGGAGCCGGTAGAGAGGGAGAGGTTGATGATGTGCAGGAGGGGAGGGGCGACGGTGAAGGTAATGGAGGTCAGGAAGCGGGAAGGAATGGGGTCCAGGGGGCAAGTGGAGGGGTTGGAGGAGGAGAGCAGGGAGGAGACTTCCTCAAGGGAGGCGGGAGGGAAGGAGGACAGGAGAGAGGTGGGGGGAGGAGAGAGAGGGCGGGAGTAGGGGAAGAGGACTATAAAAAGTAAACTCAGTGCAGGGCATATAAACTTTTAATACAAGTTAGAATTTTATTAGGAAAGATGATCTGGAGAAGGGTAGTTGGTAGTACTAGCTTGAGCAAAATCAAGCATATGTTACCCAAAAATAGAGAAATATTGAAGGTAAAGATTTTAGCTTCTTGCTCCATTTTGGAATTGCTAATTACCTTTCATGCTTATTCTTTTGTAATGCTGAAATTAAATGTTCGTAGAGACCAGGTATGCCCTTAACTTCTGAACTGTCCAAATGGCCTCAGTTCAGTTTCTCTTTTTATGAGCCTAATTTGGCTGCTGATTGATAGTTACAATAGTTAGTTATAGTTAGGAGACCATAGCTAGTTCTGGCCTCTATTATATCAGATGTTGTGCAAATATACAATACCAGAGCTAAATGACAATGCCACAGCTAAAGACCTACAGTGTTAAAAGGAAGTAAATACCCTTCATAATAGGTAGATGTGACTTGTGTCTGTGGTGCCTGCCAATTCTACTATTTAAATATCTAATTGACTTGCAAGTGCATTCAAGGTGAGTAGATTTTAAACAGAATAGTCAGCTGCTGCTAACTGAAGATGGATTCTCAAGTTCAAGCCCATTCTGTCTTTGCACCACCTGTTAAAACCTTGTAGACTGCTCACAATAGAAGTGGGACTGTTATTATACTTGGTCTGCTATATGCTAATGGCACAAACTAGGGATGGGCGAACGCCGTTCGGACCGAACTCGATCAGTTCGGTCGACTGAACCGAATTCGATTTTCGAACCGAACTGAATCTCCGAACTCGGGTCTGTTTGCCCATCCCTAAAAGATAATATTCCATTTAGTTCAATGGGGTTTGAATTTGCGAACTTTGTTCAGAAGTTTGGAGTTCGAACCAAACTCGAATACTTCGGCCGACCAAACCGAACTTCCGAACCGAACCTAACCGAACTGAATTTCCGAACTCGTCTCTGTTCGCCCATTCCTAAAAGATAATATTCCATTTAGTTCAATGGGGTTTGAATTTCCGAACTTTGTTCAGAAGTTCAGAGTTCAGATCGAACTCGAATAGTTCGGTCGACTGAACCAAACCGAATTTCCGAATCAAACTGAATTTCTGAACTCAGTTCTGTTCGCCCATCTCTAGTGCAAACCTTCACCATTAAAGTCAACAGGAGATGAGCCATTGACATCAGTGAATGGAGGTGTGTCCCGTCCCTGTAGGCCAAGGTGCTTTTACTGCATTTGGGGAATGCACAGAATTGTCTTGGCCTCTAAAACCCACACCCCTACTGCTATTCACATTAGGAACTCATCCAGTTATTAAGGAATATCAGGGTACAATTTTCTGCTCTCATCTAACAATGGTTTTTAAGAATATTACATTCCTTGGGAACTATATAGCTTTAAAGTACACAAAGTTATCACCAATATAGTTGAGACCTTACAGCACTTTCTGGGGTCTTCCAGCTACTTGGCACATATTTTAGGGCCTTTTACCATCCAGCAATTGAAATGGGTTTTTCAGGGGAACCAATACTATAGTCTGGAGGTGGGCAAATGGCAGCTCAGGAGCCACATGTAGCTCTCAGGCACCTGTGCTGCAGTTCTTGCCAGAAGTGGTTGCCAAGTGGCATATCCATGCAGCTCCTTCACGATCAAGAGAAGCTGAGCCACCATTTCTCAGCGTTGCAAACTTTTGTAAATTTATCATGAGAGACGCAATTTCTAAGTCTGACTGGACTGCTGGCCTCCAGTCTGGTGTGTACTTGAGGCTCCCTGCCTCCTGCTGCCTTCTGCAGCGAGCTGAGCTTGCTCTCTCCATCCGTAGCCATGTTGCAGAGCTTAGCTGGGACCCGACAATAAATTATCTGAGTGGGAAGGGGAGCAGGGAAGTCTCTTCCCAGCTGTGTGCAGTACTCTAATCAGTCCCAGTTTCCAGGGGGACTGATATCAGGGCAGCGCACCCCTGATTGGTCCCTCTGGAAACAGGGACCAATTAGAGTAGCACACAACTTGGCAGACACTTCCCTGCTTCTCTCCCCACTCAGATAATTTACTGTTGGGTCCCATCTAAGCTCTGCAGAGTGCAGCCTGACAGGGGAGGCATAGAGCAAGCTCAGCTCTCTACAGAATGCAGAGGGAGGCAGGGAGTAGTGAGCAACCACTGGACAAGAGGCCAGCAGCCTGTGGGTAAGCCGTAAGACAGCCAGTGTCCTGGGGTATCCCAGGAATGGCCCAATACTGTCACGGGGGTAGGGGGAACGAGAGAGGACAAACAAGGAATCAAGCACACACTCTGGTCTTAAGGCTTGCGAGGAGACTCTTGGGGGAAAACGGCCCATCAGGATAGTGAGTTGGCCCTTAGACTCCACAGGAATCAGGCAACTATCATCATTGGGCGCAGAGCCAAGTAAGACTGGAGGTAACCTGACATGTTCTCTCTCACGCTCTCTCTCTCGTAGGGTGCACGGGGCCTTAGGGAGGTCATGAGGTGAGCATGGGGGAGCAAGTGGGGAAAGGGTCCCAAGGGATGGAGGGGAAGGAAGGAGAAGGACATACACTGCAGAGATGGGGGAAGGGAGGTTAGGAACCAGGGAATGGGGGGAATTGTGAACGCACACATTCTCCTATTACTCACCAAGCAAACAGCAGGAAGGGCAATGGGAAGGGGAAAGGTCCACTCAGGGATCACAGGAATAGTACCAAGTCAAACAAGAAACACAATACTTCAAACACCAAAAAGCACACTTCACTTTCTCACAGGGCTAGTCTCTCAGGAGCTCTGATCACCAGCACTCAGCTACATCTGGTACTGGCTTTTATGTCTCCAGTCCCGCCCCCTTGCTTAGCCTGGAGCTGTGATGAACATCTCTGCGGCTCTGGACTTCCTGCTGCGTCCTCTGGGCCCTGCCCCAGGGATGTTGCGGGGGCGGTGGTTTCTTTAGGGGTTGCCTTGGCAACCCGCTCCGACTGCGCAGCTCTGCCAATTGTTGGCGCAGTCTTTTGGAATCTCCAGGCACTCCCTGGCTCCTGGGGTGTGCCCACCCCCCAGTTGCTCCCTCGGGGGAGTTCCCTGAGGTCCCCCCCCCCGCTGGTCCAGCATGGGGGAAGTGAGAGAGTGTGTTGCGGGCCCCCCGGACACAGCACTGGCAGAGGTGGCCCCGTCCTTGGCCCCTGACAAATTATTTTTTCCATTTTATTTTTATTTTATTTTTATTTTGTATACAAAATTTGTACCCCATCCCTCCTGGCACGCAGCTCGGGGTGACTTACATCACAATAAATAAAACATCAAATAAAATAAGCAATAATATTATCAATCTCAAAACACAATATAAACAGATAAAACCAAGAATCCCAAGGAGTCCCAAAAAACACTTCTCCAACCAACCCCACCCACCCATCCTAACCTAGTCCCCCACCCAAGATCTTACAGTACTTCCTAAAGGAGGAGTGGGTCGGGGCCATCTGGGCTTCTGCTGGGAGGGCATTCCATAGCAGCAGTGCCACCAACGAGAACACTCTCTCCATCCTGGCCCTCCAATATACATGGGGGACCTCAAGCAGGGCGCTCCCGGTGGACCGCAAGGGTCAATCCAGGGCCTGGGGAGTGAGGCGGTCCCGCAGGTTCCTTGGGCCATTTAGGGCTTTATGGGTCAACACCAACACCTTGAAATGGGCCCGGAAGACTATAGGCAACCAGTGTGGAGAGCGAAGCACTGGTTTAATGTGATCCTGGCAACCTGTTCGTCACCAGCTGCAGTCTCCAAGCTGCCACCAAGGGTAGCCTCATGTAGAGCATGTTACAATAGTCCAGTCTTGAGATGATGAAAGCATGGATGAGAGTGGCCAGGTTCGAGTCAGATTCATACGGCTAAAGCCGCTGCACCAGATGTAACTGGCGAAAAGTGCTCCTCACCACAGCCCCAACCTGAGCATCCAGGCTGAGCTGCGAATTGAAGAGCACCCCCAGGCTATCAACCTGGAGAACCAGTGGAGGACGAACCCCATCAATGATGGGGGATGCCACACCCACCATCTTACCCACTAACATCACATCCATCTTGTCTGAATTCAGTTTCAGTCAGCTCACCCTCATCTAGTCCCCCACAGCCACCAAACACTGGGTAAGTACCGAGACTGTGGGGCTTGGGTCAGATGAAAAGGAGGGGTAGAGTTGGGTGTCATCAGCATACTGATGACACCGAACATCAAGCCGTCTCATGATATTTTTTGAGAAAAAACTGGCAAGATCTTGTCTTGACAGTGAGATTTTGGTGAGATCTCGGTCCCCTCACCTTCTCGTTTCAGGCCTAAGATTCAGGAGGCTTGGTGGGAAGTGGGAATCAGGGGAGATCCCAGCAGCCGTCCCCCCTACTCCCCAAGGACTCAGCAGCAGCAGAGCGCAGTGAGTGGGCTTGTCCCCAGCCTAAGGGCCGTCACCTAGAGCTGAAACGAGAATGTTTGCGAGATTCTCACAATGCCGGCAAGATCTCGCCAAGGTTCTTGAGAATCCTGCGAGATTCTCGAGAACCCTAAAAATGCTCTGTGTATGCGTAAAATGGTCATTCCGAGCATGCGTGGCCCCCGGCAGTCATTTTGTGCATGTGCAGAGCATTTTAATTCTCCAAAACCCCCAAACACTCTGTGCATGTGCAAAATGGCCCCAGCGGCCATTCTGTGTATGCATGCCTGCTCGGCAGCCCTTTTTGAGAATCTTACGAGTATGGCAGTGAGAACACTGGTTCTCGTGAGATTATCAACCTAGAAAATCTCATTGAGAATGGGCTTCTCAATGAGATTTTCACCCTAGACAAGAACTTGGTTCACTCTAGCATTGCTAAGCCTGGGCTTCAGCCCCAAAACTTTACCCCAGAGCCCCAAATCCTGCAACGCCTTGCCTGATCAGCAACTTTGTTGGGTGTGTCTGCACCTCTCCTGGGCTCTGGGAGGACTGGAAGCGAGGAAGGAGGGAGAAACAGCGGATGGAACCACCTCTCTCTCTCATGCTGCTAAGCTGCCAGTTGGTGTGTGAAAAATAGCAACTCATGCTTTATATACCAGATGTCTTGATTTTTAAGAGTTTGTCTCTTGATTTAAAAGATAGTGGGGTTGGCAATATTCTGGTTCCTCTGCTGCTGCTGGAGCCGCTGGGGGGGTGCAGGGATAGTGGCCCTGAGCTGCTATTACTACTATCCAAGCCTGCCAGGGAGCTTGACAGGAGGGGGTTGGGGAAAGCCACACAGTCCTGTTCTCAGGATGGAGAGAGGCCACCATCAAACTTAGTAAAGTGCCTTGTGGGTCTTTGCAAAATAAAAACTTTGGTGTGAGATGCTTGGGAATTTCATCCACTCCTCTTTCCTTCACCTATGCCACAATCTGACTTTCACTTTCAGACATTTTTCAGTGGTTCATACCTTCAACATATCCCACAGCCAATGAAGGACAGGCCATACTCCTCAGCCAATAAGCTTCATCGTCAGTGAATAAGCTCCACCCCCTCATGCACTTACTTAGGTGCACACAACCTCCCATAATTCAAAGTGAATATAGAGGGACAGAAGCTGTCCTGCTTATCATTCCATTTAGTTTCTTGTCATTTGATTATCTCCCCCATTATTCCCTCAAGTGCTTTTCTTGGGAGGCAACCAGAAAAGAGGTGCCTGAGGCTTGATTTCTGTTTTTTGATTGAAAGAGAAGGTGGTTTTAGACAAGCACCTCCCACCCATCATGCATGCTGTGGGGCTGCACAGGGCACCAATGCAGCCCTTCAATGTGCATGGTGGGTGGGGAGGTGCTTGTCTAAAAACACCCAAACAGTGGGATTCAGCACCTAAAGGAGGGCTGGTCCTCCTAATCAGAAACTGTTGGGAGGTGCATCTACCGTCTATTGAAGATAATGGGTGTTTTGTCATTGGTTTCAAGGAGTTTAGGATCATACTGGTTATATGGATCTGTAATTGCAGATTGCTCACTGCAGAGTACTAGGACAGTTTGCTTTCAGAATTTATGTATCTCCACCCCCCAAAAATGCATGTGATAAAATGAGCATAGCTTGACTATGTAGTCAGAATGGCATCACTAGCACTGAGTGTGAAGTTCAGAACTCAGAAAGGGCTGTTTTAAAAATCACTAACAAACAAATCCTACTACAGAGGTTCTGAAAGAGGAAGTACAGCAGACGGCACTGTAAAACAAGCCTGCTGCAAATGTGGGCTTCCGTTCTTCTGGATCAATGGGAGTTATTTGCGCAAGGAACAGTTGCTGGATGAAGCATCCAGTTTCTAGTAACAGAACTGCTTAATTTGCAGCTTTGTGCATTAGCCGAGACGAGACAAGGGTCTGAACCAGGTGAGCAGGAGCCTGAGCATCAGCAGTGGAATCAGGCAGAGGCATAGTCAAGTAGGAGCATGGGCCAAATCCAGGTGAGCAATTAGCACAGGCATTAGCATTGCAATCAGACAGAGGTGTAGTCAAGCAGGAGCACAGGTCAAATCCAGGTGAGCAGTTAGCACAGGCATCAACAGTGGGATCAGGAAGAGGCATAATCAAATAGGAGCAAGGGTCAAAATCAGGTGAGCAGTTAGCACAAACATCAACAGGGCAGGCAACAGCAATAGGCTGGGAGTGTAATAAGGCAAGGGGGAGTGCACAGGTAAGGAGAAAAAGGCTTAACTAGTGGGAGTGAATTGGTAAGTTTCTAACTCCTTGCTGGGATCTGCTTATAAAGGGAGAAGAGGAGGAAGTGGCCAGAATTTCCTGTCCTGCCCGGACCACCTGGAGCTGGCTCTGATTGGCTCGGGGCCGCAGTCTCCATGGTAGAAGGGCAGGTACTGCCTGCGGACTGTTGCTGGCATGGCTGGAGGATCCCTCATCTGCTGGGATAGGTACTGCCTGTGGACTGGCACTGGCATGGCTGGAGGATCCCACTTCTGCTGGTGCAGGCACTGCCTATGGACCAGTGTGGCTGTGGGTGACACTTTGCACTATCAGAGGATACATTGCTATTCAGCAGGTTGTCACTTGGAGAAAGGTGTCAATCCTAGTGAGGAATCTCAGGCTTGTGGGTGATATGACCCCATGGCTTTTGGGCTTATGGTCCCTTTCCAATTGATGTGTCAGGCTTATGAACCAGGCCCCCTACATTTGTGTGCACAGCTCAGCATCTCCCCCATTGCCATCTTAAAGCATTAGTGACCCGTGACCCACGTACGCATAAATCCCTCCGTCTCCATGCTTCATGCATGATCAAGGCTGCAAAAATCTACTTGCTTCTGGGAAGTAAAATTAGCAGGCAAGTGCTGTCTGGGTAGGAGAGGAGCAGTAGGAGTGGACATCTGTGATTCGATTTGAGAGTCCAGCAGTTTTGGCATGCCCCTGATGATGGGGTCAGTTCTGAGGGGTCAGAGGCATGTGTGTGGTTTACCAGCACATAGATCACCGGGGGGCAATTCAGATGTGGTAAAGTGCAGCTGGGGGGCTCTGAGTGGGAGCAGTGTGTTGATGATGCAGGTAAATACAAAATATATGTTGCTATTGTATTCAGCATATAACATTGTGTTGCCTTGGAATAACATTTTGGGCACAAAAATGTCTTAAAATTCTCTTATTTCCCATGTTAGGCACCCCCAATAAGCAGTGTACCCCGGGACCACAAAATCTTCAAGACAGCACCCACTTGATTTCAGCCTTGTGTTTAGTGCAATATGGCTTGGTTGCCAGTGCCATTGTACCATAATGTCCCACTTATCGCTCTACTTTAAGACAGCCCTGACCTCCTCCTCTTGGTTCATGCCCTCTCCATTTGAATGTGCTTTTTCAGCCCCGCTGCTCATTCCCCTGCCCTAAGCATGCCCCTTTAGTCCCCCACAGCAAGATCCTCTACCTGGCCTGTGTTCTTGCCCCTGCTTTAAAAGTGACAACCCTGTCCAGTTTTCAATTTCCATATTCTACCAAGAGCTTGATGTTGTAGCACTCCGTCTTCTGCTTTTTTCTTCAGACTCTGGAATTCCCCCATTCAGCACAATCCTCCAGCTGTTTAGCACTGGTGCTAACCTTTAGCACCAGTGAGCCTCATTCATTTCAGCAAGACTTAAACTGGTGCCAGTGACTAGCACCAGCACTAACCATCCAGATGATTGTGCCCATCATGTGCAGTTGAACTGTTGCAACTGCCAACACTAAATTGCTTACTCCATCTAGTCAACAGCTCTAGAAATTCTTAAAAATAGAATTCAATCTTGGCTGATACAACTACACTCTTAAACACAGCCACATTCTGAAAGAATTAAAAAGCACCCAAATGTGACTTATGAAAGTAGGCAATGGTTCCTTATTATTTGTGAAACAGCCAAACACTTCCTATAACAATAAATATTGCAAAGATCTAGTTGTTTATCAAAGGCAACTAGAAGAGTGAACACTCCCCTGCTTTCCAATTTTCCCCAACACTACATCCTACCTATGTTTCTCCTGGTAGGTGGAATAGAGATTGAGGGCACCAACCACAAATTCTGTCTGTTTAGTACTTTCAATGAGAGCCCTATATGGGCTCCAAAATCAGGGCTGGGCTGATCCATGCCCATGTCCGATCTGTGACCCCATGGAACACAGAGATGTCAAAGCATGCTGCAGGGGGTGCATTAAGACATTTTCCCTACCTTTTACCAGGTGTCCGCTCCCCCACTGACCATCATGATGTTATGGTGCTCCATAGAAGTGGGAGCACATCAGGAAAAGGGCGGGGGAATGGCTTCACCCCATCCCTTTCCGGACATGGCCCCATCTCCACAGAGGGGCTTGGGACAGCAGTGCACCCAAAGTGAACTCAATGGGACCCTTCAGGTCCTGTTGGTCTCAGTCTGGTACATGGAGCTATACTTTCAACTGTACGCTGGTAAGAATTTGGGGCTGCACTAGTTCCCTAGTGCCATTAAAAGTCCTATTGGGGCATGTCTCCCAACATTTAGAGTGGCCAAAGATGGACAAGCCCCACCACGTTGGCCAATAAGCTCCACCCCCTCATGAAACTTGCACAGTTCCCAACATTTCCAGTATATAAGGAGGGACAGAAGCTCCCCTGCTTATCAGACCATGTAACTTCTGGTCATTTCATCATCTCCCCATTGTCTTCTTTTCAAGTGTTTTTCCAGGGAGGCAAACAGGAGAGGGCTCCCTGAGGCTTGAATTCCCCCCTGAAAGAGGGGCTCTGATCCACTGGAAGAGGAACAGTAGGATTCAGTAGCCAAAGTCAAGGGCGTAGTTATAATAGAGAGGTGGCACATCTGCACCAGGGCCAATGAGCCTGCGGGGTCCATGCTCCTTGATGGAGCGGGAGAGAGGCCTCAATCCATCTTCTACACCAGGGCTCATTCCACCCCAGCTATGCCTCTGCCAAAGAGAGAATTGTCCTCCCAAGCAGGGACTGTTGGTAGGCATGTTGAAATTAATAAATTGGCATTGACAGTAAGGTCTAGCAGTGGCACTAAACATCTGGAAGATCACATCCTAAATCTGGCAAATTTGGGTCATCTGGGATTAGTTTAAAGACATAAAATTACACTTACGTGGTAGGTTCACCCTTTTAGTAAAGTTTACAGCTGCACCAGTCCAGCAAAGGCCAACAGGACAGCGCAATAGAGTATGTTCAAGATGAAGTAGTATATTAAAAAAAAAAATCCCAACAAATTTAGGACATGGAAAGCATTTAAAATTATAGATATCAGACAGGGCAGAAGTTTGCCAAGCCGCTCACATAGACTGGCCGCTTCTTTCCTGTACAGCAGCTTTAATATGGTGTTTACAAGACCAGTGGTTCTTAACCTTTTTGTGGGCAAGACATACCAATATATATACATATTTCAATATCTGTGATCCCTCCCTCCCACTTAAGAAAATCAAGGACTGGGAGTGGCTGGGAGACAGGAAGAGGGAATGGCAGGAGTGGTAGCAGGGTGTGTGTGATCCCGGTAGCAACAGTGGGAGGTGGCTGGAGGCAGCAGGAGGAGGGAACCAGAGAGGCAGGAAAGCTGCAGGAAGCCATGCCCCTGTTCTCCATGTCCTGTGGTACAGGTGTTCAAAACAGGCAGCAGGCAGGCAGAGAGGATTTGATGAAGCTTCACCAGGCCACATCAGCTGTCCCAGGCCCTACCTGGATCCTACCTAAGACCCTTCTGAAACCTATTGGTGGGTCCTGACCCACTGGTTGAGAACCACTATCCACTACAACAGTTTTGCAAGATATAGTTGCTTAAGAAAATAATATTTTAATCCTATTTCAGTTTGCTTATGCTCACCAACAGAAGTTGGTTGAATATGTATCTTAAACCCTTTGTCTCCTTCCGTCACTCTCATACTTAGGACCAACATGGCAACCACACTCTATAAACAACAAAAGAAGTGCTAATGCTTTGTTTTCTTATTTGCATTTGTCCAGCTTTAACTTCCAGACATTGATTCTTGTGATGCCCCACTCTGTTAGACTAATAGTTAATTAGCCCCAGTACTTTCTGTTAAAGTACTTCTGCACCCTAATCATATAACTCCCTTCCTAACCTGGTGTGTGCTAACCTAAAGTGACTGAATCCCTTAAGTCTCCTGTTGTGAGGCTCATTTTCCAATTTTATCTATTATAACAAATATCACACAAGGTATTGTAAATATTTTTTCAAACACCCAACAGTTGCTTGAGTATTTCCCCCAATGTTCCAAAAAGCCCCTAAATTTCTTATACATTTCCACTCCCTATTATCTTTCTCATAATCAGTAAACTGTTAAAACTGCCAAGATATAATAAGGTCAGGTGTCATTTCTTTCTTTCGTTATGTCAAGCGTAGTGGTTCTGTGCTAAAAATGTGTCCTAGAACAGCAAACAAGAACACAGGTGATTCTTAAAAGTACAGAGAGCCAATCCTAATCACATTATTTACAAGCAGGCCATTTGTTTCAATGGGACTGACCAGTTGAGTAAGGAGGGCACAACTTCAAGTAAGATTAATTTTGCTTTATGTAAAGTGTATCTGTAATATTTTCCCAACGTGTTAGAAATCTCATTTAATTGCCCAAACACATCATCACATCATTTTCATGAAGAGAAACATGATTAAAGGGCCCTCAAATTTTATAGCACTTAAAATAGGGTGGCCAGATATGCACATTTTAGAGGTTACTTATGAGAAATACAAGTTGCAGGGCTGAATTGGCTCCAATGCAGCCCTGTAACCTGTATTTCTCATAAGCAGAGTTCCTAGTTTTCTCTTTGTGATGGAAAACCAGAGAAAAACAGAAATTTTGCTTTTTTCCAGAGAAAAACAGAGATTTTGCCTTTTCCCAGAGAATTTTGCAGAAAATGGCAAAAACCTACAGATTTGGAGGAGAATACAGTGAGCGTGGGGCAGCAAGAATGCGGAGTGGAGCTGAGGGGAAGCAACCTGAAGGCATGTGCTGTGAAGGGGCAAGGGAACTGAATTTGGAGGGGTGCCTCAGACCTCCTGTGGGTTGGGGGGGTGGGCAGGGGAACTATGAAATGAAGCAGTCAGGTCTACTAGACTGTGGGAAGAGAGGACAGGAGGTGGGCCTAATTGAGCCCATAGCAGCTTCCCCAAGTGCTGGCCTCTATATGGTCCCCGTTTCTGGTTGGCAGATGTGGTCTGGGCCCAGGCTGGGAGGAGGAGGCAGCAAGTGCAGGGCAGTGGAGGGGAAGCAACCTAAAGGCATATATGGGGAGGGGCTCTGCATTTGTAGGGGTGCCACAGACCTTGGATTTGATTATTATTATTTTTTTACTGTTGGTGGGACAGGTAGCTGCAAAATTGCATTAAAATGAAAATATTACAATAAAATGTGGTGTCTGACTCATACCTATATATATTGTGGTCAACTAGCAATTACATTTAATAATAGAAAAACAGATATTTGGAGGGTTTTAATCAGAATTTATGGGGTTTTATCAGAGAATTTCCAATTTGTTGTCATAGAAAATGAGTAACCCTGCTCATAAGTGTCCTCTACAGTTTGCATATCTGGCCACCCTAACTTAAAATAACGTAGCCACCTCTCCCATCCCAGGATTAGGAGGTTCAAGACACTTGAGCAAGTACTGGTTCTCAAACTTTGGCCTTTGTGACCTCGTTTTAAGATATAAAAACATGTTGGATCCAGAGACATTGGACCCTATGTTAAATGATGACATGGCCCCCTTCTCTCATAGAAATGGTTGATGGACACCACTCACCCATTAGAAAAAGCAACATGTTCCTCTAATTCATTTTTCATATTCAGTTAAATATATCTCCATCTGACTCCCTGCACTGCAGGTCTCTGTGTTATGCATATGGGAATATTTCTAGTTTATTCATGGGCCCATGTTTTGGGACTCCCTTCTGAATTCCTGTGGGCCTCCACATTTGAGACTCTGTGGACCCATATTTTACACCAGTACTTCTCGCACTCGTTGTCATTGCAAATTTATTCATGGACTCCATTAATTGGATCCTAATTATATTTATGCAGAGTCAGATCCAGGCAAGTGCAAACTGTGGGACCGCACAGGGCTGCATGTGGTTGGGGAGTGGGAGAGGAATACCTGTCCTGACTCTTCCCTAACACATCCCTGTGCAATCATGCTGTCTGCAGTTGCCTGGATCCAACCATGCATAAATATAATCCCACAGTCCCAGACGGCAACACAGCTATGAGAAGTATATTAAATATCAGGATCAGAATACTGTCCGCTGATGGCATGATCCCACTTGGGGTCCAGCCAACAGTACGGGAATATCTGGACCAGAGGATGTTCTAGGTTCAGTAACTAGGCTTGGTGATGGAGAAATCAGAAGTATAAAAGGAGGCTGTTTGCAAGACAAGGAGCGCCAGCTTTCTTTAACCTTCATGTATTTTATTCAGAGACCACTGTTCCTTGTGTTTTCCCCATCGGTGGCAATGGGGGAAACCACAGTGAACATGGATCCCTGATTTTATTTATAAATTCTAGCCAGTCAGAAGCTGCCTTGGGAAAGTTTGGCAGAGAGCGTGGGCTTGTGAGCATTGCAAATAAAGCATCACATGAAGAAAGCCAAGGATGTTTGTGTTTTGTGGAGCTGATAGGCTAAAGATCCACAAACTGTGGGTCAGGATTTTAAGTGGGGTTGTGACATCTGTGGATGGCATGCCTCCAACAGTTTGAGTGGCCAAAGAGAAGCAAGCCCCACCCCTTTATGAATTAGCTGCACCCATCCCTCAGGGAGTCACAAAATTAGTTTCTGTTCTCCAAATGGATTACACGGGTTAAAATCTGGGAAAGAGTCTGTGGTAAGGAGTTTGAAAAGATTCAGGGATCGCTCAATTCCCACTGATGAATGGGTGAAGGTTAATCCCCTTACAGTAGTGAACCACCATTCTGTAGTTCCCCTGACGTCACTGGAGTCCTCTGGAAGCAATGGTTTTGAGAACAGCAGCATTGGGAGGTGCCAATACTGTGCCCCTGAGGGATGAAGCAAGGTTCTGCCCCTGGAAAGTTCACAAGTGGGGAGCTTTTGAGAATGAGCAATGCTATTTTTTCCCTTAAGTTTTATGTGACCGCTTTTAAAAGCGAAATCTTCTGCACTTTTTCTAAACGGGGAGCAGCTGCTTCTTTGCTGAGGTACTAATAAGCAAAGGCAGAGCCCCCAGCCCTGAGTGAAGGCTAGGGATGGGAATCTCTGCAGGGCATTGGAGGGTAACTTCCCCAAAGCCCCCCTCCCCAATACAATGATTGAAGCGTCCCCTCCATCCCTATAGCACCCCGATCCCCAGAGAAGTCTCTCAACGCCCTGATCCCACACCTCCCATCCCCTCCCCAGCCTTCTCCCAGGCGCTGGCCGGAATCATTTCCCTGCAACACTCCATCCTTTCCCGGCACCTTAGCAACCGGCTTCGCCTGGCATCGAGCCTGCGGTTCCCGAAGCCTACGCAGCTGAGCGCCCGCAAGGAGGTGGCTGGAGCGGGCAGGGCCCGGTTAGGGGAGGACACGAGACGGGAGGATGAAGCAGGTAGAGTGGAGCAGGGAGCGCGATCGTGGCTACTCTGGGAGGGAAGAGTAGCAAGCGGGGCCTGGAGGGGATGGGGAGGAGGGGCACAGACGAAGCTGTAGCTGGGGTGGTTGGGGGTGTCAATGAGGGGGGCGGTAGGTTGGGGGTTATCTGGGGTGGGCCTGGAAGGGACTAATGGGGGACTAGTAGTGCAGTGTTTGGGGTGGGAGGCCGGAGCTTGGTATATTGCAGTGTCTTTGGTCAGTTTTAGGGTACAGAACTGTGTGTTGAGTAGTTGGACGGGGGGCTAGGGTTACCATAACTCCCATTTAAAAGAGGACGCTTATGGAAAATACGTGTTGCAGGGCTGCACTAGAACCAATGCAGCCCTGCACTGGAACTAATGTACCCTTCCACCGGTATACTTCATAAGCATCCTCTTGTAAAGGGGAGGTATGGTAACCGGGGGGAGGGGGCAGTCTTGGAGGAGGATCAGGGCTGGAGTAGGAATTGGCCTGTTGGCTGAAAGCAAGTCAGAGGTTGAGGGTGGATGTTGTACAGGGACATTAGGTAGACAGTAGGGGGTATAGTTGGGAGAGGGTTGTAGGCTGGGGGGTTGAGATGTCCAGCATGTCTACGTGGAAAAAGACGGAGTTGTAGGCTGGGGGAGTTGGAATGTGGATAACTTGTCTCCACTGATGTCTGTTTTTTGGGGGGGTCTAGCCTTTAGTGGATGATACGGAGGATGTCTCTCTTGACTTTGGCAATGAAGAGGAGCTGGCTTTAAGGAAAGCAAAAATCAGGTAAATGAAAGGGGGAAGTGGGATTCTGGTTGACCAAGCCATGTGTTTCAGAATATCCGAGTAATCAAATGGGCTGCTGCTACATGAGAAGGAAACTATGGGTGTTAGCAAAAGGGAAAATAGCCTGCTGGAGTTTCTATTCGGTCAGCGCAGCTCCCCCTTGGTCTCCACTCACATCGTTTATTATTAATTATTATTCTTATAATAATCATTTATATAGCACCAGCGATGTACCTGGCGCTTTACAGAAAATAAGATAAACATGGTCCCTGCCTGAGAGCTTACAATCTAAAGACAGAGGGAGGGGAGACAGGGAAGGGGAAACAGAGGGAGAGACAAGGGATGCGACATTCATGAGGATGTGAGAACTCAGGTGCACGTTCTTGGCTTGGTTACAGTAAATTGGGAGTTTACAGATAACAGTTGGGGGATAATCCTGGGTGGGGATGGTTAGCAGGAGTTAGGAAGGGTGGAGCAGAAGAGGTGGGTTTTGAGGAGGGACTTAAAGGTGTGGAGGGTGGGGGCAAGGCAGAGGAGGGCAGGGAGGGAGTTCCAGGCATGTGGGGCAGTGAGGGAGATGAAGGTGGTTGGGGGGGCATGGGAGGGTGACAGAGGGGCTGGACTAGTTAATTTAGACGGAGAAATAAACTTTGTCTAACAAGAAGCTGACACATGCTTAGATTTAAGCATGGAGTGTTCTTAATTGCCAACAAGATGGCTGGAAGAAACTGAGGTGGTCAGGCTCTGCGCTTTCCTTTTGTCTCCTCTCTTCTTGCAAGATCAATAGCCCACGCAGAGGAGGGAGCGGGGGAGTGTTAATGCAGAGCTTCAACTCCCTTCTAGATTGTTCCAGGCAGTCTGCCTGAACAACTACTACTGAAGAAAATTAGTCTTCCAGATTGCCTGCAGAGCAGGAAGACATCCCATCAGTGAGAATCATGGAGTGCCACAAAGAAGTAGTTCTCCCTCCATGTAAGGGAGCCCTTCCGCCACAGCCCATCCTAGTAGAAGCACATGCCGCTGCTACTCTTTCTTTATATCAATTTCTGACTAGTGAGAGCACTTCCATCAGGTGACTGGAAGCTCAACTAGTCTCTCTCAGTACTAAAAGTCTTAACCGATCAGCAGCTTGCACCTTTACTTGATCCTGGCCTGGCCTGGCCACAACAGAGTTTAGACTGGAGGCTTCTACCTCTTCTGTACTGACCGACCACTGGGCTGACCTCCCATCTAGCCCAGGGAAAGGGAGCCCATATCCGTCTCCCAGACTGGGAAACCTATGGTTTAGAGCTGCTTCTGGTTTACTCCTACCTACAAGCTACCACCAGCCCCAGCAATATATCAGCCACCAGGTATCACGGAGTTCTCACCAATCCTTTTCCACCTAGGAACATTCCCTATGCTTGGGGCTAGCTCTCTCCATGTCACTGCAAATTTCCTCCAGCTCAGCTTGGGAAAGCACCAAGCTCCTTGACTAAAGACACTTGGTAACTGCAGAGTCATCATTACAATGCAATGCTCACTCAATAACTAGAGCCCTATGTGCAGCACTTTACCCCGAAGCATGTTCTGCTGATGCTTTGCTGTGCAAATCAACCTACTAATCCCGTCAATGTTAGCATGGCAAACCTAATAAATGGGCGCGGTCTCCCCAGCCTCTCATGACTTAGAGAAACGATGAACTCTGGGTACAGGAAGCTGCCCCTGCTGTCTGTCTTCTGTTTTCTCCCCCCTTGCTTTTTGGAGTGTGCCAAAAGCAAAAGTAATCATTCAAAGTGCCAGCGAGAACAGAAAGAGCCACTTGCTCCTTGGACTACTCTAGGCACTTAGGCCGAGACTCTATGGTCCTGGCAGGGTTGCGTGCACCCTAATAGCGGGAGGCGGGTACATGGGCACACATTAGCCCACGCTTGCCCGCATGGCAGGCGTGGAATTCTCCAGACCACTCCATATAGCCAGGCGTTTAGTGGAGGGGAATTAAAGGGGTGGGTTGGGTTGATGTTTTATTGTGTTATGCATTTTTAATATTTATATTATGTGATTTGTATTACTATATTTTATTACTTTACTGTCAGTCGCCCCGAGCTGCCTGAGGTAGGAGGGGCGGGATGCAAGCTTATAAAATAAATAAATGTGTGGGGACTTTGGGGCAGGCAGGGGCTAACATCTGGTGACCACCTAATAAGCAGGCAGGTGGACACACCTGCTGGGCGCTGCTGGCTTGTTTGTTTTCACCCATGCTCCCTCCCCCTCCCTCCTCCCTGCATTAATGTGCCGGAGGACCAGGTGTGTGTCTTCCCTCCCTTAACAAGCATCCCCCAAGTTCAGACAATGACCAAGACTGCAGTTGCTTTTGCAGATTTTAGATGTTGAAAATTGTCCCTGGCTTTAGATATCCTACTCTGAATCCCATTTAGACCATCTTCCTTGGGATAATTCCATTTAAAATGAGTTCTGTGTAGCACAGTTCTATTCCAGAGGGAATCTAGGCATCCTTGTTCTGGTACCTTCCCTTCAGTTATCTGCAAAATGCTATGGCTGGTGAAGCTTCTGTTGAGTGTCTCCATCTTGTGTTGGATTTGGCCGGGGACAGATATGGGGTGCTGCTGGTGCACCATGCACCCAACTGCCCGGCGGCATCCCTACATGCTCTTGCTGATCTGGTGTCAGATGTGATCCTCTGGACCCCTAGATTAGTGGTCCTGGGGAATTTTAATATCCACACTGACACCGATCTTGGAGGAGCGAGGCATGAGTTCATGGCCTCCATGACAACCATGGGCCTGTCCCAAATCATCTGTGGCCCCACACGTGAGGAGGGACATACACTGGATTTGGTTTTCTGCACCGACCTTGAGGCGGGGGGTCAGTTAGCAGGAGTTAAGGGGGTAGAGCCTTTGTCATGGTCTGACCATTACCTCCTTAAGGCGTGCATCCTGGTGCATGTTAGCCCCCGGCAGGGTGCAGGACCTATTACATCGGTCCGCCCCGGGAGACTTATGGAACTGGATTGGTTCTGGAATGCTCTGGGGAAGTTTCCCCTGGACCTTGACACCCGTTCTGTTGATGATCTCGTAGCCTTCTGGAACACCTTGTTGGCTGAGACCATTGACAGAGTGGCTCCTAGGCG
>QEPC01001501.1:1730179-1748209 GCA_003113815.1 Sphenodon punctatus
CGGCAGTTACATCTTGTCCGGCGGCTTCGGCCGTATCTCTCAGACTCCGACCTCACCACTGTCATCCATGCCTTCATCACCTCGAGGCTGGATTACTGCAACGCGCTCTACGTGGGGCTGCCCGAGAGGCTGGTCCGGAGGCTGCAGCTGGTGCAGAATGCTGCTGCCCGTCTCCTTATGGGGGCGGGTCGCAGGGAGCATGTGACACCAGTGCTCTGGGCTCTGCACTGGTTGCCTATAAAGCACCGGGCCAGGTTCAAGGTGCTGGTTTTAACCTTTAAAGCCCTTCACGGCCTGGGCCCTGCTTATCTGCGGGATCGCCTCACTCCGTATGTGCCTGTGTGACCCTTGAGATCGTCCATGGGAGCCTTTTTGGAGGTTCCCCGGGCGAGGCAGGTGGCCACCGATGTTAGATCTTTTTCGGTGGCCGCCCCCGTGCTGTGGAATTCGCTCCCGGAGGAGACTCGGCTGGCTCCCACTCTCCTGCTGTTTCGGCGTCTATGTACGACCTGGCTGTTCCGTCAGGCTTTTGGCGAGGGGTAGGGGTGGGGTGGGGTGGGGGTTTCCCCACATATTGTATTTTTTTAATTGTTTAAAAAAATTTATATTGTTTTACTGAGTGTTGTTCGCTGCCCCGGGCTGCCCTGCTGGCAGGAGGGGCGGAATATAAATTTTAAATAAATAAATAGAAAAACACCAATTTCCCCCATCTCGCGGCTGTTACATTTAAGGTCTTCATCAGCCCACCTGGCTTATCCTTCTAGACCAAGGACGGGGAACCTTTTTTCTAGGGCCACTTAAAAAATTTGTACAAGTGCTGTGGGCCAGATAAAAGTTGAAGCACCCCAACATTTTTTGTGACTAAAGAGGAAGAAGCCCTGCTTCCTCACCCAATAAGCTCCACCCCTCAGCACTCCTCTTGCGCTTTATACGCAGGCACACACCTCCAAGTATTCCAAGTCCGTGCAGAGGGACAGATGTTCTCCTGGTTAGCATTCCACTTCATTTCTGGTCATTCTGTCATCTAGCCATTGTTCTCAAGTGCTTTTCCTGAGAGGCAATCAGGAAAGAGATGTCTGGGTCTTTCTGTCTCTCCAAGGGGAACAGTGGGACTAAGCACGAAGAGAGGGACTGTCCCTCCTAAACAGGGACTGCAGTTGCTGTGAGGTATGTTCGGGGTGGGGTGGGGCGGGAGAGTCGGGTCCAGATCATAGATCCGTCCCCTATCTTTGTGTGCATCTCTGTTCCATTCTTCTGAGCTCAGACTTTCAGTGTTGGAGGGTAGGATGGATCCAGGGTCCAGATCCAGGAACTGCAAAGGAGCTGAATAAAAACTAGCCATGGACTGCATCTGGCTCTGGGGCCTGCAATTCCCCACTCTTGTTCCAGACCAATGTAGGACTCTTTTCTCACAATAAATCATAGGGGTTCTTTTAGGATACTTACATCATTTATTACACGCTAGGCCTTTTATCATTTCAAAGCTAAATGGAAGTATATATAGGATTTGATTACATTGTACATAATGTGTTTGGGTTTGCATTACCTCTCCTTTCTTTTTGATTCCTGGTTCTTGCTTTTTGCTATAAATAGCGATGAAAGCTATGGAGGAAGCTATGATAGATAAACTGAAGTCCTAACTTATCCACTTCCTGTAATAGCCTCTGTTTTTTGGAGACCATCCTCCCTTCTTGGTAGGACAAGATAAAGAAATATGTTGTTAGCAAAAACAAACTCTATCTGATGCACATGCAATCTCCTAAACCATTCCCACTGAGCTTATTTTTATAGTTTGTATACTTGATGAGTAAAGAGAATCAAAACCACATCAAACTCCAGCTTCCTTTGATTCAGAGAACCAGAATGGAACTTATGCTTCCTCCTTGGTTTAGCTTCTTTTCTCTTTTTGCTGTAAGCACTCCAAATTCAAAAGAGTGCTCAAAAACTCCAACAACCACAGCACAGTGTGTCAATTGTGTTGTGTTGCAAGCCAGATATGTTCCAGATACTTAAAAGGCATCAGTGACCCAGGAAAATACAAGATAAACACTGCAAAACATGGTAGGGTTCCCATTCTGATGTGTGTGGACCAGGGAGGTCTCTTCAGACCGGTTCCCTTTCTCGCTTGTCCATAAGGATTTCAGGTGCTCTTTTAGCATTCATTTATCAGCCACTCAGCTGGAAAAGCTAAACATGGAAGCTAGACAAATCATGCCTTTGATCATCATCTAGCGCTCTGGGTGTTCCAAGTGCTTTATAATCCTTATCTAGCTCACCCTCACAACAATGTTGTGAGCTAGGCCATTATTATTCCCATGTTTTACAGATGGGAAACTGAGGTGAAGCACTGCTAATTTACATTGCTTAGATGGGATTTGAACCTTGGCCCTAGGTCTGAGTCCAACACCTTTTCCACTAGGGTATGCAAGGAAATTTAAAGGACAGCTCAGTATAATAATAATAATAATAATAATATAATATAAGTTTAATGAGTCATGATCATAGGTCGAGACTTAACAAGAAATACAAAGATTAAGAAAGGTAACAAATCATCAAACAGTCACGATAAGATAAAATCAGGAGGGTCAAAAGAGATAAAATTATTATAAACATCTGTAGTATAAAATGGTTAATAATAGACTATATAAAAGTACAAAAATGAAGTATCTCCTTTTGATTAAAGCCATGGCCAATTTTGCAAGAGTGAATCATAGTGGAATCATTTACAGAGAATAAAAAAATAAAGAGCTGCTGAGGAGACCAGTGGGATTTATTATGAAGTGAGGCAGCTCAGTACAAACTGCCCCTGCCTGCCCCCCACTATCTTTCTTCCTCTGACTCAATCAATGTGGCTTTTGACTAGAATTATGAGTACAAAAATCCCCCCCCCCAATTCTGGTAACAAAATTTTTAACCATACAAATTATTCCAACTTCCGTCACGTTTTTGGATGCCACAGCTCAAGCAGAGAAAGAAAGCTGCCCCCTCCTAGAAGTATTGTTAGATTAATATAAAGTTAGATTAATATAAAGAAAGTCCCTGCTTCCCCAGCATAGCCTGGCAACAATCTTTGTCAACATAGCCAAGGCCCCTGAAGTGTCACAACTGTCATGCTGCTGTTTTGTTGTTAGTCCAGTGGTTTCTGTTTTGAGAGTTGGATCTAATCCCTTGACCAATGAGATGTTGCAATGCCACTTGGGGATGGGTCTTAACCCACATCTTGAGAATCTCTTTGCTAGGTCTGTTCAGCCATGGATTTTTTTTTTTTTTTTAAAAAGAGCAAGTGAACCTAGCTCAGGATTGTTTATACTTCAGCATTTAAAGTCATGACATCTCTGGGAAAAATGTTAACAATGCAGTAAACATGTACTAGCTGCACAGTAGATATTTATTTATTATTTATTATTTTATTTTACCAATTTGTACCCCACACCCTCCTGCTAACAGCAGCTTGGGGTGGCTAACAAATACATTAAAATATAAAATATAATAATACAAATATAATAAATACAATATAAATATAAAACAACAATATAAAATTCACATAATGGGGCACCAAATAAATATAACCCTAACCCTCTACCCCGCACTCATCTCCCTCACCGAAAGCCTGCGGAACAGCCAGGTCTTACAGTGTATGGGATTGCAAACTGAAAAGTAACCCTTTTATATCCCCCCTCCAGGACTTGGAAGTTCAGAAGTACAAGCCTAATAACTACTCCATTGTTAAATACACTTTGCTTTAAATGGCAACTTTGAACATATTTGGGCAGACACTCTCTCATGTTAATACATAGTAGGCCGAGGTTCATATGTCTTATTATAATCAGGGACCCTGTTGACTGCGTTGCTGCCGTTTGCAGTGATTTTTGCAGAATCAGCCAATCCTCATAGTGCCATGCTGAAATTGCAGTGGGGGCTGTCTGCAGGATCTTTCAATCCTGGCTCAGGCATAAACTTGTCACCTGATCCCAAATTAAAACTGCTGCTGTAGCTGCCGTCTGTCCGGAAGGTGTGACCATGACCCGTGTTAATCCTGGGAGATGAATTGTAGTGGTGGTGGGGTGGGGGGCTGTCTTAGGACCCTATGTTTTGGTGAGGGAGGTCTGGGGCTTTATCATAGCGGTTGTGGCTTTTGCCAGTTACATTTGGTGCGACGGCTATGTCTTTATGTTTTGGACTCTGACTTGGCCACCATCATCCATGCCTTCATCATCTCTAGACTAGACTACTGCAACGCACTCTATGTGGGGCTACTCTTGGTGACGGTCCAGAGGCTGCAGCTGGTGCAGAATGCAGCAGCCCACCTCTTTTCGGGGATGGGTTGTCGTGAGCACATCACATCAGTGCTCTGTTCTCTGCACTGGCTGCCTGTTGTCTTCCGAGCCCGATTCATGGTGTTGGTGTTGACCTATAAAGCCCTAAATGGCCTGGGCTCCGCTTACCTGCAGGACCGTCTCATGCCTCGGACCGTGGGTGGCAATGATGGGGAGGGCGTTCTTGGTGGCTGCTCCTAGGCTGTGGAATTCCTTCCTGACAGAGGCCCGCTTAGCCCCGAACCTCCCATCTTTCCAAAGACAGTGTAAGACTTGGCTGTTCCACCAGGCCTTTGGGAAGGGAGACGGGTTGGGTGGGAGGTGTTTTGGTGTTCGATTCCACTCTTTTAATAAGTTGGAATAAGTTTTAATAAGTTTATAATTTTATGTATCTGATTTTAACTGTTGAATTGTTATATTTTTGCACTTTATTGTGAGCCGCCCCTCGCTGCTATGGTGAGCAGGAGGGTGTGGGCTATAAATGTGACAAATAAATAAATTAAATAAATAAACATGAGGTGAGAGTTCTGGGGTGCTGAAATTCCAGAGGATTTGAGTGGTGTTTGATTAACAAAGTTGTGATTCTATGTCAAACCTGTTGAAATAGCATTCTTGTAAGCAAATTTGCATGTATAAATTGTTGCATAATTATGCAAATCAAGTTATTTATGCAAATGTTAGTGCTCATGGTGAATTTGCAGAATTTGGTTTCACTTGTTGCAGAATTTAATTTTTGTTGGTGTAGTGAACACAGGTCAGGTCCCTGGTTATAATGAGGTGGAAAGTAGGGATAAGATCCAATTTCCATTGCAATCAATAAAACCCATGACAGCTGCAGACTTTAGTTGACAGTGGAGTGGGTACCAGATTCAAATTAAGCCTACAAAGTCAGATAAAGCTTAGAGGGCCAGACTGTCAATGAACTGTACTTTATCGTTTATTATTTATTCCATATTTCCAGGGCCATTCCCTAAAGCAGGGGCATGGCTAGGTGGGAATGGACCCTGGTACAGAAGATGGCCCCTGCTGGTGCACTCCACTCCAGTGTGCTGTGTGGCTGCACCTGCTGCATCTATTATAGCTACACCCCTGCCCAGAAGCTTGAAATGGAAATCTTCTGTGTTAAATTTGTTTTGCCACATTAGTGCACTTAATGCGATGCTTGGTTATTTACCGTGTTAATGACAGGAAGTGCCTTAGAAATGAAGCACTGGGCAGAGGAGTGGGCCTATCTCTTGTTTCCGAGTATTGCCAACAGCAATAGGAACAGACAGTACAATCCTCCTGCTTTAAATTGAATGGGAGTGGAGCTATCAAGTTAGGACAGGACTCCACCCATGTTATACATCATTATGGGGCAGATTCTGACTCTTCCAATTTTGAAAGTAATTTTAATTAAAATTATTTCACTTCCTTTGAGCAGTTTTTGTGTTAGAAATTTTGTGAATGATCTTCCATGCCAGTATTTTCCCTCTGCTTAATGCTCATTACAATTTGGGATTATACTCTCCAATACAATTTGATGGCAAAAATCCAGTGGGTTTTTTTATGCCCTTTGCTGCTGTTTCTAACGTTGTAGACCCTCTTGCCCAGTGAAGGCAACTCTTTCCCTTGGCTAACTCCCACACTTCTACATGTTGACTTCTTCTCTATCCTCCCTTACATCCCCCACCTCAACCTTCATTACAAAAAGAGCATACCTGAATTAAATAGCATAACTGCTTCTTAGAAACAGGAAACAGCATTACTTAAAACAAACAGAATCATCTTGTATACCATTGATGGAGAACCTCAGGCCCAGGGGCCAAATGGGTCTGAGTTCCTGGATCTGGCCTCTCAATCCAGCTCCTACTTTCAAGCACTGAAAAACTGAGCTCAAGGGAAAGGAGCAGAGATGAGGGAGGGCATGCAGACAAGAACAGAGGACCAAATACTCTGAGACCCTCCTCTGTCTAAGCACACCCCTTAAGTGCCTCCACTCCCAACTTCTACGTGGCCCTCGGAGCTTGTAGTCATTTTTAAAGTCATCCCTGGGAGAGAAAAGATTCCCTACTCCAATGTATACAAAGGGCAAAACAACTGCAAGGTTGTATTTCTACTTTCTTTCCTTTATTCACTCTTGCATGACATTTTACATTATATTAGGTTTGTGACCTTATGCCATTAACCCTAGGGGCATAGAGGATCTGTGCAAATGCCAGGATCTGCTTGCCCAATTCGATTGCAGGATTGTCCTTTGAACTGCAAGCTCCTTGGGGCAGGAAATGTTATCTGCAAAGTATGATGTGCATTTGAGGCGCAGGATGTTTTTTGATTAATCAAAACAAAGACCTGTTTGCTATAAAGCTAACCATAACAGCTGGGTAGTGCAGGCTTTCTTGTCTTAAGTGATAAGAAAAAATGTTCTTTCTGGTATATAATGACTGCCTGTGATCTTTTGAAGCCCTTTTTCTGCTTGTTTCGTCTACAAAATATCAAGAATGTAATGTCCCTTGTTTTGTAGGGATGGGCGAACACGGTTCGGAGTTCGGTCCGAACTCGGCCTGTTCGGACGACCGAACCAAACTTCCAAACCGAACGCTCGAACTTCCGAACAGTTTGGATGAGTTCAGGGGCGGCAAAAACATGACTGGAAGAGGGAGGCAGCTGAGGAGCAGACTTCCTGGCACCAGGGGTGGACACCAGGGGTGGTTTCAGGACCAAAAATACCAATACTGAAATTTTTTTGGTTTCGGTACCAGTAGCACTTTTTTGAATGTTCGGCCGAGTTCGGACGAACCAAACTCCGCCGAACCGAACAGCCGAACCCAAACTCAGGTTTTGAACCAAATGTCCGAACGGCGTTCTGTTCACCCACCCCTATTGTTTTGCTGGAGTCCTTCCCTAGAAGATCAAGAGACCGATTCTCTGTGCATCCAAGTGATGGGGCAGGTGTGCTTAATCTTCAAGAGTTTTATTCCGGTTTTCCTGGCTGTTTATTTGCAGGTTTCAACAGTTCAAATAACCCCTCCCTTGCCTGCTGGGTTTCAGTCTGCATTCTCACATTACTGGGGGTGGGGAGGATTTCTGTGTGGGCGATCGCGACTTTATTCTCGTGGGAATTAGAACACATAGGAATGTGATATTCCGCTCCCCCCGCGAGAACACATGCATGACCAGGTCCCCCGATGTAGCTCTTACAATCATGGGTGTCTTTGTGAGAGAAAAGCAGAATAGTTCATTCCTACATGTGCGAATTCTCATGAGAATACAGCTGTGATTACCCTCTCAGAAGTCTCCCCCCCCCCCCCGCACTCCCCAGTTAAGATGAAAAAGTGGCCTCAGTCTCTTGCTAGATTATGTAAACCTGCTAAACCAGGTGTCCAGAGGCTTCCAGGAAAAACAGGGAAGCTAAGAACTTAATTTGTGTGTGTGTGTGTGTGTGTGTGTGTGTGTGTGTTAGTTAAGTAGTTGAACTACAGGTATTCATGTACATCCTAAAAAAGTTGAACAAAAAAACCTCAAATCTTTTCCTCTTTTATAGCAGGCCAGGAATTAAATGGGGAGATTGTGCTAAATCTTTGGTCCCACAAAAAATTATTTCAGCAAACACTCTATGCATAAGTGGTGTTGGTCTCTGGGCCCAAGGCTTGTCCACTGCAAATTGAGATCACCAACTCATTTGATAAGCAACCAATCGGCTGTAAACTCCCAATCCTCATTGTATGGGCAGACAACTGCACCCAGATGACACCTCACATTGGTACCATAATACAGGATCAGAGCCTAAGACAGTAACAATTTGTGGTAATTTCATCCTTATTCCTAGGTTCACCCAGAAGGACCATAGAAATAAGGCTATTGTGTTCTACAGAATTCTTGAGCCATGCACTCTCTTCCGTTTGTCTCAGGTACAAATCTTAGGAATCATTTGAAACTGTACTCGCTTGCCCATTTTACAGATGGGAACCAAGGCACAGAGAAATGAAGCAACTTGCCAACAGCAGTGTTACACGGGAAGCATGTAGCAAAGTCAGGAATAGAAACCAGGCCTCCTGCATCAGACCAGTGACGTAGCTACTGATTTTAGTGAATCAAGGATTGTGTCCAGTTGGTCTGTTCTGGCTTTATGCTTTACTAGTTGTATCATGTTTACTGTGAGAAATATTTAGTTAAAACCCCTATGTATACACAGTAGGACTGAGAAACTCTCAGGCTTTGCTGGTTCTTACTCAGAGGAATGAATTAATACAAGTCTGCAGCTTGGAGAAGAGATGACTAA
Source organism: Sphenodon punctatus (assembly GCA_003113815.1). NCBI lineage: Eukaryota > Metazoa > Chordata > Lepidosauria > Sphenodontia > Sphenodontidae > Sphenodon > Sphenodon punctatus. The sequence goes on from QEPC01001501.1 coordinate 1,738,757, forward strand.
AGAGGTCTAAGATAGAAGTTTACAAAATCATGAATGGGTCAGAGCAAGTAAATAAGGGGCTGTTATTTACCCCTTCCTGATTAACTGGCAGCAGATTTAAGAGAAATTAAAAGAAGCTCCCCTCCCCCCCCCGCGGTGTTAGTTAATCTGTGGAACTTGTTGCCAGAGGATGTTGTGAAGGCCAGTAGCCTAATAGGTTCCAAAAAATAACTGAATACATTCTTGGAGGAGAGGTCCATGAGTGGCTAATAGTCAAACTGGTCAGGGTGTGTGTGAGACCTTTGACTTTAGGGGTCTAAGAATGAACAACAGGAAATTGATCACTCCATTCTGACCTGTTGTGCACTTTTCTACAGCAACCAAAGTCATCCATTGTCAGACAAAGGATACTGGGCTGGATGGACCATTGGTCTGATGCAGTATGACATGTTCTTAAATGCATTCCCAGAGCTGACATTTAGGATGTTGATTATAAGGATGGAAAACAGACACTGCACAACAATAATTTCAGGATCATTTGGTACAAATAAAAGGACTGCCCTGAATTGTACTCAGGTGGACTTTTTTCTTTTTAAAGTTGGAAAAGGCTATTCTAAACAATGGCATGCACCAGAGAAGAGCCTTGAATGTGTTGCGTAAGTTCATTATTCATTTGCCATATGACTTCCCTTGTGAGTTTACATTCTGAATTTCCTGCTAGGGGGAAACACAGAGCAGGTGTCTGGCAAAGCATAAGAAACCTCCCACTCCATTCTACTGATGTGAAAATGTGGCTAGCCTATACATTTGGGAGGAAGTTTGAATGCTGTAAATCAACTCAGTCTGTTGAGACAGGCGTGGCATAGGCCCCATCTGCCTCCACTATATATTCATGGTAGAACTCCAGGTGGCAGTTATCCATCTTGTTCAATAATAAAGTGGTCAAAGTTTAAACCGTTCATGAGCGTGTGCACACTCTAGCTGCGGAAGTGAGGAAAGGGTCCATGTGCACAAATGATTGCAACTTTTTACAAAGGAGTCTGATTGAAGCATGTGGGAGACTCAGTGCCTCTCTATTCCCAGGGAGCAGAGATAGGGGACACTCACCTCCCAGCCAAAGCCTGTCTAGTAGTCAGAGGAGAGGCTTGCTTTCCTTCTCCATCCACGTATCAAGGACTTGGTTTGGCTTAGCCCTTGCAGGGCAGGGCACTTCTATTTTCGATTTGTAATGACAGCTGTTTGTCCGAGAGCCATGGCCTGTTTTATATTTGGTGATGCTGCTTCTTAAGACATGTCACACCCAGTGCATTCTGGGAGAAAGGCTTGCACACGCTGCAGTAGACAAGGCCATGATTTACAAATGATATTGAGGCTGCAGTCCTTACCCAGTAAACCAGTGGCAAAACTTCCACTGATTTTAATGGCAGAAGATGTAATCTCTGTAAACAGTAAACCCTGACTGTTTTAAGACAACCCCCCCCCCCCAATTAACTATACCTCCTAGAGTGATATGAAGAAGCCCAATATGGAGCCATCGGGTTACTGAGATTTGCTTCTTCTGAGTCATCTTCCTGCTTAACTCTCACAGAAATGAATTTTATTGATTTTGGGAGTACTGCCCTGTAGCACATCCCAGAGTTGTTAATGACGCTCGGATGCAAAATCTTTAGTAGAGAGAAAACAAAAGGGGGGAGGAGGAGCTTAGATATTTGATCCCAGGGTGAATTGCAAAGGAATAGGAAAAGCTTGTCACAGTGTCTGGGGAAAAAAAATATGGAGTATTCTTATTCGTTCCTAGAGTGCAATTTTCCACCATTAAATTCAATGGAATGAGAATTGTGCCCCTACTGTCACTTTCTGCTATAACTGTACTTTAATCACAGGCATTTTGACAGTACCACTGTCTAGAAAAGAAATACTTTTTTTCCCTCTTGTTACTCAACGTGAATTTGGAAACTTCAGATTTGAGAGCCATATACTCACCAAACTCTAGTGCAGGGGCATTTTCTTCTGCAGCCTCAACCGGTTAATTTTCATGTATACTATGTTGTCATTTCAGTTCTTTGCAGAAGGACTTGCCTTTGTTAAGTGCTTTCAGTAAGACTATTTGCATAAGTAGTATCCTGAACCTCACCTGGGCTGTTAATATCCTGTTGCTTGACATCTGCTTTGATTCATAAATTGGTTTTCCTAACATGGAAGAGCCTGCAAAGTTAATTAGCAGTGTAATGACTGAGTGTTATTAGTCTGGCAAGATACAGCATTCAGCATTCCAGCTGAATAAAATGGATATTATTCAAAATAACCACCTTTTCTGTTTGGAAAGAAGTAGAAAATCTAGGGAACAATTAGCCAAGTTCTTGTTCACATCAGTTGATGTACAAGTAGGGTTGAAACTCACTCTCACAAATCTTGTTGAGAATGCGCGTTTTGATGAGATGTTTGAGATCAAGAATGAGTCAAGAATCAGGCATTCTCGACATCGTTCTCATGAGAATCTTGAAAATATGAAAATGCTCTGTGCAGGCGCAGAATGGCCACTGCAGCCATTCTGCACAGATCGTAGACAGTGGGTACTTTCAGACATGACATTAACCACCCTTTAACCACCCTTGGTGGTTATTTATGCATGTTGCAGGGCTGTATTGGTGCCCTATGCAGCCCTGCAACATGCATAAATTACCACCAAGGGTGGTTAAAGGGTGGTTAGCGTCATGTCTGAAAGTACCCAGTGTTGGCACCGTTTTGGAAAAGGGCAGCCGGTTCTGCGCATGTGCAAGCCAGCCGACCTTTTCCAAAATGGCACTGGTACAGCCCGCGTCATCTTGGAAAAGTGCCATGCACGTGCAGAACAGCCGCGGTGCCCATTTTGCAGATGCGCAGAGCGTTTTAAAAACTTCTTCAAAAATCTCACAAGATCTCAAACTGTTAGTGGGATCAGTTGAGAAGATCTTGCTGACGGTTCTCGATTCTCGCAAGAATCAAAACTAGTTCTTGATTCATCCCTAAAAGCAACCAGTGGATGTGTAGAATTTGAGCACCAATTTAGATTACCTTAATGCTTGTTAGTAGCTCCACTGCTGTTTGTCTTCATTCAGAATGAATTCTTTCACTCTTGCTGTTGTGCCTAGAACATCATTTGGATTTGCAATTTAGGAGGTCTGCACTACATTAATCACTGACATATTGAGCAGCACAAAATGCACCCTGGTCATCTGGAAGGCATGTCTGTCAAACACAAAATGGCGGTATTACCTTACCATGGAGCCTTTGTCAGCTTGGAGGGATAGCTCTAACATGATGGTGGTGTGAGACAAGCCCCAATGTATTCAAGGCTTTTTACATCAGGATTCTTTTCCTTGGAAGTGCCCATGTACCATCCAAATGGCATGAGGAGGTGCATGATGTTACCACAAGGTAGACAATAGGAATGAAGAGTCTGGATTTTCTTTTTTTCTGAATTGAGAATGTGAACATTTTAACATTATGACAGCTACTAACTGAAGAGTATGACCATCTCTAATTCGAGTACAAATGCATGCTTTTAAAGTAACACTTCATAAGATTGAAGCTGCAACGTTAATACTGCAATACTTTGTGTATGTCTAGTCTCTTCATGGTAAATGTTCTGTATTGTTTTCCTAGGCATCCACTGGCCACCTTTTTCCACCTGTTTTTCCGAGTGAGTGCTATTGTTACCTACTTGTTCTGTGACTGGTTCAGCAAAAGCTTTGTTGCCTGTTTTGTCACTATCCTCCTCCTTCTGTCCTTCGACTTTTGGTCTGTCAAGGTAAGAGTCTTCTCTTACTAACTCGTTATGAAAATTGAAAGTGTTCTGCTATCTTGTTTTTGATTTTCATAGTAAATTAGGTGCTAAAGTCAGTCACTCAGGAGAGAACCCTGAGGAGAGAAGGGGTCTCCTGTTTAAAAACGGCTGAAAACCTTCTTGTTCCAGGCTGGAAGCAGCATTATTACAAACCTTAATTATTAGCACAAAGACTAAGGAACAGGAAGAGAGCTGCATAAGGCAGACGTGTGTGGGCTTTTCCTTTGGACTCAGGGAAGTCAATGCACCATAGGCAGGGCCTCATGCTCGCTGCATTTTCCTCATTGCTACCAGTGCAAAAAATGCAATTAATATGGGTCTCTGACTATGGATGCTGGCTGGCATATATGAGTCACATTAGTATGCATGTTATCTGCTAGAGGGTCAGGCTGTTAATTAAAATGGGCCATCAAAGACTAGGGATTAATCTGAATTATGCATTACCAGTTCTGGATTTCCCCCCATCCCCTGGGGCCTGGAGTGCACTTACTGGCCTCGTAGGGCTTGATTGAAGCTCTGCTGGCCTGCCGCTGCTTGGGGGTGGGGGGCTCGCCACAGCGAGGGAGCCTGCTGAGTACTGCTGAGCTCCCAGCTCTGGATCATTTGCGAATATGCAGCCCTTTTCCAAAGTGGTGGTGGCAGTGTTGCTGCCAAACTGCAAAAGAACAGTCAGTCTTTGCATTCACAAAATGGCTGCACATGCACAAAATGGCTGCCCTTTTCCAAAATGGTAGTGACGCTGCCACCGTCATTTTGGAAAAGGGCTGCACATGTGCAAAATAGCCATAGCGGCCATTTTGCACATAGCTTGGCAGCATGCTGCGGCGAGGGAGCCTCCTGGGAAGCCTCCCCACAGCAGTGGTGGGGTGGTGGAGTTTCAGTCAAGCTTCTTGAGGCTGGTAAGTACCATTCCAGGGCCCTGGGAGATGGGGGTGTGGGAGGTTGCACCCACTTCCCTGGGAGGGGCTATGGATAGAAGCATGGATCAGTTTCCAGTTGAGTTCAATGGGAAATTTTCCCATTGACTTCAATGGGATCCTTACTTTGGCTTAGGCCGTAAATAATATTCATTCATTCATTCATTCATTCGGATCCGAATCTGTAACCAACCTGGAAATTACAGATCTGAATCAGAATCCACAATTCAGTCCAGATGCCCATTCCTATCAAAGACAGGACGTTGGCCTCCTAAATTAAGCCCAAAAAAGGATATTAAAAATTAATTGCTTTTTGGCTAATGCTAATCTTGATGAAATCTTGGAGGCAGACTCCCCCTCTGCTTTCCCTGGAGGGAAAGCATCTTGTTCAAAGCACTGGGTGGTGGTCGCCGTTGAAGGCAAGAGACTGGACTACAGGGGCCATTGGGTCTGCTCCATTATGTCATTTTCTGTGCTCTTAAGAGCAGCCTCTCTGTAGAAAGGGAAAGTAGATAGGTGGAACAAAGCCTGCCGATCTATAGTAGCATGCTTAGAACTAATTGAAAAACCATGCAGGTTTCATCTGTATCAAAAGATCAGTCCATGATTTGCTGTTCATAAGGCATGTTCTCTTCACGTCCCTGGATTTCTCCTCCCCGGTACTGGAAGTGCATTCCAATGCGTTTGCCTGACCTTAACTGCTTTTATAACTAAAGTGGGCAAGCTTCCCCCCGGTAAATAAGACTGGATTGTGCTAAGATTGTAGGACTCTGAATTTCTGCCTGCCTATGTCTGTCCTGTCATACTTGGCTGATCCAGAGGGGAAGTGAGGGGGAACTTAGTTTGGCGTAGCTTTTTAAAACTAACTTTTAAGCTGTGCACTAAAAAACAAAAAAACACTCTAGTATTTTAGCACCATACTTTTGCAAGACTTGGAAAAACTTGAATCTAACAAGCATTTACTTGACCAGCAAATAAGAACTGATTCTGAATCTGTTATTAGAATGTAACCGGAAGACTCCTGGTTGGCTTACGTTGGTGGAACCAGATCGATGAAGATGGAAAAAGCCACTGGGTATATGAAGCAAAAAAGGTACTTTTTAAAAAAAGCTAACAACGCTTTATCCATGTTACAGCATAGACAGACAAACAGCTAATAAACAAAGGTTGTTAACAAGACACCCACACCAGGTAGCCCACACCAGGTGGGTGTCCACTTACCCATTTATTAGCTGTTTGTCCCCACTGACCATGTGGCCACTACCCACCGGACCTGCAGCCCCTGCTCGTGGCGGGGTCCTGGAGTTGCCCGTCATGGAGGTGACTATGGGATAATGTGTGCCCATGTGTCCGTATCCAGGGCCAATGTTACCATATAGACAGGCAACACAGGCAGCCATGTAGGGTGGCAAGTTTAAGGGGGCGATTCTTCCACCCCTGATCCAACTGCCGCCAAGCTCTATGACTTGATCAGGGTGGGGGTTGGGAGAGCCGCCCCCGTGAAATTGCTGCCTTGGCTGCCCCACCTGTCCTGTCCCTACAGCCAGTGCCAAGCTCCACAGCTAGAACAGGGCAGGGGGTGGGGCGCAGGGGGTGTGGGGCACAGGAGAGTGTCGGAGAAATTCTGCTGAGTGGAGGCAGTAAATGAGAGGAGGCTGCACAGAGACATCTATCAGATCAGGCTTTATTGCAGGAGACACAGCAGCTGTGGGGTCGAGGATCTGGAGATCATCGAACCCCGAACAAAGAGAAGGCACCTATATTTATACATTTTCATACAGCTTCATGCTTCTAGCTATAACCCAATCAATGCACAGTTCTTTGTTTCCCCAGCCCCAATCAGAACACAGTATTCAGCATAATTCTTGATATGGCACTAGTGTCCAGTGCTATGTAACTGGGGCGAACTACGCAGGTCAAATGCTGAGTCATGTCTGGGATTAGTACTGCGCTTGCGTCGGAAAGTCCCTGTGTAATCTGCTGAGTCCGTGTTAATAAATCGCTACAGTGCCTGCGCTAGTAAGTTCTTGGGAACAAACACAGTATTCAGAGCTAATCTACATACTCTGTTCTGCCACCTTGGGAAAAGACACAGGCAGAGCTAATCTACATACTCTGTTCTGCCACAATTCCCCCCTTTTGAGACTTCGATTAATCAGAGAAGTCTCAATTATGTAAGCGGGCGCGTTCATCAATTAACTTACAGACCTTGATGTTCCAGGCAGCTTCTGAAGAAGATTTAAGGCAGGGTTAATAAGGCACATGAATAATTGCACACAAGCAAACAGGGCAAGTATAGCAAGTATAACAAAACATATACCGTACAAAACACGTTTTACAAATCCTGGGAAGTCTGGGAACAGGCTCTCCAGCCAAGAAAGAAGCCCCTCATTTTTGCTCTCTTGGATACCTTGGACAATAGTCTGCAATCGGTGGAGGCCCTTTCTAATACGGTTAGAATTGTCAGTCAGGTCAAAACAGCACATGTTTTTAAAAGCCTCACAACCGTGTCCCATAGACCTGGAAAGGGATTAGAGTGGTTGTTCAAAAATACCCAAAAATGCCAGGATGTGAAATTTACAAAAGGGGGCACAAATTCTAGGAAGGAGCTCCAAGGCCGGGGGAAGCAAAGATCTCGTTCTGAATGGAATTCCCGGTAGGAGCAGTTGTATGGAACACCTACAAGATGGACCATCTGGACACCAGACACAGTTAGGGCAGGTGGCACACAAAAGTGTGAAGTATTCAGGCTGGCAGTAACAAGTTTGATATAACTGTTGTCTTGGTGAGAGGGAAACCAAGCCAGGGCCCCAGGGCTAAGTAGAGTCAGCAGGAGGAGATGACTGCCGGCAATGAGAAGCATGGATCCAGGCATTTTTGTTTTCTACCTTCACAGCGGTGTGTGTGGTTAGAAGAACAAGATGGGGGCCGGTCCAGCGTGGGGCCAGGCAGTGCTTTCTCCGGAACTCTTTGATGAGGACCCAGTCACCTGGTTTGAAAGAATGGCAGGTGTCAGCTGTGGGTGGCACAAAAGCGGCTTTTACCCTCGCCTTGGTTGTTTGCAGAGCCCTGGATAGGGATAGAACTTATGAGGCAATATCATGAGAAAGTTTAGTAAGGCCCTCAGTGCACAATCCCCTGGGCTCTATCCCCACTCTTATAGGGGGATAGGCCGTGTTTTCTGTTTGAGGTTGAGCGAAGCGAGTGGCCATAAGAACAAGTGGAAGGGCATCAGGCCATTTTAGGCCTGTGTCATGGACTACTTTGGACAATCTAGTTTTCAGATCAGAGTTTTTTTGTTCCACTTAGCCGCTGCTTTGGGGGTGGGGTATGGTGTATGGAAATAGAGGCTAATACCCAAAGTTTTACACAGACTCTTAGTGAGCTGGGCAGTGAAATGAGAGCCCATGTCACAGTCAGTGGAGAGGGGTAATCCAAATCTTGGGATGAAGTCTTTCAAAGATGTTTGGCAACCGTGGTTGCATCAGTCCTTCGGCAGGGAAAGGCCTCAGTCCAGCCAGAGTATAGGCAGATAACCACCAGCATGTGCTTGTAGCCTTGTGCTGTAGGCAAATCAGAAAAGTCAATCTGTAAGTGTAAGTGAAGAAAGGACCCTCAGCCCACGGTCTTGAGGAGGTGCGGATTGGGGTGGCCTTAGCAATGTTGGTTGAACAGCTGACAAGTGGGACAGGAGCAGATGAGTTGGCGCAAACCTGCAAACCAGTGGGTGGAGATCTGCGAGGTGATTCCCCCGCCCCCTTTTGTTCGGGTGTGAGTGCAGATGAGCCACATGAACAAGATGTTGTAGGAGAGCCCCAGGTGCTACTGGACGGCCATCAGGGTGACGAAGGATGCCATCAGCGTTGGGAATGCAGCCAGCCTTGGTCCAAACGAGACGTTTACCTACAGTAGCGGCATCTTGGAGGGAGCGAAGTTTGGAATCATCGGGAGCAGGTGGGAGCGGCTCTGAAAAATATACTTCCATAACGAGATTCGCAGGAGGGCCACATCTGGCTGCTTGTTGGGCAGCATTATCCGCCAGGTGATTTCCCTGGGCCTCAGGAGTGGAGGCACCCGTATGGGCCCGAACATAGAAAACAATAAACCAAGTTCATACTTAGTGAGGCGGGCATGAGACAAAAACTGAGGGTTTTGGTTTTTTTCTAATTTAGAAGAGAGTAAACACGATGTGGAACTGAAACAGTTAATGGGTGTCCGAGGACTAAAGAAGCAGATTGCTTAACAAGATCAAAAGCAGCAGCAACTGCCTGAAGGCAGGGTGGGAGACCACGGGCTACAGAATTGAGATGGGAGGAGTAATAGGCAACAGGGCGGTGAGCTTCTGCAAGGGTTTGAGTCTGGACCCCGAGGGAAAATTCATCAGATTCATGGCAGAAAAGAGTAAAGGGTTTTGCAGTAGTTAGGTTGGGCCAAGGCCGGTGGAGAGGCCAAGGCAAGTTTGAGAAAATGAAAAGCCTCAGTGGCCTCTGGCGGCAGAGAAAAGTAGCAGCAGGAAGGCAGGAATATAGAGACTGGGCCAGCTGGGCATAACCTAAAATTTATTGGCGACAATAGTTTGCAGCCCCTAAAATATGCACAACTGGTGCTTTGTAGGGATGGGAATTCCGGATCTACCGGTATCCGATAATGCCGGTATCGGGCGTACCGGCATTATCGGATTCGGCCCGGTAATCCGGCCCCCGGTACCGGATTTCAGTGTGCCGGTTTTTT
>QEPC01001501.1:1752149-1767660 GCA_003113815.1 Sphenodon punctatus
ACCCAATCAATGCACAGTTCTTTGTTTCCCCAGCCCCAATCAGAACACAGTATTCAGCATAATTCTTGATATGGCACTAGTGTCCAGTGCTATGTAACTGGGGCGAACTACGCAGGTCAAATGCTGAGTCTGGGATTAGTACTGCGCTTGCGTCGGAAAGTCCCTGTGTAATCTGCAGAGTCCGTGTTAATAAATCGCTACAGTGCCTGCGCTAGTAAGTTCTTGGGAACAAACACAGTATTCAGAGCTAATCTACATACTCTGTTCTGCCACCTTGGGAAAAGACACAGGCAGAGCTAATCTACATACTCTGTTCTGCCACAAGAATCACCGTAGGTGTCTCCTCCCCCCCCCCGCTCTGAATCCAGCCACAGACCTTGACAGCAGCTGGATTGGGTATGGAGGGGAGAATGCCCCTTTGAACTTGCCATCCTAGGCAGCCTCATTCTCACAGCCGCTGCCAAGCTCCATGGCTGGATTGGGGCAGGAGGTGGGACAGAGAACCTTGAACTGATCCAGCCATGGAGCTTGGCAGCAGCATGTTCAACAGGGCAGCTCTCCCCTCCATGCCTGATCCAGCCGTTACTGCCAAGTTCTGTGACTGGACTGTGTGGGAAGGCGGCAGCCACCTGGGACTGCCTAAGGCAAAATGCTTGTGCTGACACTGTCCGTGTCCTGTCAATTAGGATGCATTCAGCCTCCACGCATACAGGTCTGCCAGCACCATAGAGTTGCGGGCGAAGAGCCTAGAGCGTTCTGAGGAGTAACCATTTCTGGCTCCTCTTGCTTTCACTGGCGTGCACATAACGTCTGCCTTAAAAGTCCACTGTACCATTTTCAAACATTTTCCCCCAGCTCTTACTGGTGGGCAGTATGTGCCTGATGCTTACTCTTCCCCAGTGATTGCATTTTGCGCAACAACTTGCGGAGGATTACTGTGTCTGGGGCCTTCACTCAAACCAACACCCAGGCAACATCCAGCACTGCTACCACCACCATACAATCGCAGTCGTTCTCTACCTACGGAACCACCCACTAATGCTGCATTCCCTGGACTGAGGAAGAGACCAAGGCTTTCATCATGATATGGGGGGAGCAGAAGGTCCAATATGCTCCGGTGAAGTGCTGCCAGAACGAGGTAGTGTTCCAAGAGATCTCGGTCCAAATGGCGCAGTAGGGCTACACCTGAGACATGAACCAGTGCCACCAGTGGGCCAAGGACTTGAGGCGTGGATACGAGAGAGATGGATCTTGGACAATAGCTTCACCTCTGGCCGCGAGAGACGAACCTCATCCTGTTTCAAGCTCCTTGACCGGTTCCCTCTGTGTGGATGGAGTCTCTGTTGCATCTTGCCTGTATGGCTGCACTTTCGTTAGGGGCCAGAAGCTTGTGGGTATGACTTCCCGCTCCCACTTCAACTGCTCCTGCTGCAACTGCTCTTGCTCCCATCGCAGAAGCCATGACCGTGGCACCGACAGACATCCCTCCATGCCCTTCCCCGCCCCGGAGCCAGCACGGGTTGAAACAGACATGGTGACTCCCGTGGTGTATTCCCTTGAGCTCGAGAGCCAGCCATTGTTTGAGGAACTACCTACAGTTCTGATTGAGGACATGGAGGACCTGGTTGCTGCCTTTGTAGAGGAGGTGGAGGAGACGGGTAAGTGAACGCACCAAGGTGGGGGGTGAGGGGATGGCGACGATGGGTGGATGGCTGCATGATAAAGGCTTCCGTTTGTTATCTAATTATGTTCTTTATTGTTTACTATGTTGCCAGGTAGCCAGGAGAACATGGAGGAAGAGCAGGAAAGTTGTCTGGAAACCGCTCCACAAGATGAGAATGGTATGTGTGGGAAGGCACCATGGCGGGTCTGCAGGGGTGAAGGCACCATGACAGGACAGCAGGCTGGCGTGTAGAAGGGGGAACCAAAATAGCAGTCGGGGAGGGAGAGGGGGGGAATGACGTGAATAGCCGTGGTTGATTTCTGTATGTTGTTCACTCTACAGTGATCACTGGAGAACTGTGTGGTACTGAGATCCCGTCATAGCAACTGCTCCAACATCCACAGAGGCCAGGTACTCATTCCCACTTCCTCTCAGGTGGGCAGAGGGCTGAAACACTGGGGCGGGAAGGTAGGTGGGGTAGTAGCCTGAACTAATGGTTTTCCTTGTAGGTTTGCTACAGGTCTGCCAGTGCAATGGGCACGGACGGAACTCCCTGCCACCAGCACCCACCAGGACCAGGACCTGCAGGTCCATAACCAGCAGCGCAGGGAGGATTTGGCAAGGAAGCTGCTTAGAGAGACCACACGGCGGGCAGATGAGATCCACAATGCCATTAACAACATGGCCAGGGAGGATAGGCAGCTGGTGTGGCAGAACACTGCAGAACAAAGCCTTTGCTGCCAAGGCCCACCTGGACTGCTGGTGGAAGGACAGGCACTGGGCCTTCCTCTAGTGGCAGTTTGAGTGGTCGGACAGTGCGATCGAACGGGTGAGCTCGGAAATGAGTGAAATGTGGGCACAGATGCAAAGCAGCCTGTCCCAGTCCATTCAGCTGCAGAGCTCCCTGCTCAAGCAGACCATGCACCAGATGTTTAAAACTGCTTCAAGAGCTGGGCTGATGCGTAGCCAGGATTGACTGCATGCCACACATGAGCTGCAATTGGCTCCTTTTGGTCATGTGGCACTAGGGGAACAGCTCTAGTTGGCTGTTGTTGGTCATATGGCATTATGTGCCAGCTATTGGACGAAAAACTCTTCACCAATCTTCTGCTGTGTGTGTGCACGCTTTGATGCACCTGGACTGTCAATCCAGGTGGCAATTAAAGTGCATAGACATTCCTGACACCATGCACAAGCAACTCGTCTACAAAGTATTGAAGATTTTAGCACCATGGAAGCATGCTATTTTTGTCATTGATGTGAGGGGATCTGTTGCATGTTAATTGATGGGGTATGTGGGGGGATCTGCAAGGCACTGAAGGTCACTGTACTTGGAATGTTTGTAGGAGCAGGGCCAGGATGCTATTGCCCATTGGTTGAAAGTTACTCATAATTTCTTAACTTTGAAAAGTAATACTTTTTGCTTGGAATGAGCATGAGGCCACAGAAACTTTTTGCAGTGGGTTGATTGCTATGCAGAGCCAAATGGATTTCAAATGTGGGTGCTGTGGCTGGCCAGGGTCCCTGGACTGAGAAATTGGGAGGTCATGGATACGCTGGCCTTTGCTGACATTTGGACAAGGCCAGATGTGGAGAGAGCGCTGGCAGACCCATCCTCGGAGTCCACCTATGCTCTCATAGGGTGGCATGTGCACACAGTGGGGTTCTACGTATGCATAGGAGTGCAAACAACATGTAACCCTGCTGCAGTTGCAAGTCCTGCAGAATGGAGAAGTGGGAGCCACATGAAGTGAGTGGGATCCAAACGGGAGCGAACGTTTCCTTGAGACTTGTGCAATGTCAGAAGTAAGGCTGCCAGTAACGGGCTGGACTTCCTTTGCCATTGTTTCTCACCACTGTCCCCGATGACAACAGGATACCCAAGGGGCTACTGGGAATGCCTCGATCAGGTCAAAAAGAGCCATATTTTCGGGGAAAAGTAAAAAACTAAATGAAAAGCAATCAGTCTTTCAGTGCTGCCATACAGTTCACACCCATCAATGGAAGCAGCACAGAGTTTTATCAGAGTCTCGCACTCTGCGGTGTTGGAAATCCCTTTCGGTGCCCATAAAACCCCCAGTCAAACATGTGCCTCAGGGTACAAGGAATGTGAAGTAAAGAAAGGGGAGTTTGTTGTTGTTGGACACTTAAAGCCCTCACAATTATTATTATTATTATTATTAACAAACATTTATATAGTGCCAGCAGTGTACCTGGCACTTTACAAAGTAATAAAATAGACACGGTCCCTGCCCCTAGGGCTTACAATCTGAGAGACAGGAGCTGGGGGAGAGACTTAGGAAGGGGAACAGAGGGAGAGACAAGGGGTCTAACATTCATGAAGATGCGAGGTCTCAAGTGCACGTACTTGGCTTGGTTACGATGAGAATGACAGCAGGCAGGTCCATGTTGCAAGGATAAGGGTAAACCGATCGTAGGTATAGGAATAGTGGCTCAGCAGGATAAAGAGTCAGACAGAGCAGAGCGAAAGAGGTGAGTTTTAAGGAGAGATTTGAAGGTATGAAGGGAGGGGGCAAGGCGGATGTGGACAGGGAGGGAGTTCCAGGCATGGGGGGCAGCAAGTGAGAAGGGACGAAGGCGCTTAGGGGAGCAGGGAAGGCGTGGAAGGGTGAGAGAAGGGACAGAGGAGGAGCGAAGTGCACGGGCTGGAGTATGGAGGGCGATAAGTGCAGAGAGGTAGGGGGGAGCAAGGTTGTGAAGAGCTTTATAGGTGAAGACTAGGAGCTTGTGCAGGATTCGTTCAGGAAGGGGAAGCCAGTGAAGCGAAGAGAGGAGGGGCTGCACATGGTCGAAGCGACTGGCGAGGTAGATGACCCTGGCAGCAGAGTTTTGGACAGAGATGAGGGGAGAAAGGTGAGACCGGGGAAGGCCAGTGAGAAGGAGGTTACAGTAATCGAGGCGAGAGATGACCAGAGCATGAACAAGAGTTTTGGCAGACGAGACAGAGAGAAAAGGGCGAATCTTAGCAATGTTATGGAGGGAGAAGCGACAGGATTTAGCAACAGAGTCAATGTAGGGTTTAAAAGAAAGGGCTGAGTCAAAGATGAAGCCTAGGCTACGGGCTTGGGGGACAGGCAGGATGGTGACTCCATCAATAGTTATTGACAGTGAGGAAGGAGAGGAAGGATGAGGGGGGAAGATAAGGAGTTCAGTTTTAGCCATGTTGAGTTTGAGTTGACGTTGAGACATCCAGGTAGAGATGTCAGAGAGACAGTTGATGAGACGAGCTTGAACAGAGGGAGAGAGAGAGGGAGTAGAGAGATAGAGTTGAGTGTCATCAGCATAGAGGTGGTATTGGAAGCCATGGGAGGCAATGAGTTTGCCTAAGGATGAGGTATAGATCGAGAAGAGGAGAGGGCCAAGAACAGAGCCTTGAGGAACACCAACTGAGAGGGGGAAGGAGGAGGAGGCGGAGTTGGAGAGAGACACATTAAAGGAGCGGTCAGAGAGGTAGGAGGAGAACCAGTTATGGACAGAGCCACAAAAGCCAAGGGAGTGAAGGGAATCCAGCAAGAGTGAGTGGTCAACAGTATCGAAGGCAGCAGAGAGATCAAGGAGGACAAGAATGGAATAGAGACGTTTAGATTTAGCCACCAGAAGATCGTTGGTGATCTTAGCGAGAGCAGTTTCAGTAGAATGAAGGGGGCGGAAGCCAGATTGGAGGGGGTCAAGGGAGGAGTTGGAGGATAGGAAGTCAAGGCAGCGGGAGTAGACAACACGTTCAAGCAGCTTGGAAGCAAAAGGAAGGAGTGAGACAGGACGATAGCTAGAAGGGTCAGAGGGGTCAAGAGTGGACTTTTTGAGAATAGGAGAGACTGTGGCATGTTTGAAGGCAGAAGGGAAAGAGCCAGTAGAGAGGGAGAGGTTGATGATGTGCAGGAAGGAAGGGGCGACAGTGGGAGTAATGGAGGTGAGGAGGCGGGAAGGAATGGGATCAAGGGGGCAAGTGGAAGGGTTGGAGGAGGAGAGCAGAGAGGAGATTTCCTTAAGGGAGGCAGGGGAGAAGGAGGACATGAGAGAAGGAGGGGGAGGAGGGAGAGGGGTGGGAGTGGGAAGAGAGGAGTGGGAAGCGATGTCGAGGCGGATCTTGTCTATCTTGGAGGTGAAGAAGGAGGCAAGATCCTGAGCAGAAAGGGAAGAAGGAGGGGGAGGACAGGGAGGCTTGAGGAGGGAGTCAAAGGTAGAGAACAGGCGGCGAGGGTCCCGAGAACAGGACTCAATGCGGGAGGCATAGTAGTGTTGTCTAGCAAGGGAGATAGCAGAAGTAAGGGTGGAGAGACAGAATTTGAAGTGAAGGAAGTCAGCGTGAGAATGGGATTTGCGCCAGAGTCGTTCAGCAGCACGAGTGCAAGAACGGAGGTGGCGGATACTAGGGGTGAGCCAAGGACGGGGGTTGTGGGAGAAGGCAGGGCGGGAAGAGAGAGGGGCATGGGAGTCAAGTGTGGAGGAGAGAGAGGCGTTGAGAGCAGAGACAGCGGAGTCAGGGGAGGAGGAAGAGAAGACTGTAGGAAGAAGGGGAGAGAGAGAGGAGGCAAAGTCCAGGGGATCAATAGCTTGAAGGTCACGGAAGGGGCGTAGAGAAGGGGAAGAGGAGGGGGGACAGTGGGAAATGTTGAAAGAGGCAAGGAAGTGGTCTGATATAGGATGAGGATCGAAGGAGAGATCAGCGACAGAGCAGTTTCTAGAGAGGACAAGATCAAGAGAATGGCCATTAGTATGGGTGGGGGAGTTGGTCCAAAGGTGGAGGTTGAAGGAGGAGGCTAGGGAGAGGAAGCGAGAGACTGAGGGCTGAGATGGGTCATCAACATGAATGTTGAAGTCACCAAGGATGAGAGTGGGGATATCAACAGAGAGGAAGAAAGTGAGCCAGGACTCAAAGTCAGAAAGAAAGGAAGAGAGAGGACCAGGGGGACGGTAGATGACAGCAACACGTAGATGGAGGGGGGAGTAGAGGCGCACGGAGTGAGCCTCAAAGGTATGGAAGGAGAGAGAGGGGGGAGGAGAAATTGGTTGGAACTGACAGGATTTAGCAAGAAGGAGGCCCACCCCACCACCCCGTCCTTCAGGGCGGGGTTGGTGAGAGAAGGAGAGACCCCCACAGGAGAGGGTAGCAGGCGTGACAGAGTCCGAGGGAGTGATCCAAGTTTCAGTAAGGGCAAGGAGCTGGAGGGAGCGAGAGAGGAAAAGATCATGGATATAGGGAGCTTTACTGATAGATGAGCGACAGTTCCAGAGGGAGCAGAAAAATGGTAGTTGATGAGGGGGGAGGCAAGGAATAGGGATAAGATTGGGAGAAGGGGAGCGTCGTGGTAGGCTAGAGACAGGAGGAATAGGGATAAGATTGGGAGAAGGGGAGCATCGAGGAAGGCTAGAGACAGGAGTGGAAGGGGAGCAATGAGAGAAAGTAGCCAAGGGGGCAAAGGATGTATGGGGGAGGTTAGAGAGTGGTGATCGGTTGGGGGGAGGAAGAAGCTGGGAGGAGAAAAGTAGAGAGAAAAAGATGGGGATGTTTTCCATCATGTTTTCCATCACAAGTGGGGATGTTTTCCGCCCGCACTGTCTCGTGATGCAGATGATGATAAAGAGGGGGATACAAGAGGCACATGTTTGACTGGGTGTTTTATCGGAACCGAAAGGGATTTCCAACACCGCAGAGTGCAAGACTGATAAAACTCTGTGCTGCTTCCATTGATGTGTGTGAACTGTATGGCAGCACTGAAAGACTGATTGCTTTTCATTTAGTTTTTTACTTTTATTTTCACTATAGGCGCTCAATAAAGTATGCAATTTGCTACTTTAAACTCAGTGTTATGTGCATAGCAACCAGTTAATTACAGTCACCAAGTGCTGGAAGGTATAAACCCAACCCAGGTCTGAACCGCAGGGCGTGGGTGGGGATAACAGGCACTGGACTGCCTCCCTGGGCAGAAAGGAAGAAACAAACAATTGGGGTGTTGTTTTGTTCCCATGGTTCACCATGGCTGTTAGTCATACTGGGAGGTTGGTGGGGGGAGCGGGGCAGGGCTGAACACCTGCCTATGAATTAGGCTGGTCATGCTAAACCTGTGAGTGGAGGCTGGCCAAATTCCCAAGCAAAACATGCAGGAGTGGGCTGCCCGTTTATTAGGCTCTACACGCTGAACAGGTGAGTGGGGGCTGCACAGAACAAACCTGGATTCCAGCATGCTATCGTCTCATTTGTTAACACCCCGTGTTGATACGCTAAGGGTGCAATTCTCTGCCATTTAAGTCAGTGGAAGTTGAGTTACTGACTAATAGATGGAGTTTGATTTTTATGAGATTTTTCAGAGTATTGTACTTGTCCTGCAGCAGTTTAAATGCTCAGCTCTCCGGAGCCACAATAAGGGTTGGATTTATAATAGCTTCAGAAACTCATACTCTTGATATGCCTCAAATTCATACTTGTTTAGTTTTAAAAAATAAAATAAAAGTCTCTGCTTCCTGGGGAGAAAGATTATGTGATACAATAGTGTGCTACCTTGCAACCCCTGTTTTTGACAGGAGCTTTTACCATCAGGCTTAGCCCCAGCAATTAAATTCATGGTCAGATGGAGCTCTGGGAAATGTTCCCAGTAGGAGTGTGCACTCTGAAATATGGAGATAAAGTAGTTTGAATGAGATCTTTTATTGGACCTGAAATATGAAAGACCAGGAGAAAGCTGATATTGGCCATTTTAGGGTAGGAAATGAAAGCTAGAAAAACCCTGGATGGTTTTATTTGGCTTTCAGTAATGACTTTCCTACCCCATCCCCTACCCTGGTCATCATATAGATTAAATCACAAGTGCCCCTGTTTTATACTCCGTTGTAGCAAGGCAAGGTGGTCCAGGGGTTGGCTTCCCTGCTCTGATGAGCTCTGGGGCAGGAGGTGTGGCTTCTGGGCAGGGTTGTGCCTGAGCAATTCATTTTTTTCAAATTAAGCACTCGGACCCCACTTTACCTACATTATCTCCGGTTGGCCCACAGGGTAGCTCTTGCTCCCAAGGCCTGCCCCCTCTTCGTTGTGCTGGAGCCTGCTTCGTAAATTCTTGAGTGAGGAAAAAATCAGAACTTCCATAACTCCCATCCTATTTCACTGTTCTGACCATACTGGATTGAAGAACTAGACATTAGTAGCTGTATACATATGCACTGAATCCTGGCCTTCCCTGCCTCCCCTCTTTCATGTTCTTTATGAAAGCTTCATTCATCTTCCAGTGCTCAAAATGGACCAGCATTTGAGTACTGTGAAAGAAGTCCCAGTTTTGCTTTTGTTACTCCAAACTTGAGAGAGCTTTAAGTTTGTTTACCTCTGAATCCTATTCTTAGGAATGCCTGATCTTGCTCTCTTCAAAGTTAGTGGGAGCAGGAGCCATGCTTAAGTATTTGAAACCTCCCAAATTGACTGATTGCAAATCACATCTAACTTAAGTAGCCATTAATGATTATTCTCCTGTTAACATAGCCTTTGTTCAAAACATTCAATTGGTTATAAAATAGGAGTTGATTAGTAAATTATGCAGTTACAAGAAGAGCTCATTGTGTCTATAGCAGGGTGCTAGCCAATGTCCTGTTTCCTTGTATCGAGGAGCATAGTTCCCCAGCAAAGAATGCAGCCATAAAACCTCAGCCAGCAACTTAGACAACTGCTGCGCGGTGTGGGTGAGCCTTGTGGTTTTGGGGATGGTTAAGCGTTAACAGATCATGTTAGATAAGGGAGTTACGGTTTAGAAATCTAGAAAGAAGGTGGTTTCTGTGCCAAACCAATTGTATGAGATGGAGTCAAAGTAGTTCCAGTGAGATCTCTTCTTGGACCCGCTTCTGTAGATGAGAATATGTAAGCTTTCAAGGCCGCACAGGGACCCTTCCCTCAGGCAGGAAAGATGCTCTGAGTGGGTTCTGACAGGACACTAACAAAGATAAACATACCCAGAAGGGGATTAGAGCCTCAGGTTTGTTTGTTGGGAAACAGGTTCACAGGGGGCACAGTATCATGTTTGTGAACAGTGATTGGCAGAGAAAGGGGGGGGGGGAGGCATTGTGGGGTTTTGCACAGGATAGTCATTGCATGCTGAATAATAAAATATAGACACTTTGGATGGCTTTCCAGAATAGCCAGGCATCCAGCCATTCCTCACTTTAATGGGATGGTCTGGTCACCCTGTGAATTCTTGCAGAATCTGCTGCTGTAGTTACACTCACACTTCCTCTTCCAGCAGAAGTGCTCTTTTCTCACAGAGCCATGGTTTCACATATAAATATAAACATAGTTCACTGTGCTGAGCCTTCCTTTGGCTTTCAGTGCTGTGGTCTAGACAACTCTGTCCTAGGCTCTTGACCTCTAAAGACATCCCACCTGGCCCCCTGCTTGCTAGCTAGCCCTCAGGGAAGCCCTATGCAATGCAGGGCCTTGGACATGCCGCAGCCTCTTGGGCCTCCCACAAGGCAAGTTTAACCTAAACATAAGCTAAAAATAGCCCTATACAGGCTGCGCTCTGAACAAATCCCCACTGCTTTCCTTATGGGAAGACATCTGGGTATCCCCCTAGTAGCCTCGTTATACTTGCATATCCTGGAGTGTACATAAAGCATGTGGTGTCCACAGCAAACTGATCTGTGTGTGACATTAATTGAAATGTTAAATAAAATACTAAAAAAAGCAAAGGACACTATGGGGCTTAATTCTCTTCCATTAAAGTCAATGGCAAAACTCCTATTGGTTTATTGGTGGAGGATTGTTGTGTCTGATGGCCATGGACCCATATTCACTGCATTTTCCTATTGGCAGTTGATGGTGAGAATAGGAATGGGATTCAATCTGTAATTTACAAATTTTGCAAAGTATGAAGAGCCTGGGAGTGCTCAGATACTTGCAGCAGAGCAAAATTGTCAAGCACGTGACAAGTGAAAAATGTTTCTGCCAAGAAAGAGGGTCAACATTTTAACAGCTGAAGCTGATCGACATGTAGGGAGCCAGCTGCTAATTCTTGGCTCCACCTCCCTTTCCTTCTGGCTTGAGAACAGCAATTTGCCCTCTGCTTTTCTGTTCTCTCCCATCTCTCTGATTGACAGGCGCATCTAGTCCAACTGCCTGCTCGGATGCAGGAGGACTATAGCTACAACATCCCCAACAGGTGGGGCTGGTCAACCTCTTCTTGAAGACCTTCAGTGACAGAGCACCTACAGCCTCTTTAGACAACTTGTTTTTACTGTTAGGAAATTTCCCCCAATATTTAACCAAACCAAACTCTAACTTAAGCCCATTATTTGTAGTCCTGCCCTCTGTAGCGATGAAGAGCAATTCCATGCCATCGTGGTGGCATCCCTTTAGATATTTGACAATTGTTATCTCCCCTTAAATTCTTCTTTGCTAAGCTAAGCATTCCCAGTTCCTTCAACCATTCCTCATGAGATTTGCCTTTCAAGATCCATTATCATCTGTCAGTCTCCTTTGAACCCGCTCCAGTTTGTCAATGTCTTACACCATGTCCGAGTGTAAGACATCTTCAGAATGTCTGCTCTCCTCCCTGTTAATCTGATTTACTGAGTTAGATCAGAGTCCTTCATTAGCCTTGTATTAAAATTAATTCATTGGTCTTTCAGCTTGTGTGCCTTGTCCACTCATTACTGTGGAAGCATTCACATCCGCTTTTCTAGAGTGAGCTTTTGATGTGCATAATTTACTTTTATTTATGCAAATGCTTATCCCACCCTTCCTTCAAGGCAGCTGCCAATGTATATAAAAAACATTAAAAAAACCAAACCGTAAGAGCCAAATACAACCCCCCCACCATCTCATAGCCCCTGCAAAACCACCTCCCCATATTGCACTCCAGCCCCCCTTACAACACTATCCCAAACCCCCCAGCAACCCCCCCATCTCCACCCACCAAATGCCTTTAGAGAGAGAAAGGTCTTATGCCACCTTGGACTCAACTAAGCCTCTGGGGGAAGGGAGTTCCACAGCATTGGAGCAGCAACCGAGAACGTCCCTCTGCGAGTCTGCACTATACGAACAAGACTAACAGATGGCACCCACAGGAAGGTGCTCCCAGCCAATGGCAGGGGCCATGATGGGCATGGAAGAACTGGTGGTCTCTCATATGTGGGGGCCCAGACCATTTAGGGCTTTAAGAGTCAAAATGAGCTCCTTGAATTGTGCCTGGAAAGCTATAGGCAGCCAGTGCAGACTGCGGAGTATCGGTGTAATGTGCTCGTGGCGTCTCACCCCCGACAGAAGGTGAGCCGCCACATTCTGCACCAGCTGCAGCTGCCGAACAGTTATCAAGGGCAGCTCCACATAGAACGTATTGCAGTAGTCTAGCCTTGAGGTGATGAAAGCATGGATGACAGTGACCAGATCTGAATCAAAAAGAAAAGGCGGCAGAAAGAAAAGATATCATGTCATGTCTTAAGTGGACTGTCTGTTTCAGCACCCATACTAGTTTTCATGGTAGGTAGGTAATAATTTATTGTTTGACAACATGGGTCTTTACAATACAATACAAAAGTTTAAATCAGACAGAAAACATTAAGACGAAATTAAAACAAAAAAGTCAATCAATAAAACCTAGAAACGTTCCTAATCCAAGTCCGGAGAAACTACCGGGTTTTGAACAGCCCTTTTGGTGCAAAAGAACTAAAAACCAAAACCTGGCAACTCTCTTAGAGTGTTCGGAATCCGAACCACAAAGGAACAATTTTAAGAGAGTGTCATATTGCCGTTTGGAATAATCATTTATATAGGAGGTTAGATATTTCTTCCGTATTTCGGTATAAGATGAACAATAAAAGAAAACATGCTTGGGAGTTTCAAGCTGGTGGAGCAAACAATGCTGACAATATCTGTGGTCTCATGGGACCTTGTTATAACGACCCTCCAACGTAGCCGAGGGGAAAACGTCTAATCTAAAAAGCGTTAGGGCCTGCCTGGCATTAGCATCTGTTCATGTAAATAAATAATGGTTAGAGGTCGAAGACAGATAAATCGCTGGGTAGAGTAATGACCTTTTGGGCTGCCAATAAGGAGGCTTCAGTTTGACGTTCTTGGTCTGCAATCCTCCTCCTGATGACCACTACAGCTGCCTTGAAACCCAGGGCGGCTAGAAAGTTCTTAGACAAACCCAATCTAGCGACCTCTTCTTCTATGAGATTATTCCAAATATCTTTCAGCCCCAGTTTAACTAATATAGAGAAGAGAGAGTTCGACACTGGGGGGAATAAATTTGTTCTTAACCAAAGTTTGATTATATAAAGTAGTGCTTTTGCTTTGAAGTTGACAGAGTCTCTGCCCGTAAGATGACCTGGGGGGTGCCTTTAGGAAGTCCTAGGATAGTTCTGAGAAACAAATTTTCAATTCTCTCCAGATTTTCTATATACAGAAACCCCCAAATTTCGACAGCATACAGCAGCAGGGGAATTAACTTAGATCTGAACAAACGTAAAGTGGGCGCAACTAACTTGCCCCCGCGAATAAAAAAAGTAGCTCTGGATGGTATTAGAACACAGGGCTCATTCAGAATCGCACAGCCGCGGCGGTGACATCGTGCGATTTAAAGCACCGCGCACTTCTGGGTTGGTGTGAATGCACCAATTCAGCCTAACTCGAACTGTTGGAGTGCGGTTTTTAAAGTTGCTCGGAGCAGCTTTCAAAACCGCACTCCAACAGTTCACGTTAGGCTGAAATGTGCGCGGTCGGTGCATTCACACCAACCCGGAAGTGCACGGTGCTTTAAATTGCCCGATGCCGTCACCGCTGCTGTGCGATTTAAACGCACGTTTGAATTAGCCCTAATTTAGAAGTGGCACACGCCTGATCAGAGATGGCAGAATAATGAGCGCGCCAGGAAGAGTTTTCAGAAAAAGTAGTACCTAGGTATCTTTAGGTCTGAACCTGCTCTGTCATATTGCTTCCTATTTGCAACTTGTGTTAATGGGTGATTCTCTCATGCCTGGATGGTTTTGTTTTTAATTAAATTCTAGTTTTAGGAAGTTTTATACAGCAAAACAGGAAATGGTCTACACACTGGCTAGAAATTAGATTCTGTGCCCTTGTTCTTCTTTCTGCTGAATTCTATATTTTCATTGTTTTACTGTAATGTCTCACCAATGCTGAACTTCTCTTTTCCAGGTCCCTTCAAATCTAGCTGCTTCCACTGAAGTTGAAGCTCGGATTTTTTGGCTTGGTCTGATAATCTGTCCGGTCATCTGGACGTTCTTCTTTTTTAGCACATTGTTTTCCTTGAAGCTGAAATGGCTGGTAAGCATGGAGTAACTGTGTGTTTCAGCAACTTGTAGGGGAAAGCTGTGGGCCAAACTATTGCAAGAAAAAAATCAGTTGTCCATTACAATTATACAGGTCTTCACATCTATAAGTGGTAAATTTTAGAGTTCCAGTAATGACTTAATTGGAAGCAGGCATGAGGGGGAGGTGGGGGTGGGGAGGTGAATACCATTTTTCCACACACACAAACTACAAGTATTTTCTTTAACATACATGCATGTGAATGGCCCTTTGATTACAAGAATTCAAATTTATAATATAAATTTAAATTTTCAAGTATAATTCTAAGTTATAATTGTAGCAGGGTTTGGCCCTTACCCATGTAGTTCCTTTTTGGATCAGCCCCCACAAATAGCCAGGTCCACACTGGGAATTAGCTCAGGTGACCATTTATTTACAGTGCAAAGTTTTTCGACCAGATCTATACAGGTTTACAGTTCAGTAGCATCTCACCACAACATGCATGTAGAGCTCCCTGCTCATCTCCGCCGTCCTGGCTCTTATCTTAAATTCACAGAGGATAGTTCTCGCTCCTGCTTCTCCAGCAGCTCCTAACTCTCTCAGACTGTTCCCTTTACTCTCACTGCCTCCAGACTGAGCCAGCCAGAGGCTTCTTCATATCCAGGCTGGCTTGGCCACACCCAGCCCAGGTGTGCCCCTGCGGTTCAAAGGTGGCCTGCTAAAGGGCCAGTATCCATATGAGCCTCTGCTCTGCCACAATAATATAAATTGTTTATGATTAAATAAATTTATTTATTTCCAGTGCTTAATATCCCACCTCATCCTGCCATTGGCAGCTTGGGGCAGCTTACAAGTTATTATTATTTATTATTATTATTAGACATTTATAAAGCGCGAGTCATATGACCTGGTGCTGTACAGAACATACAATTAGACGCGGTCCCTGCCTGTGGCTTACAGTCTCAAAGACAAAGGGGGGGGGGGGGCAGTGGGAGAGACATGGGAGAAGACAAACAAACATTCAAGCGAATGTGAAGTCTCAGGTGTGTGTGCTTGGCTTGGTTACATGGAAGTTGGTAGCAGCAGTCAGCAGAGGAGGGCCGACAGTAAGAGTAAGGGGAAAGAGTAGCAGGCATTGGGAAAGGCAGCATGGAAAAGGTGGGTCTTGAAGGAGCGGAGGGAGAAGGCAACGCAGATGTTGGCAGGGAGGGCGTTCCAGGCATGGGGGGCAGCGAGGGAAAAGGGACAAAGGCGGTTAGGTGAGCAGGAGAAACGAGGGAGAGTAAGGGTGGGTACAACGGAAGAGCGGAGAGCGCGTGCAGGAGTGCGTAGGGAGATTAGGTCCGAGAGATAAGGGGGAGCTTGGTCATGGAGAGATTTGAACATGAAAACCAGGAGTTTGAACAGGATACGTTCAGGAAGGGGGAGCCAGTGAAGGGAGAAGAGGAGAGGCTGCACATGGTCGAAGCGACGGGCAGAGTGAATGATCTTGGTGGCAGAGTTTTGGATTGCGATAAAGGGGGACAGGTGGGAGCGAAGGAGGCCAGCAAGTAAGAGGTTGCAGTAGTCGAGGCGAGAGATAA
>QEPC01001501.1:1768876-1809362 GCA_003113815.1 Sphenodon punctatus
GGGGGGTGGAGGTGGGTGGGAGGCAATGTCCCGGCGGATCTTGTCAATCTTTGAGGTGAAGAACGATGCAAGATCCTGAGCAGCAAGGGAAGAGGGTGGAGGAGGGCAGGGGGGTTTAAGAAGGGAGTCGAAAGTAGAGAAGAGGTGGCGAGGGTCGCGAGAGAAAGATTCGATCCTGGAGGCATAATAGCGTTGCCTAGCTAGGGAGATAGCCGAGGAGAGGGAGAATTAATAAAACCATGAAATATAAGATAAAACCAATCACAATGTAGAACATAATCTAATGGAGCTAAAACACCCCCAAACCCACCACCCGCCCACTACCCATCTCCCCCACCAAAATCCTGGTGAAACAGCCAGGTCTTACATGGTTGTCAAAAGGAGGGAAGAGTTCCACAGGCTTGGAGCAGCCACCGAGAACGCCCTCTCCATAGTCGCCACCTGAGAAACTTGACGGAGCTTGAGAAGGGCACTCCCAGCTGACTGCAGGGGCCAACCCAGGACCCTGAGGAGAGACGGTCCTGCAGGTAAGTAGCACATAGACCATATAGGGCAGGGGTGGGGAACCTTTGGCCTGTTTCCTCCAGTCTGCCTCCTTGTCACCCTGGCTTCAATAGTGTGCAGCCTGGCACCCGCACAGACTTTTGCAGGCTGCATACGTTCACTATTAAGCCAGCCCCTGTCCTCAGAAGCAGCCTGGGCAGGGGGCGGAGGAGGAAATACCATCGCTCCCGCTGCCCGCCCACCTGGGTACCCCACTGAGCCTGCCTTCTGCTGTGCTGCTGACCCGCGCCACCTGCTGCTTTAAAATGTTCCTCCATGCACATCAGAGCCAGCCATTTCTTGAATCTAGCGTGCTGGGAAATGTAGTTCCAGCATGTCAGATTCAGGAAATGGGTGAGGGACTTTTGCAAGCAGCAATATCAACAGCAGCAGCACAGTGTGCATGCAAGTTTGTTTGAATGAATGTGTGTTTGAATGACTGTGTGTGTGTATGTGCCCCCAGCTCTTGGCAGTCAGAGGAGCCCTCTCCGTGCCCAGCCAAGAATTTTCTTTGGGGAAGAGGAGAGAGAATCACTCATTTTTTATTTAACTTTAACTGATTTTATTTTAATCAATTTTTAATTACTCTAATTAGTCTCAAATAAGTTAAAAGTTAAAATTGATTTTGACGTGCGGCCCCCAGCTGATTCAGGGACTGACAACGTGGCATCCGGGCTCAAAAAAGGTTCCCCACCCCTGATATTGGGCTTTATAGGTAAGAACCAACACCTTGTATTGGGCCCAGAAGACTTGAGGCAGCCAGTGCAGCGAATGAAGCATCTGTGTTATGTGCTCATGGCGACCCATCCCCTTAAGAAGATGGTCGGCCGTGTTCGGCACAAGCAGCAGCCTCCGAACCGTCACCAAGGGTAGCCCATGTAGGACGCGTTACAGTAGTCCAGTCTTGAGGTGATGAAGGCATGGATGAGAGTGGCGAAGTCAGAGTCTGAGAGATACGGCCAAAGCCACCGTACCAACTGTAACTGGCAAAACACACTCCTTGCCACAGCTGTCAACTGCGCATCCAAGCGGAGTTGCAAATCAAGCAGCACCCCCAGACTACAAACCTGAGGGACCAACCCTCTGTTCCCTCCCACCAGCATCACCTCTGTCTTGTCAGGATTCAACTTCAGACGGCTCGTCTTCATCCAACCCCCCACAGCCGCAAAACACCAAGGAAGCATCGAGACTGCCGGGTCAGCTGACAATGAGAGGTAGAGTTGGGTGTCCATCAGCATACTGATGACACTGAACACCAAACCCCCAACAACCTCACCCAAAGGCTGCATGTACATGTTGAACAGGTTTGGGGACATAATAGAACCTTGTGGAACTCCACACAGGGAGACGACGAAAAGTCCCCCAGCACCACTCGCTGAGTCCTCCTGGCCAGGAAAGGGGGGAATCATTCAAGAACAATTCCATCAAACCTGGCCCAGTCCCGCAAGCAAGTCACCAACATCCCATGATCAACATTGTCAAAGGCAGCCGATATATCTAACAAAATCAAAAACGTCTACCAACCCTGATCCAACTCTCATTGCAGGTCGTCAACCAAGGCCACAAGCGCAGTCTTGGTGCCATAAGGTGGACAAAAGCCAGACTGCGAGGGATCCAGAAAACAGACGCGGTCCAAATGCCCTTGAAACTGCTGAACCACCACCTGTTCAATAACCTTCCCTAAAAAGGGAAGGTTAGAGACTGGCCGATAGCTTGCAAGGGAGTCAACATCAAGTGATGGCTTTTTGAGCCGAGGTCCCACCACAGCCTCAAGGCAACCCAGGACTCTGCCCTCCTGAAAGGAGGCATTGACCACCTCCACCAGCAATGGCCCCAGTGTCTCCCTGCTGGACTTAATCAGCCAGAACAGGCACGGATCCAGTTCACAAGATGTGGTTCTAACCGCCCCAAGGACACCCCCCACATCATCAGATGACACCCACTGAAATTGATCCCACAAAACTGGACAGGATGGAGCATCTATTACCTCTGGTTCCCCTGTATCAAATGCAGCATTGAAGTCATGGTGAATGCAAGCAATTTTACCCACAAAATAGTCAATAAATATTTCAGAGAGAGACTGGAAGACTCCAGTTCCAGACAGAGGCAGGTAGGATCGACCAGCCCTCACCACCCAGAAAAGCTCAGCTAGATGTGACTTTGCAGATGCTATGAGGGCAGCAAAGAAACCCTTCCTTGCTGCTTGCACAGCCACTGCATAGGTTTTAAAACTAACTCTGTGCCGCAGTCTATCGTCTTCAGTGTGAGTGTGATGCCACCGTCGCTCTAACCACCTCCGCTCCTGCTTCAGCCACTGCAGATCCTCCGTAAATCATGGGGACTTGCGCTGCCGATGCTCAGGGAGCAGACACCTAGGAGCCATCCGGTTGATGGCCTCTGTCAGCAAGGTGATCAAAAAAGCCACAGTCATCAAGTGAATGACGATCAAGGTCGAAGGGTAATTCCCCAAGAGCATTCTGGAACCTATAAGCAACTTTCTGGGGGCAGATATGCGCCAGGAGATAGGCCCATGTGAGGTAATGATCCACCTGTGACAAGGGCACCAACAACGTGTCTCCCACGAATGGATCCCCCGCTTTAAGGCTGGTGCAAAATACCAAGTTCAAAGTACACCCCCCTCGGCCCCCCCAATGCGTTGGGCCAGTTAGCACCTGAGACAGGCCCATAGTTGCCATGAACTCATGCTCTGCACACACACACACTGGTGTTGGCATGTATATTGAAGTCCCGCAGGACCACCATCCTTGGGGACCGCATGACCACCTCTGACACCATATCCGCTACAGCATGTAGAGATGCTGCGGTACAAGTAGGTGCACGCTAGCGGCAGCCCCAATCTGTCTCAACCAGTCTCTGAAACGTGGACAGGTTCTGTCCCTCACCTAAGCAATCCTCCATACAAAATAGCAGTGATAGATTAAATCATCTCAGTTTTAGAACAAATAGAATTTTCGTTGTTTTCTCAGAGTGCAACCTGTCAACTATAGAGCCGCACACACAGCTTTAGAATAAAGTGGATTTTTTTGGTCAGTGAATTAAAATGAGTAAAATAATTGCAAGAAATGTGTGCGAGTGCTGATATGGTCTCCAGAAATTGATTTTAAAACTTATGACAGGAGGATGGGAGGGAGGCGGCCACCAAACTTCTCTCAATGGGACGAACTGGAAGTATTGAAACAAGCTTCTGCCCGAGCGCAAATCCTTCCATGTGGAGCATATTTTCTAGTTCCTTACTCTCCTCCCATAGCTGAGAAGTCATGCAGCCATAGTTTTAACGGTATCAGCCTTGCCTTTAAACTGGTAGGGAATGCTTTGCATTTCAGGAACCATAGCAGAAGGTGGGGAGGGGGAGTCCTGAAAATTTGAAAGAGCTTATTGGGTTAATCACCATTTATGGAATTGAGTGTAGCTGAAAAATCAGGAAAGAGAAACCATATTGAAGGACCACATAAACATTAAGTAACATTATATGCTGAATTTTAACCAAACTTTGGATTGTCTCTAGGCTCTTGTGATAGCTGGAATCTCTCTTCAAACTGCTAACTTATATGGATACATCCACTGCAAGTTAGGAGGACAAAAAAGCATCAGCAAAGTAACATCAAGGTTTTTGTCACAGCAGATGTTTCAGAGGGTAAGTTTTTAGGAAGGGTGTCGAATTTGCAATATTTTAGGTTTGCATTTGCTGGAGCAGCTTCTGGTGAGTTAGGCTATATGCTTAGTCAAAGCATGTTTGGAATGGGTGAATTTGTATGAGAATATAGTAAAATGCATTGTTAGCATTTTTATTTTTAAGGAGGCACATTTCAGACAACTTCAGTTAAGTTTATATTCCAAAATGTGCTTAAAGTAGGGTCACCAGATATGTGTATTTTAGAGGACACTTATGAGAAATATAGATTGCAGGGCTGGATTGGCTCCAATGCAGCTCTGCAACCTGTATTTCTCATAAGTGCCTTCCATATCTGGCCACCCCAGCCGGGGATAAAATGCTGATATTCAAGGTGGCAGCCATTTGGCTTCAAATTCTGTTGTAAATAAGCCTCCATGTTCCATTTGCCAGAATGACGTAATGTCACAATTATAGCCTGCAGTCATGAGAGAGGAGGGTAACTTGTTTTATTTTAAAAGTCAATTAAGAATAAACCACTGACAAGTATGTCTAACACACGAACATTTCTTTCAATAGTAGCCTAGGGAAGAAGCCATTGTATGGCTAAAGCTTAGATCATGAAGCTGTCCCAATATGGTTCCCTTCTGTTGGAAAGTCAGGAGAAAAATCTTTTGCTGCATCTACATTTTTGCAGATGGGTGGCAGTCAATATTCAGTAGCTCAGAAAAAAAGGCATCACATTTATAGGCAATGGGAGAGGACTTCAGCATCATGTAATTTGTACACTGTCTTATTTAAAGCACCTATAAGGCAAAAATGTAGGCTGTTTTGCAAAGCAGTAGGTGTAGGAGCACCATTTTTACATTAGAACCATTTGTGCTAGAGCCTGAATGTAACAGTTGCTGCCCCCAAAAGGTTTATAATTCAAGTACAAGACAAATGACAATAGCCAAACCTTGCTTATAAATAATCCTAACTTAAAGAACCATTTCTATCAACAGTGTATTGCCAAACCCTAGTACAGTGAACACCATGACAGGATGAGGTTTCTCTCTCATTCCATTATGTGTTTCATTATACTGTAATAGGATATAGACAGGGGAGCCTCAAAGAAGAGAGAACTGATCACCTACCTTGGTGGATTATTTTCTTCTCCTGCTAAACAGTAGGGATGGGACTACCGGATCTGCCGGTATCCGATAATGCCGGTATTGGGTGTACCGGCAGTATCGGATTAAGCCCGGTAATTTGGGTAAATTACCGGATTCACCCTACCGGATTTTTTTACATTGCGGCCATTCAAATGAATGACCGCAATGTAAAAAAACAAACAAACCCCCCCCCCCCACTTTCCCTCCCCAGTCCAGGCTGCGCGGGTGGAAGGGGGGACACCCCCCCACCCACCCTGGCTTTAAATAAACAATTTTCCCCCCCTAAATCCCTGCTAGTGTTGACTCCGGGCTGCCGCCAGTGACCCAGAGCCCGCACCAGCAGGTAGGTTACACTACTAGTACCGGTACTGTGCTACTAGGGTGATCCCTGGGGTGGGGGGTGGTTTAACACCCCCCCCACCCCAGGGATCGCCTACCTTGTGCTCTGGGCGACGGTCCGGCTCCGGCGCTGGCTGTGACTGCCGGCTTCAGCGCTACTAGGCCTTCTGGTGAACTTCTGGGTTTCATCGGAAGGCCTAGTAGCGCTGAAGCCAGCAGCCACAGCCAGCGCAGAAGCCGTTGGAGCCGCACTGCCGCCGCCGCTCGGAGTGTGAAGGTAGGCGATCCCTGGGGTGGGGTGTGTGTTAAACCACCCCCACCCCAGGGATCACCCTAGTCCCTGCTGGTGCAGGCTCCGGGTCGCCGGCGGTGGCCTGGAGCCCGCACTAGCAGGGACTTAGAGAAATTTTTTTAAAAAAAAAACCAGGGTGNCCCCCCCCCCTTCCACCCAGACAGCCTGGGAGGGAGAGGGGGGAGGAATTTTTTTTTTATTCCATTGATTTCAATGGGGACAGTTCCCCATTGAAATCATTGGAATAAATCCGGTACCGGTATACTGGATTTAATCCAGGAATATGTTTTTTTGAAAACTGGTAAATCAGGTAGCCGGTAATTGCCCTGGTGTCCCACCCCTACTAAGCAGACGGTCCTCCAGAGGCTAGCTCCTCCCATAACCGACAGCAGGCAGAAGATCCCTGATTTTCCTGCACATGCTCCCTAGGGCTGCCCCTCCCATCTAGCTCCAGGAGTTCCCAAGCAGAGAACCGGCTGCCTTTAAGCTGACACCAGACCTTACTCTGAACCCCTGCTCGCCATCAAGAGAATGGCTAACCAAACTGAGCATTGTAATAAACTGTAGAGGCCGAACTGACGGGCTGAAACCTAGGACCACCCTGTGCCTCCTAGTTCCTTTGGGCTGTTTTAGGGTTGGGCCGGAGGACTGTCTGCTTAGCAGGAGAAGAAAAGAATTCACCAAGGTAGGTGACCAATTCTCTTTTCTGCCCCTGCAGCAGATAGTCTTCCAGAGGGACATACCTGAGCCCCTGAAAAAATCTAAGGGAGGGAACAGCCAGTTTCCGCCGGCTCCAGCACCGCCTGAAACACCCGTCTACCGAACGCCACTTCAGCCGACTGCTGGGTATTAATCTTGTAATGTCTCACAAGGGTGTGGAGCGAAGCCCAAGTCACTGCCCTGCATATTTCCTCGTACGAGGCCCTTGCCTTGAAAGCGAACGAGGTAGCTGCCCCTCGAACAGAACGGGGCTAGATCCCAAGCGGTGGAACCGTCCCGTATGCGCTATAAGCTTCCACTATTGCCTGCTTTACCCATTTCGCAATTAAGGTCTTGGAGGCCTTGGACCCTTCTACTCTAGCTCTAATACTGACAAATAGCGCTGTAGATTTGCGAAAGATCTGTGTTCTGGCCAAATAGATCTTTAAGGCACGGCGGACATCCAAGGTGTGCCACAGCTTTTCCTTTGGATGGACCAGCTTTGGGCAGAATGAAGGGAGAACGACCTCCTGAGATCTGTGAAAGAGTGTGTTAACTTTTGGAATAAAGGCTTGGTCTAGCCTTAGCGTAACCGACTGTTTGTGGAAGATGCAGAAGTTCTCTTCCACCGACAGGGCTCCCAGCTCTGACATCCTTCTAGCCGAAGTGATTGCGATCAGGAATGCCACCTTGAGGGAGAGCATGTACAGTGAGACCTGGGAAAGAGACTCGAAGGGAGCCTTAGTCAGTGCTCTAATTACCAGATTTAAGTCCCAGGAGGGGCATCTGTGAACCACTGGAGGGGCAATGTGTTTTGCTGCCCTGAGGAACTGATGAACGTGCTTATGGTTTGACAGGCTCCTCCCAGTTCCCGCATTTAGAACAGAACTTAATGCTGCCAGTTGCCTTGCTAGAGTAGTGTGTCTGAACCCTTATCCAGTCCCTTCTGGAGGAAGTCCAGGACCTGAGACATCAAGGCTTCACAGGGGTCTAGCGTCCTGGACAAGCACCATAGGGAGAACACTTTCCAGGTTGCCCTATACGACCTCTTGGTGGCCGGTCTCCTGGCTGCCAGAAGGGTGTCCAGAACCGCTCCAAAGTAGCCTTTCCTTTGGAGCGCTAAGCGCTCAATCTCCAAGTTGTCACTTTTATCGCGCTCACATTCTCGAATAGAACTGGCCCTTGGGATAGCAGGTCGTGAAAAGGGGGAAGGATCAGGTACTGTCTCCCGCTCAGTTCCATAAGGTCGGAGAACCAGGGGCGCCTTGGCCACCATGGTGCCACTAAGATTATTTGCGCCTTCTCCCTTTTTATTTTTGCTACTGTCCTTGTTATCAGTGGCATGGGAGGAAACGCATATAGGAGGCCTGATGGCCACCTCTGGTTCAGGGCATGCATAGCTACCGCTTCCGGAGAGTATGCCCTTGTCATGAACAAATCCAGTTGAGTGTTGTCTCGGCTGGAGAACAGATCAATGGATGGGAGTCCAAAAGCCTCCACTATCTGCCTGAACATCGTTCTGTTCAGCATCCACTCATGTGGATCCAGAACCCTCCTGCTGAGCCAATCTGCCTGGAGGTTGTCTGAGCCCCTGATGTGAAAGTCATTCAGGGATGACAGAGGTCTCTGGGCCCAGCTCATGAGGAATCAGACTTCCCGATTGAGGGAGAGGGACCTTGAACCTCCCTGGTGATTGATGTAGGCCTTTGCCATCAAATTGTCCATGTAAACTAGGACTTGGGCACCCGACAACTGTCGAGTCAGGTTGGTCAGGGCCAGGCTGACTGCTCTCAGTTTCAGGAAGTTTATGCTCCTGGCCGCCTCCCTCTTGGACCAGAGACCCTGCATTGACCCTCCATGTGAGCCCCCCAGCCTAGTAGGCTGGCATCCGTGGTGATCACCTTTCGGCAGGGTTCCACGAATGGCACCACTGCTGAAAAACAACTTGCGTCTAACCACCAGGACATGGAGTACTTTAGCTGTTGTGGGAAGTGAACCCAAGGGTTTCGCCCAGGTGCCAGATTGTTCTGAAAAGGCCTGAGCAGCATCTACAAGGGCCTGAGGTTGCCTCAGCCCACTGAACTTGCCTTGAACAAGACACCATTGAGCCCAGAAGGCTCACCAGGGTCTTGAGCCTTAGGCGACCGCTGGCTCGGAGGAGATGCACCCCTGAGCGAATTGTCTCCTGCCTTTTGAGCGGGATGTGGACTGTCTAAGGCTGTATCGATGACCACTCCCAGATGCTCTATCCTGCGGGAGGGTGTTAACTGACTCTTTTCGAGATTGATCACAAACCCATGACTGCTGAGGTAGTCTATGACTCTGATTACGTCCGCAGCTGCTTTGTCCTGACAGGGAGCCCGGATCAGCAGGTCATCTAAGTATGGGAAGACATGGACCCTCTCCCTGCGTAGATTTGCCACTAGAGTCACCAGGGTCTTGGTAAAGGTTCTGGGGGCCGAGGAGAGGCCGAACGGCAAAGCTCTGTACTGCCAGTGATTCTGATTGAATGTGAACCGGAGCCATTTCCGATGCGCCGGCAGAATTGAAATGTGGAGATACGCCTCCTGCAAATCCAGAGATGCCAAATAGGCCCTGGCAAATCGAGGTGACTGTCTCCATTTTGAAATTTTGCGGCCTCATCCATTTGTTTAGGGCTTTTAGGTTGAAGAGCGCCCTGAAGAGAACCGACTTCTTCAGGACTAGGAATATTATGGAGTAGAGACCCAAACCCCTCTCTTCCTGAGGGACCTGCTCTATGGCCCCGATAGAGTGCAGTCTGTTTATTTCTCTGGCCATGGCCAGTACCTTTTGGGGTTTTTTTTGACAGAGGGGAAGGCAGGAATCTGCCTCTTGGTTGCCCGAGGAGTTCCAAGGCGTAGCCTTGCGAGACTACCTGCAAAACCCATGCGTCCGAAATCGACCTTTCTCAGACTCCTGAGAGAGCCTGCAGCCTGCCCCCTATCCCTGTGCCCCCTTGCCAGTCATGCTTGCTTGGTCTGCTGGGGGGGCCTGTGGCTCGCGAGATCGAAACTTGTCCGATTTACGCTGCTGCTTTTGGCCCCAACCCCCAAAAAACTGCCTGGGTTCTCTGTCTTGTGCCTGGTTTCGCCTACCATAGGGGGCGGAATAAGATCCAAAGCGAAAAGCCGGGGATCGAAAAGGTTTCTTTTTGGCCCCGAACTGCTGAAGGGTTTTTGTCTTGGACTTGTCCGATGCATCTGCCAAGACTTTGTCCAGACAAGTGCCAAACAGCTTAAAGCCCTTGTAAGGACCCTCTCCTAGTCGGTTTTTTGCTGTCGTTTCCCCCTGCCAGGACCTTAGCCACACTCTCCTTCTCGCACCTACTGAGAGCGTCATGGAACGCGCCAGCCAGGACAGGGCATCCATAGTAGAGTCTGTCAGCATCACAATAGCCAGGGATACTCTGAAAGACAAAACTTTGGCCCTTTTTTCCGATATATTTTTGGACTGCATCTCCTGTAGCCAAGCCATAGAGGCTCTTGCCACATAGGACGACAAAATATTGATTTGGAGGGACACTGCGGCCGAGTCTAGGACTCTCCTGAGTGCCCCGTCAACAGCCCTATCTGTCGGGTCTTTCAGATAGCAATCCCCCTCCGTAGGGAAAACTGTCTGCCTTGCAAGGGAGGCCATGGCGGCATCCACCTTGGAGTTTTTGAAAACGTCCCCTTTTTTCCTTGAAAAACTTTAGAGGACTTCCTGCGTCTTATTAATTTTGACCCCTTTACCCGGGTGCTTCCACTCGGAGAGAACCAGCTTTTCGAAGGCTTTGTCCAGTGGCAACCCCTTATCCCTCCCCTGAAGAGAGGGTATGAGCTCCCTATCATCGGCCTCCGCTGATTCTGAGGAATGGCCCTTAACGGGTCTTTCAGTCAGTTGTAGGTCTTAATGACCTGACTGACAAATTCCTCCCTATATTGTATAGGGAAATTCCGCTCTTACTCATTAGAGGGGGGAGCCGGATGCCACTCTCCCTCCTCCAGATCCGAAAGGGAGGGGTGGGAATCCGTTTCTGCTTCTGAGTGCAGGCTGCAGGCTGAGGCCCTCTCGGGCTGCCCCCCTTCCTCCTCCTCCTCCTAGTTCTCACTGTCAGAGGATTGAGATGAGCCCAGAAGGCGGGAAATAGCTCCCCCTGCTGGCCAATGGAGTTTTCCCGCCTTTTTTGCCCATCCCCCTTTCTTTCCTCACACCCCTTTTCTAACCGGGGGGCGCTTCCTCTTAGTTCCCCGCTCCTGTCTGAGGAGGGACAGGGAGTCCAGGATTTTGCCCATTGTGGCGTTGATGGCAAGGAGGCGATCAGAGGGAACCCCTGAAGCCTGCAAAGGGGGCAGTGGGGAAGCAAGGCAGGTTTCTCTCTGCCGGGAAGCCTGCTGGAGGGAAGGAAAATCCTGCGAGGCCCTAGGCGGGGTGGGGGTGTGGGAGAGGGAAGGAAGAAGCACTGCGGTAGGCCCTGGGGGCCTCCTCGCCCCCCTCCCCCGTCAGTACCATGGAGCTGCCCTACCTCCGTCCTGGTGGCGGCCTCCATCTTCTGCTCCCCCAGCCTTGCAACAGCGTGGGTGATGGCAGCGCCAGAGTGCTCTCCCTCCTGAGACACACGGCTCTGAACAGGAGAGAGCGGGCGCTGGACAAAAAAATTTTTTTCTTTCTTTCTTCAAGTGGCACCTGCCTCCCCGCTCCCGAGCTACTGCAGGGGAGCTTGCCTGGGTTCTGACGCCGGTTCCCTTGAATGTGGAGAAGCCGTCCCCCTATGGCCCCGTCACTCTATGGATCCCGGTCGCTCCGTCCTGGAGCGAAAAAGCATCCTGTCGGTCCGAGGTAGAAGATAGAACTGGAGCTAGATGGGAGAGGCAGCCCTAGGGAGCATGTGCAGGAAAATCAGGGATCTTCTGCCTCCTGTCGGTTATGGGAGGAGCTACCCTCCAGAGGACTGTCTGCTGCAGGGGGAGAAAAACAGATGAGGCATATTAGCATGATAGGCAGTGGTCTACTCTTTGCCCACCAGCTGTCACGTTTCTTCTTGTGGTAAAAAGTATTCTGATCTAGGTGAAACAGCAAAATTGCTTGGGGTTTGGTCCCAGGACAGAATGATACCCATTGCTGCAGGACTGAGTTAGATCAAGTTATTTGGATTTTTTTTCTTCATTTCACAGGAAAGACAAGAAGAATTTAAGACGGCTGCCCCAAAGGGTATGGAAATACATAACAATTAAGGTGAGAATTTTAGGATTCATACTGGAAAACTGGTGTGAACAAGTAGACAAACTCAGGCAAGACAGGTTAAACTCATGTTTGATATCCAAGTCAATCTTACTTTGCCACCTGCTCATATACTACTAGTTATTGTACTCTGGAAGGTAACAATATGTTAAAACACAGGAAAAGCCGGACAAAATGGTACAGCTAGTACCTATTAAAAGTTTTCTTGCTGAAGAAGCCATTTCATTATTCACTCCTGGGTTCCAGTTAAACACCTAGGGATAAGGTGACCCACTGGATAATTGCTGCACTCTGAGAATTGATTGCACCCCCATCTTTTTACGTGACCAAAGTACAGCCTTCCTGTAGTCTGACACATCTTGTCTAAAATGTCTTCAGCCGTAGGATGGAAGTCAGAAGGATTATGTAAGATGGAGTAAATTTTTGTCTAAGGAAGCACAGTAAACTGTTGTCCTGATATCTCCTATACGCCTAAGGCCTAGCTTGAAGGAGGAATCTGGGGAATGAGGCTAGAAGAAAGGCAGTCTTGAGCAAGCTTCCTCTTCCTGAAAGTTAATTTAGCCTTAGCTGTTAATACACATGGTACAGCAAAGGGATTTCTTTTCAGCGTTCAGAGTTTCTGCAAGCTGGCAGCAGGCTTGCTACCAAATCACTTGCTTGTGTAGCCATACAGTAAGTTTATTATGACAAAAGTGAAAGTAAATGCAACTAGACGTTGCTTATTGTGAATGATAGCCTAAATGAACATGGCTGCTTTTTAAAGTTAATTATTTTCCCCTCTTGGCTAACTTGTAATCTTCGTCCTTTTCCAAGACAAAAGGAACTCCATTCTAACTGTGGAACTCTATCAATCAGTACTTGAAAAAGCCTTCAAATCATCTCACTCAGAAACCGAATGGAAATGCGCACTCTAATCACTAATACTGAAGTTCTGAAGAGAGTAATAAAATGGCTCTGTTAAATATGAGGCAGTGTATATACCAATGATTGTAGATGCAGAAGCTTCTGAATAAAGGCTCTATGGGCACATATCCTCAGAGTAACTTTATTGACAAGGTGTAGGCGTAAGCATGTAGTGACAGGTTTACAGTGGGGCTGCCCTTTGTGGCACCATGGTAACTTTTCTTTTTAAGTAGTACAGTTCAGCCTCATCACATTTTTCTCTCTTCCCATAACACACCCAAAGAAAGCCGCAGGGCTGGGGAATTCGACAGGGCTCTGTAGTGCTAAAAAATCTTTCAAGTGCTTGACTGTCAAGTCCTGCTCACTCAACTCAGGCTACAATTCTCCAGGATAGTCCCACTGATTTCAACAGGACTACTCTGGAGTAGGTAGTTTGAAGATTGCAGCCTCGGTGTTACAGATCAGATCTCAGGTCAGACTGGGTGGTGATTGCAGAGAGGAGGGTTCTTTGCCTTCCCCTGTAGCATAGCGCCCGAGTCATCTGGGTATATCTTACTAGTTTGCTCCCTAGCATTTTAGGCATTGGCGTGGCCTGCTTATTTCTGCTCTCTCCGTATGGCACACTTACTTGGATTGGTCTGTTTAGGTACCATGAACCCTGTCTTGGAAGGCATGTTGAGCTAGATTACAGGGGTGGGCGCAGTTCCCAAGCCCAAGAGCCATACACTAAAACTTCATATTACCAAGAGCCACAACACACATTGCATCACAGCTTCCTGCAATCCTGGGGACAGGGCAGTGCTGCTTCCCCCAACTCCCCCTCACATCAAAGCTCTGGCTCATTCAGGCAGCAACCACAGCGGCATAGGATACGCTCCCACTGCTCCTCTGGCAGCCAAAATGTCGCTTGACTTCATTTGCTTCTGAGGGAGTCTGCTGGAACATCCCCCCGCAGCCACTTCTGACAAGAGCCACAGTACAGATGCCCAACAGCTGTTATGTTGCCATTTGCCCCCCTCTGAACTAGGAGATGACCCTTAAAGTCCCTTCCAGACTTTTCGTTCTATAAAGAGGAGGAAATCACAACTGGCATTTATTACTGAAAATTTATTTGTAAAACAAAAGTAATTTTTATGCCTTGAAACTAGACTTGAATCAGTTGTTTCCTACGAGCAGCATGAAGAATGCACACATTCGCTAAATGATCTTCTCTTCTTGAGAATGGTGTAGGCCAAAGTAATCTTGAATTCCTATAAAGAGACAGACAAGGTAGCATTAAATTTGCTTAATATGTTGCATACTGATCACAGCATAAGTCTGTTACTTGCTGCAGGAACTGCATGACATTGCCCTCCACCTTTCTACCAGGGTTGAAAATGATAAACATTTTACAAGACAGTGTTATCAGAGCATCTGAACTTTTGCAAACTGAAATTTACAGTCTGTAGCTGCCCGCAGGTGAGAGAAACAAAACAACGATGTGAAACCATTCCATAACTTAAACCTTGCTTTCCTGTAAAGTTTCCAAGTCCTTCAGAAATGATGCCTCTTGTGAAGTTAGATTAAATTCTCTCAAAGCACCAGCCTATTTTAAGTACTTGCTGGAACTCCAAAAAAGACATGAATAATATAAGCCTAGTTTACTAACTTCTAGCAAGTGTTGAGCCTAGTAAATGTTCAGCGTTACAAGTGCTTAAAACGTTTAGTGTCTGATTCATTTCTGAGCCAAGGAAAATGCAACAAAACGTGTGGTTGACTATTAATTTACCTCCTTCAGTGAACACTGCTGAGAGAACTGGTCACTCACAGATCAGGTTTACAACATGACATAATACTTACTTTGGATGATGTTCCGATATGATGCAGTAGCTGGAGAATTTGGGACCTCAGACAAGAAAGACTGTCCTTTATCACAACTTTTTCCTGAAAGAAAAGTCTTGAGCTCAGTGTGTTATGATGAGGAAATGAGAACACCGACAAGTACCCTGACCCCCATAATTACTCCACAGTTCCAAAGGGCAAAAAATCATTCCTTCTGATGTCAATCTAGCATAGTCCTAGCAGTCAGACATAGGCAAAAAAGCACACCTAACAAACCCCAGCTGGAAGGGACAGTGTTAGTTTTCCCTAGGTTTTGAAAGGCCTAGTAGACTTGATGTAGTGGAAATGTACATCTATCAGCCTGGAACTTTAGAGGCTTCAATGGGACTATGCGGGAACACACTATATATGGATCGTGGCCTCTATTTATTACCTACTAGCTACTGGGTTGCCTTCACAGAATGCCTCATCCACTATGGCATTCCAACCCCCTTCAAATTTATTTAACACAATTTTGTAATTTAAATTACAGAATCGCTAATTTTAACTTGAATAAGATTGGATGCTACAAGGTTCTATTCTTCCTGGGAGCATAATTTCATTAAGTCTGCAGACAGTTTCCAAAATAAGGATACAAAATTCCACGACTGCCAAAAGGTGAACTCCTCAAATTATACATTTATGCTAATGGCGTATCTTTTTAGAAGGCGCTTTTCTCATTTGAGACTAAATGTATTAATTATTCCAGTAATTTTTGATGGAGGAATTTTCATTGTACAAATATTGGGTATTACTGTTCAGCTCTAAATATGCCAAAGCACAGAAGGGATAACAAGAACACAAGTCTTTAGACAACCGCTTGTGGGTATTCCAAAAACAATGTGGGCATTAAAGTACAACAGTTGCCTTTATTTGTAATTTATCAGGTTTACCTATTTGAGGATCCAGAGGCACTTTACCCAGGAGAGGTACATTCAAGTTTTGGCACATCTTCTCTGCACCCCCTGTTGTTGGAGGGAAGATCTGAGATTCATTCTGTAAAGACACAATTAACAAAAGACAATCCCGTATTAACTACAATGTTTAGTGCTTGTACTTTCAAGAGTTACAAATGCTCATGTAGTTCTGAAGCTAAAGCAGCATTAACTTGCATAAATAGATTTAGGGAAACGATCAGCAATGAAGCAATATCAAAAGTTCTGAATAAGCCTTTAGAAGCCAACTAAACAAAAAGGTGTAGCAAAGCTGGTGATTAAAAATTACTTTAAAAGTTACAGCCAAAGCAGCGCTCTCCCTGTATTATTAATTCAGAAATGCTGGCTACTGGAGCCTTGAAATGAGGGCGCTGAAGAGAGCTGCTTTTAAAGAACTGCAGACCAACTGAAATGCATGTGTTTTGAGATCTGTAAGTGAAAGCCTTTCCTAAATTCTAGGAGAGAGACCTCAGCCAGTTTGAATGGAGGGACAGTTAGGATGCCATGTCTCCCAAGGGAACTTATAAAACGTAGTCCATAATCTTTCCACCCATGAAGGGACACTACTTTTAACTAATCATAAAAGATTTTCTATTTGGGGTTAGAGGTAGTCTATTCCCCCATTCTCAAGTCAATGCACGAGCAAGAGGTGTTTTAATCATTGCAGAATTCTCCAAGGAAAAGCATAGAAGAGTTTGTAGGGGAATAAGTGGCATTTGGGTCACAGAAGGTTCAAGGATTCCAGTATCTGAAGGGTTTTTTAAACAGACTTTCTTCAGATTGTTCCAAGAGTGATACTTCATCTACTAGATTTATTTATTCATTTCTAATTTCCCTTAGGCTCAAAGTTCTCTGTACCAACCCTAAAAATGACCTAACATCTGCTCAAATAGAAATATGGATTTTTGATATGTCAAGGAATCTTTTTTCAGTCCCTCTGTCAAATCACAATAGTGGCTTAAGACCCGTAAATATTAGAAACAATCTTTTCCATTAAATGCACAGGAAGTTAATAGTAGTTACCTTACATTTTGGGCATATAAAGCCACTCATGTTTTCAACAACTCCTATGATTGGTAGTTTCACCTTATGACAGAAGCTGATCTCTTTTCGAACATCCTGAAGTGATACTTCCTATCCAAAACCAAAATAATATTTAGTTAACCCAGCTACTCTCTTTTTTAATGTGCATAACCTTTCCGCAACAACAATCTTTCAGACATTTCTAAAAGGTAAAAGACCTCTTACTGATAAAATATAGGGTGTTTTTACACACACATTTCTCCTGAATGTTTGTTGTTACATCCTGAACTTTGTGTGTCTAAATCACTCACCCAGATCTTAAACATCTGGCTCTTTGAACTTCTGCACAGAACTTTCCCAGACCTTGTGTATAAAAGGTTCTCCTGGTAAACTGCTTCGCTCCAGGCAGCTGTGGTCACTTGGTTTCCATGGCAGCCTGTCACATCTACAACTGCCCCTACTTGAGGCTGCCCCAGGGTAGTGTTTGTGTGAAGAATGCATCCAGGAACTGCCTCAGGGCAGTGTGTGTGTGGGAAAATGCATCCGGAACTAACTTGTGGACTTGTAAACCCAGAAGATTGAAAAATCTGGAACTTTAAGGTGTGTGTAAACACACCCTATATTTTATCAAACATTGATCGATTGAGACTGAACAAATATTAAATGAAATCATAATTTGCTTCCAACATCTTTACAATGCCTGATGTAACTCCAATATGGATTCAGTCCTGATTATACTTTATCCAATAAATTCTATGGCAAATTATAAAAATAAAACCAATTACACATCCACCTAGGTTATTACCAGTCCCTCAGTGTTGAACTTGCTCCCTCAAGATCATCATCTCATTTCCTCCCGCCTTGCCTTTAACAAGGACCTGAAGACATTTCTATTCTCCAGATGTTTTTATAGGATTCACTGCAGGTTCCCCTTAAGGTATCCCCCTCCCCCCTTTAATCTTCTCCTTTTAAATTGTTTTAAATGGATTTTAAGTTGTTTTATGTTTTTTTTATTGTATTTTACTAATGTTGTGAAGCGACCCAAGCACTGGAACCCCTTGATCCCCACACCTAACAGCATCCCCTGCTCCCACAACCAGCGCTGTGAAGCACAAACCTCAGTCCCCTAACCGAACCCCTCCCGTCAGCAATCCCTGCTCCTCATACCACCTTTTCCCTTGTGTGTCCTCTGGGTTGTCCCACCAAATCACAGTTATCACACTTTAAGTGTCTACAGTTATGTGGCTGCTGACAGGTACCTCTCCCTTCAGTGATCCCCACCCCTCCAAGCACCCCCTGATCCTGCACCCCACCCCTCAGTAGCCCTTGCTCCACACACCTAAAAGCATCCCCTGCTCCCCCCGCCAGACCTTTCACCTCAGTACCCCTCAACCAAACCCCTCCCCTCAGCAATCCCTGCTCCTCATACCACCCATACCTCCTAATACCATTTCCCTTGTGCTCAGGATTGTCCCACCGAAGCACATTTATTGCTGACTGCTCAGAGCTTCAGCTGTCTGAAGCAGAAAGCCTTTGTGATGTCACCAGGTGCTTAACTGATCAGCTGGTGACATAAGTGAAGTACAAAGCTGAAAACTCCGTACGTGCTGAGCATGTGCGAACCAGCAGAACTGATTTTTGATCACTAATAACTCGGTTTTGGCTGCATCAATCAGTATCATATTTCAAAAGCACTTGTTATTGATCTCATTCTCGAAGCCTGTGAAGCTTGGGTGCTCAACTCATCCAGGGGGATAAATGGATTTAGGTTGTTTTATGTTTTTTATTGTATTTTACTAATGTTGTGAAGCGACCCAAGCACTGTTCAGCTGAATAATATAAATTATTATTTTCAATTTGCTAAAACATGACATTTCATTTGGTAGGGGGGCTATGTAGGAAGAGAAGAATGAGCCTGCATAGTTCCTTCCCATATTGAACTGAAACTCACTTCATCTTCAGCCTGATCCCTTTCCTTAATCCATATCCCTACCGATTATTCCCTCAAAACAGCTGCTGCATTCTTTTCATGAGTCTCCCTAATGTTCCGGCGGTTTCTTCGCACTTTTGCCTCTGAATCCTTTCACGCTGATCTTCCTCATAAGACCCTGCTCCTTTACACCTGTTTTGCAAATCACTTCCATCATCTTTCAAATTCCACTTTTGGATTAACTAGCTTTCTATTAGTGAGAATATTCAAGCTTTCGAGCCACACATGGCCCTTCCCCTCAAGCAAGTAAAAAGGCAAAACAAATGAAAGACAAAGGTAAAACGATCCCTTGGGAGGTTGCGGTTAAGAAACAAATCATTGGTACCTTCAAACATTTAGACACAATGAGGGGAAACCAAGAATTGAATGATAAATATAAATGCAGGTTAAGATGCATAATGACAAATACTAGGGAGCAGAGTGTAGGAAAGAGTTTCAAGAGGGAGACGTAGTTAGCATTTCAGAGTGTTCAAATACAATGTAGGGAACACAGCAGATTGATGTAAATGACATGCTCGCTGTACACGTTTATATAAATTATGTAATGTCTTTGTCTATTATTTTTTTTCTTGTAAGAATTCATTAGTTTATATAAGAATTGGTTGGATTCACCAACTGTTTCCATGGGGGCATTTAGTGAATTGAATGAAATACACTCCTTTTTAGATTTGTATGTGTAGGTCCCTAGTATTTTGAATGCTTTCCCCCCAGGGGGCGGGTTGATAATGACCGTGGTAGAGATGCCTGAGAAGTTTTACGTCTGCTGGCCTTAGCTGGGTATTGTACTTGTTTGGATAGGGGTGTCCTAGGTAGTTGAGAGTTTTCTCCTAATAACAAATTCTGAGATTTTGGGGGGCTCACTGCAACCA
Organism: Sphenodon punctatus; assembly: GCA_003113815.1. Classification (NCBI taxonomy): domain Eukaryota; kingdom Metazoa; phylum Chordata; class Lepidosauria; order Sphenodontia; family Sphenodontidae; genus Sphenodon; species Sphenodon punctatus. The sequence continues at coordinate 1,788,356 of QEPC01001501.1, forward strand.
AAAGAGGGGGTTCAGGAAAGATTTCTCTCAGTGTCTGGTCCCCATTGAGTACAAATTGTAGTTATTCTAGTGTGGAGTGGTAGGTTACAACCAGGAGGTATGCATTGGAGGGTTCTTCCTATCTGTATGTAGCAGGTATTTGGGTAGCTTTCATACACACACATCTTGCATTTGTTCAGGCTATAGTTCTGATCTTTTTACACGCCTGAAGAAGGGCCCTGTGTGGCCCAAGAACTTGTATACTCTCACTAACTTAGTCCAATGAAAGTGATCATTTGAACTACTTTGTCCTCATCTGTTGCATTTGGGACCAGCACAGCACCCATAAAAAGAACAAGTAATATACATTACAGAACTTAACCTTGCATCTGTGAAGTTAACTATGTTGTCATTTACATGGGAAACCAAGAACTTAACTTCTAGATGCTAATAAGATGCTGCTGTCCAGAATCAGCACTTCTGCAGTCAGTGTGCTTGAGTTCAAATCATCAGGCTCATTCAGGTCACCGATTCTAAACAACTGTAACAAATTCCTAAACTAACTGGACCGGCTCAATTTGCCTTTTCCCCTGGAAAGGCATTCCTCCACCTCATTCCCTGTGTATAGTCCTATGCCTGAATCTAACCCAAACATTCTTAGCTAGACATCAAGGATTAAATCCTGACCTCAATAAATTAACAGTATAGCTTACATTTACTTTAACAGATTCATGATTTCACCCCAAAACTCTATTGTAAATATTTCTCAGACAAAACATTTGATTTTGTGACTAGCGAGTGCCTTCTCTTACCTGTGGAGTAGTGATTATAACTGCTCCGTCTATGTGTGCTGCACTGAGATACTGTACTATTGATAAGTGTTCATCTGAAGTACCTGGAGGCGTATCTACAATAAGGTAGTCGATTTCTCCCCAGTCCACATCTCGAAGAAATTGTTTAATCATTCCTAAAGAAATAAAAGTTCTTTGTATTTCATTCATATGAAACTTAATCTTGAGTCCAAAAAGAGTAAACACAACTTCCTTCAATCTCCATTTTAACATTAATTACACATTCATACCACCTAACTAATTTCATTGGGCAACTTTGCCCGAGTTAAAACAGACCTTCAGAATTTGGCCTAATATGAGTGTAAACAAACGTTAGCCAACCAGAATTTATTCTGGTGGCAGTTTTCACAGCCCAACTTGTTGGGTAGCCACACTCGTTTGCACCCTCTCTCAAAAAGCTTGAAGGTTGTTTAGAGTCTGTCCCATGCTGAAAGGTTATCCCACAGCTGACTGAAGACTCTATCTGGAACTTAAAGCATGACTGGATTCTGTGAGTGAATGGCAGCTTTTACTCAGTAGGGGCTTAGTTCTGCAGGATGAGCTCTGCAGCCTGATCCAGCAAAGCACATGGAACACCTAAGCTACTGAAAATATCCGAGTGCTTAGCTTTAAGCATATTCTTAAGTGCTTTGCTGGATCAGACTACAGTGCTCAGCACCTGACAGGATACAGACCCTAGATCTGCTGTATCCAACAATGACAGATCTGTTAACTCATTAGTACAATAGAACCAACATAGATGTCTGCGGGCTGGATTTGATTTTGTCATATTCAATATCAATCAGTTATACCGGTGCAAGTTCATTTAAAAGTCAGGAGACTGCAGAGATTTCATAAAGGGCGTAAATTTTTCTACATAAATTCCACATAAAGAACTCGACTGGATTGAGAAACAAAAAAACATGTGCCCCATCGCTTTTCAGACAAGATTTGTACAAGTTCAGACCATTCTGTTTAAGTTCTTCACATCAACCTTTGTGCTGCTGCTCCAAACATTTTAGAATGTGCACTTTTTGTAAAAAGGAGATAAGGACTATGGACATATTCTACCCCAAAGTTCTCTAGTTAATTAAACTGCTTTATGTTCAATGTGTAAGAGTAATAAAATGCTATGGGGTATGGATAACATTTCTCCAAGACGGCACTTTTTAAAAACAGAGAAGCTGTTATCATTGCTTTGAACTCCAATAGTTTCTTTCCAGAAAAATAGTTAATATCAATGAACACCGATAAGATACAAACCATTTTTCTTGGGTCCTCTCCAGATAACAGCATCATCAGGACTGCTGAGCAAGAACCCCACTGACATCACACCCAAGTTGTCTTCAACATACTAAAAAAAGAGAAGACTTAGTCACATAAAAAGCATTACAATAACCTCCTTACCCTGCCCTCTCCTGCCTCCATGTTTTAATGGAAGAAATTTTCCTAATAGTCAAAGGATAGTGAACGTTATATAATTTCCACACAACTGTCATCATCCCACCTGGCTAGCTGCTTTTCTGCCTGTTTCTGGCAGGTAGGACAGCAGTTCCCAACGGGCTGTGAAGAGTCAAGGGCTGATGAAGTCACAGCAAGCAGCCATGCCAGTACTTTAGTACTTGTCCTGACAAGGCAAGGGGAACACCTGCTGAAGACAACCTGTCGCTCATGATGTGCAAAGATGGGGCACCCAGGGCATCACTTGCTTATACTCGTTTGCATATTGGCATGGGCTGATCTTAGGAATTTTCCTTTGACTTTTCTTGTCTTTCGCCCTTAGAATTGATTTAGATTTCTACCCTGGCCTTCCCCAAAGGCTCAGGGTGGCTTACATCATAACCACACAAAATACAATAAAAATACAACAACACTCTTAAGACCATCAAAAACTTAAAATCCCACCCTCACCTCTAAAGCCCACTGACCCCTGCCCCTAGCCCTACCTGCCAAATGCTTTGTCAAAAAGAAATGCCCTGCCTACACTGTCACAGCAATGGAAGTGGACACCTAGGTGCAACTGTATCAATGGCCATGGACAAGATGTCATGTCATCAACAGAGTAGCTGTCAACATCAGTGGGTAAATCTCTGAGTTCTGGAAATCAATTGGATCCATTAAACTCCCTGGGTGGACTAACCTAACTGGTCCACACCCCCACTGGGGGCACAGGCGGGCAGGGATATGGGCCATCAGAAGGTCATGATCTGACCATAACAACATTATTATGAATGAATTTATTTACAGCGTAAAACAAAAAGTTTAACAATATCAAAAATATACAATCAGGCATTATGCCATATAAAAGCATATCATGAAAATATACACATCGTGCATTTTAAAATATGTACCTTACTCTTACCAGAGCAAGTGTTTTGGCTGGGCTTGGCTCCTAAGCAATTGGTAGAGTCTGTACTTTTCAACAGATACCTAACTTTTATCAGAACATGCCATGGCAAGGCCTAACTCCTGAACAACACGTAACAATCATCAAGTTAAAAATTATACTCTCTCCAAATTCAATATTGTAACAACATTATTATAACACCAATAATTGGAACCCGATTTCCATACTGGTGCAAAACATCAAATCCAATGTGTGTCCCGCCTCATGTGTTGGGCCAGAAATTTCATTTGAGATAGACCCATGGCTGTCATGGAGGCCATGAAGTTCCACTCTGGCCCCAAAAGGTTATTCTCAGCGTGTATGTTAAGTCACCCAAGACTATAAGTCGGGGCAACCTCAGGACCACCTCTGAGACCAACTCAGCCAGCTGGGTCAGGGAATCTGCTACGCAGCAGGGTGGTCAATACACCAGCACTATCTCCAATCTATTCCCAGCCTCCAATACAAGGTGGACACACTATATTGGCTGAGTTAGGCACCTGATACCGTCAAAAGACCAGAGTATCTGTCCCCCAAGCCCCCGATACTAGGTTGGTGCTGCACTGTATACCAGTTGGCACCATCTGGTATTCTATAGGCCCATGCTTAATCCAGCCAAGTCTGTGTAATGCATACAAGGTCAATGACCTCATCCTGAATAAGATCAAAGATGGTTGATGTTTTATTTGCCTCTGACCTCACATTAAGCAGCATCTGCTTCAGATCCGGGGCCCCACTAGCCTCAACCCCCAAATATCCCAACGACAGGAGGGGAGTGGGACGGGGACACTAAGGGTGCTTGTCCACGTTACTCAAGCGGGGGAACTTATGTTTTCTAAACTCACAGCAGGGAAGCAAACGTGTAGCTCTGAACATGGGCATGGGGTTAAAAGCATCATCAGCCACATCTCCCGTTTTTTTCAATCACATATGATGGCTCAAAATCCAGCCCTGCCATCCATGATTGAAAAAAACCAGAGAGACAGCTGATGATGCTTTTAACCCCGCGTCCACATTCAGAGTTACATGTTTGGTTTCCCCGCTGTGAGTTCACAAAATGCAAGTCCCCCCAACTTCCTCCGCGGGTAATATGAGCAAGCACCCAAGTGCCTCTACCGATATCCCTGATGGCCTTTCATCCGCCCGCAGCTGCCCCCCCCCCCCGCAATACCTCCCCATTCCCAATACGACCCCAGTTTGTTCAGTAATTGATCCACTCACTGCCCCTTGAGCGGTCCTCTTTCCAGCCCCTGATTACCAATCCTCACTCCCACCCTCCAAGAACAATAACCCACAGAGGGCCAGGAAGGCCCTAGGAGGAGGGATGGCTGGAGATGTTCCCTGAGCCTGGCAACCCCAGAGGTAGATTGGCAGATGGAAAAAAAACCTGTTCTTCAAACCCAAACCTACCCTCCCCAAGAAGAGACTCCTCCCCACCTCATCCCAACACTACCCATATTCCCCATCCCAATAAAACCCGCAACTTCAGCCCCCATGCATATAACCCCTCCCCAGGGGAACCCTCGCATGGACCCCACCTGTTCCCGTGCTTATACACCCCTTCCCGCACAACAGGGCTAGGACACGAACCCCCACTCATCCCAAACCCCACCATACCCCTCCCCCCGCTTTGCCAACATCCCCCTCACCGAGGGATCTGGGCGAATCCACCCACCCCCATGCTAGTGCCCTGCCCCCTGAGCAATCCCAGCAAATTCACCCACTCCCTCTCACCCCCATGCCAGTATCTCCCCTCTCACTGACGTATCCTGGCAAATTAATTCACCTCCTCTCCCCCCCCATGTCTACACTTCCCCCTCTCACCGAGGGACCGTGACACCCAACCCCACCCTCAAAAATCCCATCCACCAACCCACTCCCCATAATCACCCAAATCTCCCATTTGAAATACCACCACACCCCAACATCCCACCTTCCTAAGGAAAGAAACAAACTACTCATACTAACAGAATGGATTACAAACGGTGAATGAATGAAACTGCTTAAAGGTTTCTCAGCAAACTAAATTAAAATGTGATGACATTCAAAAAGTATTTTAGACCCACATTAAAGTCACTTATAATTAACTGTGGCATGTGTGACTAAAGGCATTTTAATCCATCTCCTTTTCCTCTCAATATCATACGTACTTTGTTAGCTTTAAATCATTTTCATGCTTTTTATCAAAATGTTAATGGAGTTGCTTTGTTGGGGCAGTAAATAAACAGAAGGGAAATAACATTTTTAAAATGCTGTAATAACCCACAGTGATGTTATTACAAAAGAAGTTTCTCCCCCTTGTATTTCTGTACATGGAGAAGGTGGAAGAAATAAGTTCTGGTTCTCCAAACTGTTATGCATTTTAAACTCACCACTGGAGACCATCCAGAACCACTCTGGTGAACCTAAAGGATAAAGCAGGGGTTAAGTTGTTTTTCTGTGTGCTGAAGGAGTAAATATATTAAGCACGTATCACAGAACTACACTGTTTCATTGTTCGATTATGTTTTCCAAACTTGGAGCAAAATTATTCTCCCAATATCAGTCTGCATTGAAAGAATCAAATGAACACCTATGAATAAAAAAACCACAACACGTGGACTGGCCAGTAAAAACTGAATTTTGCAGATGTGGCCAACTGGTCCTTGCAGCAGCCAGAGTCTGCAGATACAGCCCTCCTACATTTGATACACAGCTTGACAAAGGGGGAAAATATTCTATGAAAGGAAAGAAAACTAGACACCAAGTTGGCATTACCTGTAAATGCAGAGTGACCTCTGAGAGGCTGTCTAGAGAAGGCTTTGTTTTAAATACAAACAAAACCAGGGAAAACACCAGCAACCAACCCCAGACATGGACAAGCCAACACCCTCTGCCAACACTCTACCAGAAATTGTTTATCTCAGGGCAAGAATGGCTCCAATAGCCTTCTCAAACACAGTACAGCAACCCATAGCTGTTGTTCAAAAGTAAAAGCACCGGAAAAGGATTTTAGTTATCCTTCCTTCCCCCAACACCAGATCAGCAACTCTTTAGTGCAACCACCGTTAATCATTAAACTTTATTACCAGCATCACATATGGTGCTCTTACTACTTCTCAAAGACTGAACAGCGAAGTATAATAATGTCTCTAATCACACTTTATAGTTGTAAAAATAAAGCATTTAAGTACAATTACGAAATATAGTTTTGAAAGACAATAAAGCCCACTGTATGATGCATAATTTTTAAATAGATAGCTTACGGCAGCTGTTTTTGAAACACAAGCTAGCAAATTTGCAGGGATTCGGCTTGCTTTTTAGAGTGTAAAGGTTTTCATACACCGTTAGCAACCCTCAAATGCAAACACTGAGTGAAGTAGTATTCCCAGGAAAGAGCCATTTAAGTGCTGTGACAAAATGGGTGTTTTTACACACACCTTTCTCCTGCATGTTTGCTGCTGCAACCCAGCTTTCTGTGTGTCTAAATCACTCACCCAGATCTTAAACACCCAGCTCTTTGAACTTCCAGATATTCTCATGGATTTAAGTGGTCCTTGATCTCTGTGGTTTTACAAATCTGGATCCTGTAACATCCTAATGTCTCCCAGAACTTGTGTGTGTAAAAGGTTCGCCTGGTAAACTGCTTTTATTTGCTCCTGCTAGCCATTGTCATGTCATTTCCATGACAACCCCTCTTCTCTACAACTGAGCTCTCCAGTCCCACTACTGCAGGCTGCAGCGTGTGTGCGCGTGAGTGTAGAATGCATCCAGGAGCTGACTTGTAAACCCAGAGGACTGAAAGACCAGCACTAAGGTGTGTGTAAGAACAACCTGTTCTCTCATGGTTGGTCATACCTGTTCTCCCTCTAAGCCCATCATCTTAGGAATTGAGGGTCCACATATATCTACGTCCAGCAGAGCAATCTAAAAAATAAAGAGAGAAAGCTAGAGATAAAACTTTGGACACATAGTGTAAGTTATAACTATTAGAAGCAACTGCTGACTTGAGTTTACAATGGACTTCTATGTTAGTAATGGGAAATATCAAACAGACACATTTGATGTTTCCAAATGCCATCTGTCTCAGATGATCGATATCCCTCCATCTCCATGAGCACTAGCTGGCATTTTTGTTGCAAAAAAAAAAAAAAAGCCAGGAGCTGCCTCATCACAGAAACAGAATTCCCCTTTCATCCTTAGACCCTGTTCTTGCAGTACAGATGTGCTCTAATAGATGTCTCTATCATGGCCGTCCCAGGCCTGTTCCCCACTGGCCACGGTTGATGCAAAGGGACCAGAAGTAGCGGAGGAAAGTTTGCACTGCAGCTCACAATGCTATACCCAGGACGTTTGAGTAAGTTCTCAACACCTTTCACCCCTAAAGGCTAAATACACTTAGCGACTTACAGGAGAAATGATGCACTAGGTGTTTTCAGACTGACAGGCTGGCTGCACCACCGCTGGGTGGCCCATCTGTCTAAACGCCTGATGTGCAGGCGCTGCGGGCACAGTGGGCTGGCCAAACCCAGGGTACCAGCCTGAAGTGGAGCAGCTGTCCGTCTGGTGCTCCGCTGTCAGCCGGCTGTTGCCCCGGGCAATGCCGTAGAGCTGCGGGTGCCAGCCTATAACGTTAGGCAATAGTCCGCAACTCTATGGTGTGTGTGTGTGGAAGGGGGCACACTGCAGGCAGTCCGCAGCCCGGGGAACCTACTGGGTCCGTCTGAAGCAGACCCAGGTGGGGCCAGGAGTGGGTGGATGTGGGGGAGCACCCCTCATCCATCTAAAAACACCCAGTATGTCATCAATCAGCAGCAGCGTTTGCATGACAGTTTTAAACACCTCTATATTTATAATTTGCTATTATCAGAATAAGCCTTTTTGCCCTGGAGGTGTTAGGGAGCTTTGTTGAGCTGAACTGAAATTGCATGTCCAGAAGCTGGACTGCATGTTAAATATGAACTAAGGACTGTTACAAAAGTGTATATTTTCAAGGGCTGATCCCTGATGGACAGAACAGAATTCAAATGCCGGATTGCTGTCTACTACGTGTTTGCTTAAACTTCACCTACTATGTAGTTAACTCTTACTCGAAGATCTTGTTTACCCAACACACCAAGGGTGTTAACAAACGGCATAGTAATCACGCTGTGAGTCCAAGTGCGTGTGTTGCACTCACCCACACTAGGAGCGCTGAAACTAGCAAACGTCCCAGAGTGTGCGTTTGCGAATGGTGCTAGAAATACCCTAAGGTGCAGCAGGGAGACGGAGGAGCCAGGCGCTGTCACTTTCCTCCCCTCCCCCCATAGACACTTTAGCAAGTAAGGAAGCTACGGCTCCCTTACTTGCAAGCCCTGTACAGCTACTTCAAGGCCAGGGGCACGGGGAGTGAAGCACAACATCAAAACGTAATTATTTGTAGCAATTAGTCACGTGCACAGCTAGCTGAAGTCTCAGGGGAGATTTCACTGAGCTTACTTGGGCTCTCTCTTTTTCTGTAAGAATTAGAGACATTCTCCCAAGAGTGACTGGGGAGTGAAGGAAATGTTACCGAGGCATTTGCTGTGAATGCTAGAGCTGTATCTGCACTAGGAGACTTTCCAAAGCTCTCCTACGGTGAGATTCACCTCCACCCTAGGAACATCAAGATACTTAGCCTAGATAATCTCTTAAAAATCTAGATGATGCTCAAAACTGTCTGTTGGCAGGTGACTGGAGCCCTAAAGCAGAGAGATCAGCATGGCTAATGTTGGGATGTGTACGTAGAGTTAACTGCAAATGGAAAGTCCCTAGTGACACTGGTAACGGGGGTAACTGGAGTTACCAGTGTAAATCCCCTTTCAGACTTTGCGATCAGACACCCGGAGCAACTTTCTAAAAAGTGAGCTCGAACACAAAGCAGAGAGCCTACAAGAGACAGCTGTGGGTTCTCATCTCTTTCCTGGCAGTAATTCAGTCTTCAACAGTTTAGTGCCTATTTTTAATCTCTGCAGTCTTACACTGTATCAGACACAATACAGTACATGTCAACCACAAAGCCTGTCCTAAAGTGGAAATGAAGAGTAGATTTTATATTTGTATTATCTGATTTTTCAGACAGTACTCTGAATACCCTAGGCAGAACCCCTGATGCTGAGCCTCACCGGCAGTGCCTAATAAGTGTCTAACAAGCGCTATATATAAGTGGGCAGTATGCCAAGCTCGTCACTGTGACAGAGCTGGAAAAGGGAAACCAGCAGTTATTCATATAGCTTACATGGTAGATCTGTGAAATAGAGACTGGAAAGTCAAGGGTTCATGCTCCTTTCAGAAAAGGGAACGTTACATAACAGGTATGCAAGGCTTTTTTTATTTTTAAAAATCTGCTCTTTTACAAAATAAGAATTGAATGTTCAGAGTGCTTAATCTTCATCTAGTTCACACTCACCACATCCTTGTGAGATAGGGTATTATTATTCCCATTTCACAGATGGGGAACTGAGGCTGAGATAATGACTTGCTGATGTTCACCCAGGGAGTTCATGATTTGGGATTTGAACCCTTGTCTTCCAGGTCCTCATCCACTAGGGCATGCTGGCTTTCAGTTACTGAAAGCTGATGTTGATAAGAGTTTCCCACACTGAGCTAAGAGCAACTATAAAAGTTAGCGCACTAATAAAATCAGTTTAAATTCACACCCTGACTGCTGACCTGCTGCAAATGTCTAGTTCAGCCTCCAAAGAACCTCCTTCTCCAGGGAGGCTTGATAGGTTAGGGCTCTTAAGCCTGGAGGAGAGACAGCTGAGAGGGGATGCAATAGCTTATAAACATGAAACTGGCAGCAGATTTAAAACAAATAAAAAAATATTTTTTTCACTCAGTGCACAATTAACTTGTGGAATTTGTTGCCATAGGATGTGGTCAAGGCCAGTAGTACAGCTGGGTTTTTGAAAAGGATTGGATAAATTCTTGGAGGTATGTCCACTAACGGCTATTAGTCCAATAGGTCTGGGGGGACGTCACCCGTTACTGTTGGGAGCTGGGAGTGAACTATATGTTTATGTTTGTGTCTCATTGGTTATGTATGGATCCTCTGTGAGATCTGATATATATATATTTTATTTGTGTTTAAACCTTGCTGTTTAAGTGTTGTTTTGTTGTGTGTTTAATATTTGTCAAGGCATTCTGGCAGTACAATAAATTTATTTTTACTTTACTAACAGGGAATGGATTGCCCCATTATGACCCGTTGGATACTTCCCCCAAGTGACAGAGACTGGCCACTGTCAGGCAGGGTGCTGGGCTTGATAGACCATTGGCACTTCTTATCTTCCACTATAACTAGGGTGGCCATATGTCCCCTTTAAAAGAGGATGCTTATGAAAAATACATATAGGGCTGCACTGGTTCCAATAGAGGCCTGCAGCATGTATTTTTCATAAGTGTCCTCTTTTAAAAAGGAGAGGTATGGCCATCCTAACTATAACCCAAGAGACAGCAGCCAAAAGACACCAACTGTGTACAACAAAGCAGTCGATTGGGGAGAAAGATAGGTCCCTTAATGGCTATTAGCCAAGTAGGTTTGGGGGAGGTAACCTCTTAATGTTGGGGGCTGGAACAGGGCATGGATTGCCCACTGTGACCTGCTGGGTACTTCTCCCAAGAGACAGAGATTGGCCACTGTCGGAGACAGGATGCTGGGTTTGATGGACCATTTGTCTGACCCTGTATGGCACTAACGTTCTACTTATGGGGAGGTAGAAGTGTTTTCCATATTACTAGGCTTAGATTTGTGCTCTTAAAAGATCATTTTCTATGAACAGTTTTTGAGTTTGGATGGTAAAAATATTTAGTGGAAACTTTCCTCCAAACCTCCCCACCCCCTCCTGTCTACTTCCTCCCCACATTACTCCTAGCATCCACTTCCATGCCTTTACCACCACATACTTATTAATTCCATCTCAACAGCAGGAATTGTGGGGAGAATAATTCTTCTTCCTCTGGGGGAATCTCTTCTCCCTCTGAAGGGAATAAAGATGGGGAGAGGAACAACCTCCTCATCCCCTGCATAGCTCAGCAGTGGCAGGAATGCAATATTTCTACTAACCAACAAGTCAGTGCTATTGGCTCTCAGCTATTAATTTGCTTGAAGTTATAATGCACCTTAGCATCTTCAGTAGAAATAACTAGTATAAAGTCCCAGTGTTTCAGAAGCATATGGCTTGACATTAACTGTTTTTATCAAATGTGCACGATGCAACTTACACAACACATCAAACTTTCCTCCTCTTCATGACAGCAAGCAGCGCAGAATTCTGCTATTCTATTTTAAACCTTGCATGTTTTTTTAACACAGTGATTCATTTGAAATTAATTCAAGAAGTTAGGTCCTTGGTGATCTGAATCTACAAATTGCACAATCCTTTCAAATGGGGGTTGCCAGACTCCTTATTTTAAAGGAATATCTTATTTCAGAACTCCACATCTCCAAAAGCGTCTTTTAATTCCAAATCAAACAGCCATCTTCAACTATTTCCAACGTCAGTAATCCTGCTGTTGTAGGCAGTTTTTGCACAGATGCCCTCCACCCCCTGCTGGGTGTACGGGCAGGTGTGCGGTGAGCAGCTGTGCGTATGCTGTGGCGGTGGGTGGAGGGATGGGTGTCCACTCGTTGAAACACCATGGGCAGTGGGTGTGCGCTCCCAGTGCACACCCATCACCCACCCACGGAGCCATCTGGCAAAATGGAGGAAGCTCCATGGGTGGAGGTGAGTATACACCCGTGGGAAAGGGAGCACACCCACCTTCCCCCGCCACACACCCATCCTCCCCTCCTCCCAGCAGCGCTGTGTAAAAACAGCCGTAGTCACCAAACCATTCTCCCCGTCCCTCCAGCCTCCACGCTTATGTTGTACTTGCTTCCAATAGCAAGGTTAGAATAAGGCAGAATTTTTGCAAAAACTGGAACCACCAAAATGACATGTTAGGATATAGAAAGACTGAAGTGTCTAATAAGAAAATTTAATGTTTTGAACTTCCCTATGTGATACTTGCAATATATCAGCATAAGTGATAAGTCCTAAATGTGCTGCTTGACTGCTGAAGACTAAGCAATAGTGTCTCTGAATATAAATGCACCACAGACAAATTTAGAAAAGAAAAATGGCTTGCAGAATAGCATTAAATAGTAAATGAGACATATGCTGTCATTTATCACTACTACATGGCTCCTTTAATGCTAAAATGCATCTGAAAACTGAATTGATTCGATGGAACTAGAACAAGAAAAGGGCTCGTTTAGAGATGCTTGTACGCCATCGTAACTGAAGCAGTAGCCATAAATATTAAGGCTCTTGTTCTAGCCCCTTGTTTTGGAGATTAGTATTGTTTATACAGTGCCATTAATATACATGCTGCTTTACAAAATGATAAACATACATTTCTTTTTAAGAGCATACAACTTAAAATTACACAGACAAAGGAAGATCCCCAACAAGGGGAGGGAGAAAAGAGATGAAACAAAGTTATGGGCTAAATACAAATAAAAAATTAAGTTGAAGTTAAACTGCTCAGGTTCTGAAAATTTCCTTGTTGAGACTGAAATTGTCTATGTTGGTCTCTATACAAGTTCGATTTAATTTTATTTTTTCAAAAGTTTTACCAAAAACCTTTTTTTAGTAGGTTGGGAGAACATGAGGCATGAAAAATATTTTCCCCAATAAAGAAATGTTTAATAAATTGCTTTGCTGCAGAAATGTATGGGGTCAAGAGCTGTAATTTGGAAGAAAGTAATTCCTATAAGCTACATAATCTTATACTTTTACACTAACACACATGGATACCTTTCACAGCAATCCCTGAGTCACACAAGTACACAAGAAGCCATTCTTGCACAGTGCACTGAAAGTTTAAGAACAAGGGTGACAAATTTGTTGGTGTGTATGTTGTCTGCCTAGTATCAGAGCAGTGGATGAGATGAAGTCATCTTCACTAAAATAGAACTGGGGCTTATTTGGAGCAAGCCATAAATAAATCTGTTGTGTTGTAGAACTGGGGTAGCACTGTTGCGGAGACTGTAAAGAAGGATGCCGATGATGGCTGCAATCATAAACATACGTTAGTGGAGCCATCAATGTGGCTCTGCCAGCATTGACCCTTTTTAGGACTGTGGCTTATATATGGCTGAACTACCACGACAGGAAGAGGAAAAGATAGCATGCAAGAACTCAAAGATACAATGAATCATTAGGACAAAAGGTGGGATATACAAGAGAATGGACTATTGCAAACTCTTATGTATTTGAAGCTAAAGAAAAAAATCTATTGTATTGAAAAAATATGTGTTCTTGTAGTTAGATAATGTAGAAATACAATGTTCACAATTCCTGTATCTGGGGACTTAATTGTCAAATCGGAGTTACTAACTTTCCCTGCTGAGCTAGAGAACGGTGTTTGTCAGTTCCTGCCAACACACAATGCTGCATCCATTCTGTGCATGTCACCTAAAGTAGTTTACCTACTGCTCAGGTAACTTAAAATGCAAGACATGTTGACTATTTTTCCAGGCGCACTCCTCCCCCTTCTGAGACACTGGGAAATTACGTCGTTATTGGCTGCGCGGATCGCCGCATGGAGCCGGGTGCATGTGCGCACATACACATGCGTGCAGTTTACGCGTGGCATAATGTGCCGGCAATGCGGCTCTGTGCGGGCTGCACGCATGCGGCTGTTCATACACACTCAGCTCCACACAGGAATCGCACAGCACTGGATCGGGGCCACTGACTACATTAACCAAATATCCAATATCATTGCTGAGAGAGGAGTTTGGTCTACCGCTCAGCGCAGAAAGATTCCTGAGTTCCCTATCCAGACTGATTTATTTAAATGTTTGATAAGTCAGTGAATCCCCCCGTCCAAACAGCAGCCTCCCCCTCCTCAAGTGACCAATTTCTCTCACTCTCACACACGAATCCTTATTTTATTCAATAAGTAGTTCTGACTTTTTACATGCCTGAGGAAGGGCCTTGTGTGGCCTTAAAGCTTGCACGCTCTCACCAACAGAAGTTGGTCCAGTAAAAGATATTCTCTGAACTGCTGTCTCCATCTCTTACATTTGGGACTAATACAGCAGCCACACTCACTGTGTGACCATGTACCACATTCAATGATTTGGCGGGTGATCACGGCTTTGCTGTGACAGACCCCTTCGTGTCGAACTTGCTCCCTCCAGAAGTCTGACTTAGTTCCTCCCTCCTCACCTTTAGAAAGCACCTGAAGACTTATTTTATTCTCAAGGTACTTTTAGAATCCACTGCTGGTTCCCCTTAATGCATTATTCCTTCCTTGTTACCGTATCCTTTTAAATTGTTTTATCCAGGCTTATGTTTTAACTGAATCTTATATCATGTTTTTATGTTGTAAGTGCTCCAAGTGCCACCTGGTGGTGGGGCGCTACAGAAATAAAATTATTATTCTTCTATTTCACAGAGCTTGGAAAACTGGACTTTGATTTGAAAAGTGTAACATTTCAATAAACCAAATGTTCTGATAATAGCAAACAGCTAATCAGAGAAAGATGGGGACAATGACCTTCCGGGCTGCAGTCCTCAAATCACTCCCAGGGAAGTCACTGGGACTACTCTGGGGTAAATGATTTCAGGATAGCAGTTTATATCCTTATAACAATTTACTTTCTAGCCAGAAAAAGCAGCTTTTCTCCCTTTTAGTGTTTACTATAGCTTGTTTCAAAATAGATAAAAACTAAGATATCATTATACAGCTTACTTGGAATACTGAAAGATTCCTCACTGTTCCTGAACACTTCCTCCGTCTGAAGCACTTTCAGTAGATAAGCTCCTTGAAGCACAACTGTATTAGCATTTGGAAGTACCCAGCAGGTAGTGAGAATTACTCTAAACAACTGCTGAAAAGTTATCTTGTAACACAGAGAAATCCGAATTCAATATATATAATGTTTTCAAGTCAGGGCCCCTAATTGTTTTCTCACTGTTGGTAGTATGAGCACACAACTCAATAGCAATCATTCTCCTGAAGAAAAAGCCATCTTTGCAAGTCAGCTGCATTATTATTTTTTTTACTGATAATTGAGAAAGAATTCTCTCTCTGCATCTTCCCTGTTCACACAGCAGAGGGCATGTTTGTTTTAGGCAGCCAATTCAATTCCAAGCGATGAAAAATGTTGGCTTTAAAAACCAAGTCTCCCCTGAGTCTTTGGTTCACTGCTGGCTTATTTGAAATTGTTCCATATACACAACAAAAATGCCAGTAAAATTCTTAAGAGGATTTGAATTAAACAATGCAAGGTAGCCACTTGTTTATCTAAAAAAACCAAACAGGGTAAAGTTGATTTAAAAAAATCTTGGCCTATTTACCTCCAGGAAATAGAATGACTTCATGCAAAGTTCAGGAACCACACAAATTCACATTAGCTTCTAAAGCTGCTACAGGTAGCAGCAATAGCCAGGCAAGACCCATTTTGGAAAAGGACTGCACATGTGCAGAACGGCCATGGTAGCCATTTTGCGCACACAGTTGTTGTTTTCTTCTTAAGAGAGATTCTCGCACCATTTACAAAATCTTCTCGAAATCTCACTGACAGGTCTCACGGGAATCAAACTGATTCTCACTTCAGCCCTAGGTGAAACTAAATGGTCAGTTCCCTTAGTGGAGAGAAGAAAATAGCTGAGTGCCCCAGGGATTTGTACTGGGACAGCTGGTGTTTAATATAGTCATTAATTATATGGGAAAGGAGTAAAGACTGAGTTTATCAAATTTGCAGATGACACAAACTTATTCAAGGTAGTTGAAACCTGAGCGGACTATGAGGAATTGCACGAGGACCCTGGAAGACTGGGCAATTAAATGGAAGATGAAATTTAATATTGACAAGTGCAAAGTGATGCATATCGGGAAAATAATCCAAACTATATGAACACAATTCTGGGTTCTAAACTCTAGGAGTTGCCACTCAGGAAGAGGAACTTGGAGTCACTGTGGACAACACACTGAAATCCTCAGCTCAATGTCCCCAGCCTCCCTTGCCCCTACTTGTGTTCCCCAGTTCATTTACCTATTGTAGTCTCACTCCCAGCCCTCTCTCCACACCACTTCCCTCCTTGCCTTGTTGTAATCCACGTGTGTGTCTCTGTGCGGAGTTTAGCCTTACTGCCATCTACTGGCGCTCATTGGTATTCCTCGGCCACAGCCTTGCTCACTTTCCCTACGATGAACTTGGGTTTGGCTCATTGCCATCCTGCCACAAGATCCTGAGGGGCTTTTAGGGTGACACAAGACTTGTGCTCCCCTTTACCGAACCTTTTCCACACTTTCCTCCTCCAGACCTAACGTTCTGGTATTCTGTATGTTGTTGTACACCGCCCTGAGTTACTGTCTGGTGAGTAGGGTGGTACAGAAATACTGACATAAATAAATAAATGTGCGGCAGCAGTAAAATAAATAAATAAAAGCAATCAGAATTTTAAGAATTATTCAGAAAGGGATAGAGAATAAAACTGAAAAGATCATAATGCCTCTATATACATTTATGATACGACCCTATCTTGAATATCATGTGCAATTCTGGTTGCTATATTGTATAAAATAAATCTCTCTATATATCTATATCTAGTAGAACTAGAAAAAGTACAGAGAAGGGCTATGGATAAGTGCTATAGTCTTTATGCAATAACTTCCATACGAGGAGAGATTTGATAGGTTAGGGCTTCAGCTTGGAAAAGAGACGACAGAGGGGATATGAAAGAAGTTTATAAAATCATAAGAGGTGTGCTGAATATTGTGTGCAGTTCTGGTTGCTGCATCACAGAGGGGATACGATAGAAGTATAAAATCATGAGTGGTGTGGAATGAGTAAATAAGGAGTTATTTACCCTCTCAAATAGTACTAGAACTAGAGGACAATGCATGAAACTGACAGCAGATGTAAAACAAATAAAAGAAAGTATTTTTTCACTCATCGCACAATTAACTTGTGGAATCTTTTGCCATAGGATGAGTTCAAGGCCAGTAGTACAGCTGAGTTTAGAAACGAATTGGATAAGATCTTGGAGAGTAGGTCCATGAATGGCTATTAGTCAAATGGAATTGGGGGACGTAACCTCTGATTGTCAGGATCTGGGAGTGAAAAAGCAGGGAACGGATCGCCCCATTGTGACCTGTTGGGAACTTCTTCCAAGTAACCGAGATTGGCCATTGTCAGAGACAGGATGCTGGGCTTGGTGGACCGTTGGTCTGACCCAGTATAGCACTTCTTAGCTTCTTACTGACTTCAAGTTGCACAAATCTGAAGGAGTTGCCATCTTGTGCATAATATACACCTATCTTCCAGCGATTCAATCTGACAGTTTTAGCATAATGTAATTACAGTACAGCAGCTTCATTGCGCTACAATTGTTATAGACTAACAATACACAGTAAAGCAAGGAAATCTCACTAATCCGTACAACAAAGATACCAGGATCCATTGTGTTCCTGTTCTAAGAACAATTAACTCAGCTTTAACACCAGCTTTCATTTTTCTTACACAATTCTATTCACATGTAAAGCTATTTGCTCTGATAAGAGAGTTTATCAGATTATGTATCATAGCAAAAAAGGTTTTTACAGTCTTGTGTTTTCAAAAAGAATCAAATCAGGGCAAAAGCACCTGAAGCTAATCTTAAATAAAACTTAAAAAGGTCAGGCCTACCAAATGAATGTATACAGCGATTGGAAAAACACAGTCCCCGTTGTTCTTAGAGAGACACTGTGGCTATCCAGTCACAAGGGTGGGCTTGCCAATGGGGTTAATGCTATTTTAGTGTATTAGAAACTAAGACCACCATTCACCCCCAGCAGTAGTCTCAGACTCTGCTACAGAACACAATCAAGTGGTTAAAAGGAGCTCGAGGGAATGGAGTAAGAAAGAAAATGTGGCACAATTATGTAACTTCAGAGAACGTAACTTTTACCTAGCATGTTTCAGGCAATGAACACAAATCAAATCCCTGTTTCCTCATGTTATAAGTGACTTTGGACAATGGTTATTCTCACCGCTTACAATCTGTTGTCAGCCCTCTCTCAGGAAGGCACCCCGCCCTGCCTTCCACAGAAAAACAAATAAACCAAGCAGAAAAACATTCTGAGAACATGCACTTTGACTTTCCCAGCCCCTTTCGTTAAAGAGAGACTGTCAATTTCTTTAAACTGATTTTTTAAAACAAAAATTGAGAATTTAAGAAGTTGGAGAAAATTCTTTAAATATGACATGTATGTCTTTAGCTCTTAAAACATTTTAAGGTTTTTTTAGCTTCTACGAATGGCTTGAAGGGTCTTTCGACTGGGACTTAGGGCCCTTGCTTCATCGACGCTTCCACTCTTTGCATCCAGCTACCTATTGCTTCTTCAGTTTCAGCACTGCTGCTATTACTGGTGAACATATTCGTGCTGTGTCTGGGGGAAAACCTGCAGATGAGCTCACCCCAGAATATCATCGTGATGCTAGTGCATAAGGCAGGAAGTGCAAATGACCAACAATGAAAGATCAAAGTTAAATCAGTACTATTTCTATTATGAACTCCCAGTTAGGAGATATCCTGATATAATGATCAGGGCAATGAGCCCACCTTGCAGTGTGGGCTGGCGGTGGAGCATTCCCAGTTGATTGGCAGAGACTGGCAATGCCCTGCTGCTCCTCCCTCCAGCATTACTAATCAAGGAGCATATGGCAGGATTTTGTAATTTGGAGCAAGTTTGCTGAACTCTGTTATAATGAATCTTTATCTTGGTCCCAAGAGAATTCATTATATAGGGGTCTTATTATAGTAAAATATTTTTCACTTTAAATTTTGTTACCTATAAATTAGATGCAAATCGCAAGTAGTGTCAGACATTCAAGTCATCTATTTTTAGATTTACATTAATATGATCAAGTCACTGATTAGTTTGACAATAGTGTGAAATTTGTTTCATACTGGTAGGTATTGTAGTATGCAAAGGCAATAAAAGGAAGAGGAATTGGTCCAGTACAAATGTTTATGAAAAGATCTGCTTTTCTGACTAAAGTTAACTAATGGCAACAATAACACAGAACCATGGGAAAGGATTTAAAGGTTATTAACTATAGGAAAGGTTCTTTACTAAAAATAGCAATGGAATAGAATAGCAATGGAATAGAAAAGAAATAAGCAATAATTGCAAGCATATTAATAGATTTTAGGGCAAATCTATAGATTTTGTTATTAAGTGTCGAGTTTTTTTCATATACTTCTGTGACTTCAGTGACACAAATACAAAGGTAATAAGACACTTCAGAGTCCCACAGGTCCAATCCTCATTCAATCAGTGCATAAGAGGTCACTCAGGTTCTCAGCCTTGGGGTGGTCTTGGATCCAGTGCTGTGCTTGAATCATCAGGTTGCAGCAGTGGCCAGGAGTGCTTAATATCAACTCCATCTTCTGGAGAGAAGGCTGCAACCTTTTAATCAGATTTTGACCTGGCCACCATCATCCATACACCTTGAGGCTGCAATGTGCTCTATGTGGGACTGCCCTTGGGGACTGTTTGGAAGCTGCAGCTTGTACAGAATGCAGTGCACCACCTTCTGTTGGGGGCGAGTCACCTCGAGTACATTACATTAAAGCTCCAGAGTCTGCATTGGCAACTAATAGCTTTCCGGTACAATACAAGGTGCGGGTTTTGACCTATGCAGCCCTAAACAGCCTGGGATCCACATATCTGAAAGACTGCCTCCTCCCTTATTCCCCACTGTGGCTTCCATGGTCACAGCCAGGAGTGTTCTTTTTTATGAACCATATAAGCTCAACCCATTTTTACAGAGTCTTGTGTTTTCAAAAAGAATCAGATCAATGCTGACGATGGAAGAGGCATTCTTTGTGACTGCTCCACAGTTAGAGTCCCGTAAGGGTACTAATATAGGGGGACCTGGTATTAGATCTCAGCACCCTATGTCAGTTAAGATGAGTTTGGGAAAAAAGGCAGCAGCAATTTGAGTTTACCCCCTTCTGAATGGTGTTCGACCATGTTGGCGTTATCATTATCTGATCAGGAAACATTTGAATTTCCTCCTCAGAATGAATTTACGATCAACTGATATTACACAGGTAGAATTTCTTCCACGTACAGATATAGCAGAAAGATTAGCAATATATTTCCAGGATCAAGGTTTTGAGAGAGCCTTTTTACAGTGAAAGGGGATCCTGTTGACTAGAGTTTTTTTATTCTCCCCCTCCTCCCTTACTTAGGTGGAGACTCAATCAGTCCCCTCTCCTCACAGGTGTTGGGAGAGTCTCTATCACCAGTAACATAGTCCACCATGGTGAGAACTAGGAGAAATGGGAGTTGGGGTGGATGTCAGGATATGCCTAAATCAACTCAGGTGTGAGGTTCCCCTAAGGACTGGGTAG
Organism: Sphenodon punctatus; assembly: GCA_003113815.1. NCBI lineage: Eukaryota > Metazoa > Chordata > Lepidosauria > Sphenodontia > Sphenodontidae > Sphenodon > Sphenodon punctatus. The sequence goes on from QEPC01001501.1 coordinate 1,808,953, forward strand.
AGGATGAGGAGGCGGCGGCGGCTTTACTACCGTCATATGGGGCTCCCTCTTCCCTAGAACAAAGTTTGATATTAAATAAGTTGGCTTTATTGCAAATTAAACTTAAAAGAATCAATCCAGCTATTTCACTTGAACCAGAATCCCTAAGAAGTCATTCTCTGGCTCAGTGCAATCCTGACCCTGGGTGTTTTGGTAGTAGTGTTGTTAACAGGAGATCCCCTCCCACTCATGACTATTGTGGGGTGGGTACCCCAATATCCACCGTTCCTAAAACTTCGGGGGGGAATGAGCTTAATTGACTTAAACTGTGGTCTCCATGTGTTCAAAAGAATCAAGCTGAGGACAGTACGCGCTACAGGCAGTTTATGTACTCTCCCCAAATAGAAAGAAAGAGAGAGAGAGAGAAGTAT
>QEPC01001501.1:1810099-1824081 GCA_003113815.1 Sphenodon punctatus
TTCCAGTCATCGGTGCTCTACTGAATAGGAAGAATGTGTCTTAATGGCCCCATACTTTACTCTATGCATTTTCCTCTCTTCCCCCAGGTTCAGGCTGGTATTTCACATGAGCGACCTACTTTCTGCTGGGTTCCATGGTGGCTGGGCCAGATCCTTACTCTGTCTTACAAGCCCCCCTCTTGCTCATAATGGGGGACTATGCTCTCAAGCCCTTTCCCCCATGTTTGCTGGCCCTTGGCCACATCTGGGAGCTGTCCTTTCAAGCCCTCTGGGTCCAAGTTTGTTGGCCCTTGGTCATACAGCAGAGTGGAGGTTGTACCCATTTTAGGGGAAACTGAGACCATGATCAACAGTGTTGCCACCTCCTCATGCTAATCGGTGGACTGGTATGCGGTACCTGGACCCAGAGGAATTGGGTTTGCCAGATAGAGTCCCCTCTTCTATAAGACGGGGTTCTGTTTCTTTCAAGGGAGCACAGAGTGCTTTGGGTACAAATTATGATTCCGCAGATAAGTCCACTTTGCCCATTCTTGGGCGGGCTTTGGATTCTAAGCACAAGGGTGGTAACTCAAATGGTGCTATTTTGGGGGAGGGGTGGTCACAAGGGGAAATAGAGCCCATTGTCAATACCCAATGACTCCCGACATTGACCCAAAACTCCGGTGCCTTGTTATTGGATAATGACATGTTTACTCCTCCTTTTGCTAGCCACCAGGTGGCCAGCTCCAATTGTCTCTTGACGAATAGTACTACTAATTTACAGCGGCCTGTTGAAGTTGAGCTTAACCTGTCTCTCATCACTTCTTTTTTATCATGGAATGTTGCAGGTTTTAAATCCAAAATTGGTGACCCAGAATTTATTTCTTTTCTCTTTCAGCATGATATTTTATTACTTCAAGGGTCATGGCCCCCTGATCCAATCTTTCTGAAGGGTTATCTGTGTTAAACTTTGCCAGCTACTATATCTCAGAATCGGGGCAGTTTTAGTGGCAGCCTATTGACCGTGGTGGCTAATGTGTCTCATTTCTATTCTCAATTTATTTCTTCGTGCAACTCCAATTCCTTGACTATTAGATTTTCATTTCATTCTGGGGAATCCTGGTTAGTACTTAATGTTTATATGCCACCCAGACTTTCTATATTCTCAAGCCAGCGGGACTGGGAAGATCTTATTTCTTACATGGAGTCTTTGCATTTGGAATTTCCTGCTGACAGATTAATAGTAGCAGGTGACTTCAATGCCAGATTGGGGGGTCTTGACTGGAGTGATGAGGATATGGAGGACACTAACTCAATTTGGGGTATATCTATGCCTCTCTTTTTAGATGTGAAGCATAATGAATATGAAAAGCAACTCTCTATTTTAATTTCTTCTCTTAATCTGAGAACAGTTAATGGTACCTTTATATCAGAGACTTTGGCTTCATATACTTATGTTTCTTTGCGTGGTGCTAGCACTATTGATTATTTTTTGTAAGAACCTTTCTCGTGGTCTTCAATTAATAATCTTGAGATTACTAGCAGGTCTGAAAGTGATCATTTCTCTCTTAGGCTTTGGCTGGATCTTAATGCCTGCAGTAGAAGTGGCGGCTGGTGGGTTCTAAAGCCGGTGGGGCAGAGGACGGGACCAGAAGTGGGCGGGGCCAAGCCAATGATAGACGGGGCCAAGCCAACAGTAGGCAGGGCCAACCAGAATTACAGTGATCAGACGACATTCCTCCATCCTCCTGGTAATACCAAGGGGCCACCCAGCAGCAACCACCAGAGAAATGCACTCAAATGCACTACTGGCACTCTGGGCAGAAACAGCAAGGATCATGCATCAAGATAAGATCGTCATCAGAAGCCTCACCTCTCTCTCCCCGTCTGGCCTGCTGAGCCTGGGCTGGGGAGGACAGAGGACCGGGGGGGGGGGAACCCACCATTTATTTAAGCCACAACTGCCAACATGCATTTCTTTCTCTGATGTCCCACAGAAATACCTCCCCGGGCAAGGAGGCATAGACNGGGGGGGAGGAAACCCACCATTTATTTAAGCCACAACTGCCAACATGCAGTTGGAGGCAAGGAGGCATAGACACAACCAAGCACAAGCACAGAAGGGGCAAGAAATAAAGTAAAATAATTTCCAGCACAGGGAGCAGTAGCCAGAATGAAATGCAGCATGAATGCCTCAATGGCTCATTCAGAATCAGAGGTTGGTCAGAATAAGATCAGAAAGGGCCTCGTTCTCCCCTGCTCAGACTGGACTGTCTGGTCTGAAAAACCCAATTTATTTAAACCATGCTTATTGCTCATGACATGAATCATGAAATCATTTCCAGCAGCACTATCAGCATGTATGTAGCAGCCCCCTCCCTCAGCCTGGGGAGGGGAAAAATCTAAATGTATTACTTAGCCACGCATGTATGCAGCATTTAGTCCCCCCACCCACCCCCCCAATCAGCAAAAGAAAGAGAAACAAAGGGGATGGTCAGAGTGTCAACTCAGTGGGGAAAAGACCATCAGATCCACTCACAGGAAAAGGGGCAAACCAATGCTCCATAATTTAGTCTAGCCCCCCACTATCCTGCCTATAACAGTGGCCAGGATCCAAATCTAGTTTGGAGGAAGGTGCAAGACTTTTAAAGTAGGTTTCCCTGCACTCCACCCCTAAAAACATGACCAAGCAAGGACTGCAATTATTGGCTTCCAAGAATTTTCTCCCTCCCTCCCTCTAGGGCCAGGCAGGCACCCATGATGACCCACCCACCCCTCACCATGAGCAGACCAACCAGCCTAAACAGACACACTTCTGTCTCCAAAAAGGAATCTGAACAAATGCCTGCCCCCTGTCCCTTGTTTGTTGTTGTCCAACTTGTCCTCCAAAAGAAGAACAGAAGCCAGCCACTACTCACCACACTGGCCCCAGGAGGACCCTCCCAGGAGCCCCAGCAGGCAGCAAAGCAAACAGTGCACAGTCAGCAAGGCAAATATAAATCCTTATATCCTCCATTTTAGAGTGGCAATAAATCCTCCTCCTTTTTAGAGTAGTAGACTCAGAGAGAGAGTGACAGAGAGCAGGCACACTGTGGCAACCTGCCACGCGGCAGTGCAAAATGAGGCCAGCACACGAGCCACACAGGCAGAGCAGAGGAGTCACGAGGCAGAGAGCTAGCACGCGTGTTGTGCACGTGCAGTTAGCCTCTCCCGTCTGCCTAGGGTCTTAGGCTGCTTGGCTCCACCTCCCTTCCCAGTACTCAGTAGCCCTGCCTAGTAACAACCACTGGTTTAATGTGCATGATAGAATTTTGCATGATTCCTTCTGAGTGGCTGGGCAGGCAATGGCACTGACGCCACCCATGCCCAAGCTGCTGCTGGCCTGGGCATCTATCACAGCCGCCCAGGCACCCTTTAACACTGCAGAGTTTCTGCTCCCATAGGGGCTCTGTTTACACTGCCCCCCACCGGGCTAAAAGAAGAACTGTGGCCCTGAAGGTTTGCGGTATGGACAGCAGAGCCTGTCACCCATACCGCAATACGAATCAATTGTACCTACTAGGACTTCTTAGAGTGGCTCCACCTCTCTCTCCCTCCAGCAACCCAGTCCTGACAGCAACAGCGTGGCACCCATGCCATGGTGGGCTGCCCCCAGCCTTCACAAACAACGCATGTGCAGAAGCTCATCATGCACATTGCCAGTGCGTCCCCCATGCCCCCCCGGAAGTGCAGCACAAAGCCACTCCACCACCGCCAGCATGGCTCTTAATGGAGGTGAGACATTGGATCTTATGGTTCATTCCACTGCAGCTTACCTTATTACTGATATTCAATCAATCAACCAACCAACCTTTAATTTATACCCCACACTCTCCCAACCAAAGTTAGCTTGAGGCGGCTCACAATCATATTAAATACAATATTTGGGTTTTTTTCCCACGCAGGGGAAAGCAATACAACAATACAATACTACAACAATGTTGGGTTTTCTCTCACACAGGGGAAACTCAGCATTGTAACAAAAAAAAAACCCACCTTCAAATTTACAACAACTAATAATTACATCTAACAATACTTACAGTACCCCCTCTACTGGTATCAGCTTCCATCATCCTAAACCCTGCTCACACCAGAGAACCTATCACAATCCATGTTCTCCTATCCCCTGCTGCCACCAGGGGACATCCTCCCTCTCCACCAATCTCTCACTGGGGGGGGAGAGGGAGACCCTCTTACAACTTCTACCAGTAGAAAATTCACATTACATAGTTCAATCAATAACCCCTCCGCCCCAACCTCCTAGCACGACCACAGGGCAAGTCCCTCTGATCGTGCCCCTTCGAGCCATGCCCCCGACACGTGCCTCTGGCACGGTCTTTGGCTGCCCCCCATGTTATGGGGAGCGGCCCAGAAGGAACTCTCTTCAAGCCCTGGCCCTGCAAGGGTGGGGTGGGAGGGATAGATGTCCCATGGCCCCTGGCTGTCCACAATAGAACACCCCGCCCCCAAGGCCAACCACTGTCCATCACCGGGGTGCGTGTGTGTGCGAGATCTTGCCTGGTGCAGTGCTCTCAGTGCTGCCTCCAGGAGTCCCCAACAGGTGCCTGCAGTTCCCTGCTCAGCTGCCCCCGGTGTTATGGGGAGTGGCCCAGAAGGAACCCTCCTCAAACCCCGCCCTCACAAGGGTTTAATATTCAAATTAAATATCTGTTATGTCAACTGAAATGTAATAAGGCTTTGGGACCAGATGGAATTCCTGCTGAAATGTATCAGTCTTTTTCTGACTGGTGGATACCAGTTCTGCTTGAATAGTTTAATACTATTATTAGTCATTTACAATTTCCTGATTCATGGAAAGGAACTGTTTTGGTACCCATCTATAAAAGAGGTGATAAAAGCGCCCCAGCTTCTTATAGACCCATCAGTCTTACTGATGTATCTGCCAAAGATTTTGGACGCCATTTGTTGCATCATCTTATAGCTTGGGTGGATAGTCAGAAGAGCAAGCAGGGCTTAGAGCAGGATATTCCATCACATACCACATTTTTACTTCGCAACATCTAAGACATAAATATACAACAGTACACAAGTCTGCTTTATACGTTGCTTTTATAGATCTTACAGCAACTTTTGATTCCTTAAATAAAGCTCTTTTGTGGAAAAGTTTAGCGAAACTAGGTATGGATTTGGGCCTTCTGACACTTATTATTGCTGCTGCTCTGTATCTCTGCGTGTGTTTGCGGCAAAGTCCGGGGGGGGGGGGCTTTCAGACCGGCTGTACCCCACGCATATCCTGGCTTGCGCATTCCCTCTTGCAGTCAAAATGGGGGGGGGGGGGCAAGGTCTGAAAGTGGCCTGTGTCCCTGCCAAAGGCATGTTATGGAGGACACGTTGCATTATTGTATGGAATGCACATTATTCCATACAATATAGGAAAGGAAACTTTGGTGCATCCATTGCTGAAGAAAGTCCCCTTTTACAACAGGGAGAAACTAAATTTGGCTGTCCCAAAGTAAAGACACTAACGTTATTATGTCTCTTGCTTTATTTGCTTACAAGGTTGAACAGATCAGTCATGTTTCCTTACTCTTGATTCTTTGCTGTTTGATATGGGTTAATCTGATGTTTTTGGATTTTGTGCTGGTTTTCTTCTTAAGTTTTTTATCTTTTCATTGTTATTTTATTATACGGAGATTGGTATTAATTTTAATCTTCCGTTCCACTGTATTGTACAATATCCTTTCATAGTAACATGGAGCAATTAACTTGGCTGCTACAAAGTAAGAACTCTAAGGTTAATACGTCTTCTGTTTTACTTGTTTACAAAATTAAATAGATCAGAGTTATGTTTTCTTTTTTTGATTGTCTGTTTGATATCCGTTAACTCAATGTCTTTATATTTTATGTAGTTTTGATCTTAACTTTTAGGTTGTCATCGTTATCTTATATCACTGAGATTTGTATTTTGATTTTCCCCTTTTATTGCACTGCATAATACTTGCCAGTACATGCATTCTTAATTAACTGAACTAGTGAAATTTCTTCCCTTAGCGGTTCATCTAAGTCAGAGCCTGCTCATCTTCCAGAGGCAATGCAATACCTTTTGGTTTTGCCAGGCATTTGGTGGATAGGGTTTGGGGAATTATGGGTTAGGAGAGTTCACTTGGCTTAATTTGTGTATTTTTAATATATTAGGGGGTTAGTGGACTTTATTTTGCTTTATTTGTGCATTTTTTAGTATATTTTTGTGTGCTGTAACCCACTTAGGCTTAAGTGAGTGCCAAATTCTCTTCACGATCAGAGACATCATTGTCTGTCACCCGCTTTCAGTTCCACATGCAGTGTTACCCCTCAGAGCCCATCCCTCCATGCGGTTAGCACTTAAGTATGGGTCTGGCCATTTGTAAGTATGCACCCAGGTAGGGATGCGTTTCAGGCACACACATTACTGGCAGCAGCATGCCGACTGTGCCTATGCTGCAAAAAGATGCCTCTTGACGTGTCCAAGGATTTGGCGCACACTTAACACTAACATGGCACCTCAGCACATAACTTACCTGTGCGTAACCCTCTTCTGCACCTGGACAAATGAGGTTTGTGCCTCACGACACTAAGCTAAGAGGAAAGGAAAACCCCAGTACCAGTAATACGTATGCAGCATACAGATTTAATTTATGGTGCCCTTATTTGGGGTTTTCTTTTCTTTTTTTAATACACATGTTGCTCAAGACTTATTTCCTTTATGTACTGAAAAAACAATTTATTTTCTGTTGTCAGCACTAGAGAATCCAGGTAGTGTTGGAAGAGCAACCAGCATCCCAAACTGCCTTCATGGATTAGTGACAAAATCATCTGTCAAACTCATATTTAAAGAAATATTGTTGGTGTTAACAGAAGACTCAGAAAGTCAAGAAAAACCACACACCACAAGCATTTGAAATCCAAGTTCCAAACTGAGCCAGCTGGCAGTTAGGGATGCAGTCTTGTAACTTTAGCAGATTAGATACTAAAGTCACTATGGGAGTCTTATTTCAGGGATTGTTTTGAACAAATGTATAACTGGCAAAAAATATTGAACACCTGACAAGCCTGATCATGACAAAATTCTTAGAGCCAATGCTTGGCAAGTGCCCACATTGTAAGCCTCAAGCTAGGACTCCCGGGGGAGGGTGGGAGGGACGTAAGTGCCATACCGAGTTAGACCAACGGTCTATCAAGCACAGCATCCTGTCTTCGACAGTGGCCAATTTCGGTCGCATAGGAGAAATATCAGCAGTCACAATACGCAATCCATTCCCTTTTGATCACTCCCATTCCAGACAGTAAGAAGTTCCCATCTCATAATCTACTTTGTTAATAGCCCTGAATGGACCAAGAACGTATCCAGTCCTTTTTAAAATGCAGCCATACTACTGGCCCTGACAACCTCCTCTGGAAACAAAATCCACAATTTAACTGTGTGTTGAGTGAAAAAATAAGTCCTTTTATTTGTTTTAAAAGTTTCATGGAATGTCCCCTAGTTCTAGCACTACTTTAGAGGGTAAATAACCATTCCCTATCTACTCGTTCCACTCCACTCCAGATTTTATAAACCTCTATCATATTCCCTCTCAGTCTTCTCTTCTCCAAGCTGAAGAGCCCTAAAACTGAGGCCAGACACATTGGGTAAAAACAAACATGCAGCTCCCTGGCCCGCTTCGGAGTGGAAAACCATGACCACCCAGGTCAGCAAGCAGCATGGAGCCCTGGGTAGGGGGGTGGGGACCGCCACAAATATGCGGGCGGTCGCTCCCACTATGACGCATAGCCATGGCAACCTTCGCCCCATGGCAGGTCTTGTCACCTTGCATACCTATGTGTTTGGCTTTTAAGCAAGAAGATATAAAGACTTGTAATTGTTTTGGTCTGGCAAAGAAAACGCTGCTGAGGCTTTCTGTACATGGATTTATGCAGTCCATGCAAGTACACAAGCATGCACAAATCCCTTCTGAAAACACCCAACCCACAGGGAAGCTAGTGCGAACTGCCCTTCCCCTGGGATCCAAGCTTCATACCAGCGTGCCTTAAATTTAAGAAACCTCAGTTTCGTACACATGAAAACACACCACCTCAGAACGAGAGAGCATGAATTTTTTTCTAAAAAAATTATTTTAAGCTTGTCAGCAAGCATCATTATTCAAACCTTCAGATGCTATTACCAAACTACAACACAGAATTTTAGGCAAATGGGATAAAAAATTTAGATCCTATTTCTTGGCCCTAGTTTGAGGCATGCAATTAAATAGTTGGGACATATACATTTTTGTCTATCCCACATGCTGAAATGTCTGTCAAGTTTGCTGTTTGTTTTCTCTACCATACTGGTTTAGCAACAGTAAATCCAGGTTTTGTAAGTATTATTAAAGGACATGAAAGTCCATTCAATAAAACTTTCACCATATTAAGAGTTGTCTTTAAGTCAATCCTGGAAAAATCATGAAAGTTAACTAGGATCTTGTTCAAAAGAGAAAACTATGAAGTCAGTCCATTTGAAGGAGTGCTGTTTTATTTGTACAAACTGGAGATGTTAGATATAACAACAATTACATGTTTTGTCCCTCTCTTATTGTGGTGATCCCAAAACTCCCAGGCTTTTGCTTAGCAGAAATAGAAATCAAAATTCTACCACAAAGGCCACAATTAAAAACATGTATTCTTATGCATCGTGGGGCTGAGGAAAGAGCAAGTTATGTAATTTATGGCATTTATCATCCAAAATAAAGTAACTGCTCAAATAAAGAAAAAAAAAAAGCCACAAAAACAGACTTGACCATGGGAGAATTTCTTTGCAGCTTTCTCCCCACCCTTGTAAATATTTCCTTTTACCCCCTGCCACCTATACAGGCTGGACTGCATTGGTTTTCTGGATCCCTCGCAGTCCGGCTTTTGTCTGGGCTATGGCACTGAGACTGCACTTGTGACTTTGGTCATTGACCTATGCATGGAATTGGATCAGGGTTGGTCGATCCTACTGATTCTGTTAGCTGCCTTTTATACTGTTGACCACAAGATGTTGGTGACTTGCCTGCGGGACAGAGCCGGAGTAGGCGGAATTGTTCTTGACTGGTTCCGCTCCTTCCTGGCCATGAGAACTCAGTGGGTGGTGCTTGGGGACTGTTCTTCATCTCCATTTCTCGTGTGGACTCCCGCAGGGTTCCATCTTGTCCCCTCTCCTGTTCAATGTGTATATGCAGCTTCTGGGCGAGGTGTCATCAATATGCTGATGACACCCAACTCTACCTCTTTTTCATCCAAACCAGACCCAGCAGTCTAGGTGCTTATTCAGAGTCTGGCGGCTATGGGGGACTGCATGAGGGTGATTCGTCTGAAGCTGAATCCCGACAAGACGGAGGTGATGTCAGTGGGTAAGGCAGTGGGTGTGGCATTCTGTCATTGATGGGGTTTGACCCCTGCGGTTCCCCAGGTTCATAGTCTGGGAGTACTCCTCAATTCCCAACTCTGCTTGGATTTCCGGGTGGGGGCTGTTGCGAGGAGCGCATTTTGCCAATTACATCTGGTGAGGCGGCTTCACCCGTTTGTCTCAGACTCTGACCTGACCGCTATCATCCATGCTTTTATCACCTCAAGACTAGACTACTGTAATGCGCTCAACGTGGGGCTACCCATGGTGACGGTTCGGAGACTGCAGCTGGTGCAGAATACAGCAACGCCCCTCCTAACAGGGACGGGTCACAGTGAGCACATTACACCAGTGCTCCGAGCTCTGCGCTGGCTGCCAACTGTCTTCCAGGCCCGATTCAAGGCGTTGGTGCTTACCTATAAAGCCCTATATGGTCTGGCCCCCACTTATCTGCGGGACCGCCTCACCCCCCAGCTTCTGGATCAATCTCTGTGGATGCCGGGAGCGCCTCTCTCGAAGTCCCCTGAGTGGCTCAGGAAGCGACTATGGAAAGGGCGTTCTCAGTGGCCACACCTTCCAGTGGAGGCCCGGATCTCCCTTCATTTTGCCAAAAATGTAAGACCTGGCTGTTCCGCCAGGCTTTCGGTGAGGGAGACGGGTAGGGTGGTGGTGGTGGGGGGCTGAGTTCTTTTGTTTATTTTTTAATAATTGGATTTTTAAAAATGTTTTTACATATTTGTATTATATATTTGTATTTATTATATTTAGATTGTATTTTTATCTTTTGTATTTGTTAGCTGCCCCGAGCTGCTATGGCAGGAGGGGCGGGGTAAATATTTGTAAAATAAATAAATAAAGTATCTGCATATATGGAACATACACTTTCCCACACCATTTTAACCTTGCCATAAAGTGTACCCCCACAGCTGTCTCTCACCACCCTTTGAATCTATGTAGCCCTTGAACACTCAAGTTGCAACATAATAACCTACTGAAATAACAGACTTTAATGCACCCACAGAAGAAAGCCCACGCACCTGCTTGGTCTCATCTTCCGCTAAGCCATGGGCCAAGTGGGCACTAAATGTGCTCTTGCCAACACCTCCTTTCCCAGACAAAACCAGGATTTTGTGCTTCACGCTTTTCATTTTCTCTTTTATTTCCTCAATCGCTGAAATGAAAAGGGTGACTTCAGAGCCTTCACAGGACAAAACCACAAGCAAAGCAACTTCCCTAAAGAGATGTTTGGGCTTACTTCCTAGATGCCCCTGCCGCTGCCACCCCGAAAGCCAGAGCTTTGGCCAGACCGTTCATTGCCATCACATCCACTCACAACTCTCTTCCTCAACCAATTTCCTTATTTCCCACCACATCGTCCCCCAAAGCTCTAGGCCTTCTTCACCAAACCCCTCTTCCCACACTTCCCTCCTCTACTCCCTGCAAACACTTTCTTCTCCCCATCTGCCTCTCAACAGAGTTCCCCTCCCTTCTCCCCACAAGCCCCCTCCTTCTCCTCCCATCATGCCCTCTTCCCCTCCCCAATTCTCTTCTCACCGGCCCCCGCGCCCGGCACTCCCCACAGCCCCTCTCCCCATGGGCCCCCCCTTCCTCCTCCTCACCCGGGTCGGGCCCGGCGGCGGCCCCCGAAGCGCAGAGGCGCTGGTTGGGGCATCCCTGGCAGGCGGTGGCGCTGCCCGCCTGGGCGCTGCTGGTGCCGGGACAGTCTGCGGGGAGAGAAAGAGAGAACGAACCCGGGTCAGAGTCGCCGCCAGCCCAATCTTGCCGCGCGGCCCGGCCACCCCCTCACCCTGTGACAGCGACGCACCTCCGGGAACCTCAGCCATAGCGGAGCCGGCAGCAACACGGCGTTTCCGGCACTCCGAGAGGCACTTCCGGTACAGCGGAGAAAAGTGTCCGGAAAGCATGAAAAAAAGGCCCAGTGCCTGTGCGCATGCGTGGAGTAGACATGCCTGAGGGGATGGAGGAAACAGGGCTTCTGTTCTCTACTCCTTGCGCCAGGCGAGGGTGCAGAAATCATTGAACTTAACGGCTCAGCCAGGTCCCCTTCATTTTAATGGAGTGTTATCGGACTTGCAAGCCGGGACTATTGAAATGAATGGCAAAATTTCCAGTGACTTAAATGGAGGGGGAGTGCACCCTCGATAACTACCCCTCCCCCCTCCATTGCCCCTTCCCATAACCCTGAGCTTGGTCGAGAAGGGAACATCGAGATGTTTAAGCAGGTTACAGTACATCGCTGGCGCTATAATAATAATAATAATTAATAAAATAGCAGTTTGGTTTGTCTGTTTCCCTCTGAATCTAAAGAGAGGGTGGCTGCTATGTTGGTTCCAGATGGAAGACAAAATAGTTCAGATGGACTCTTTTATTGTACCAACCTTCTGTCTGACTTATTTGCTTTGACCTGGGTGTTAACAAACAGCATAACAACACCCCACAAGTGGATCTTTTCTCATGGTGGTTGTCTATTGGGTGCTCAGGATCGCCCAACCTGTGGTCACCATGCTGACTGCTAGCCTACGACACAGCAGTGGTTCAGAGGATGTGGAACTCGCTGTGTGGGCTAATGTGCGCCCACGTTAGCATGCTGTCAGTTAGGTTGTGGAGAAGGTGGTGTATGTTCAGGAAGGGGTAAGTGGCTGGCTGGGTATAGCTGTTGCTATGGTAGGAAGTGAGTGGCGGAAGAACAGAGTTGGGGCTGACTTGACTGATTCAACTGGCAGATTGGCTTGGCTTGGGAGTTCAGGAGATCTCTCTCAGTATTTCGCCCCGGGCTCCCCCTCTCTGTCTTGAAATGACTGCACAGGGTTTGTGAGAGTTGCTACACAGTGTCTGAGGGGAAGGGGAAAGAATGGCAGCACTTGAGTCCCTCACTTCCCTTCTGCACTTTAGGTCATTTTCTCGCGGTATGTGGATGAGTGCAACACAGACTCACAGCGTGGTTACCGTGCCATTTAACACCTTTTGTTCTCTGCATTTACTGTAATCCTTGTTTTTACAGACCATACTCAATTAATTTTAACATCACTGTTTTTAAATGTCTGACATATTCTCCACCCCACCCCCCAATAACAGCTTCCTCTCAAGACATTGTCGTCTTATATAAACCTGTCATTCATTTGTTCAGTCTGTTTGAGGAAGGGCCCTGTGTGCCCTGAAAACTTGCATACTCTCACCAATACAAGTCGGTCCAAGAGTTTGTCCAATTATATATTTCGTCTCTATTTCTTCCGAATCTAGTCACTAAGGGTCGTCGGTAAAAGTTTTTCTCCTGAATCACAGAAATACAGGTCTTGCAGAAAAGATCTTCCCGGTAGTGTCATGGTGTTAGGCAAGGTCCAACAAGTGCCACGGTGAATTTCGTTCCTTTCTTAGAGAGTGACCGAATTTTGCCATCGTGGCAAGAAAACTGACACTGGGGTCAAGACCCGGAACCCCCTTTGGATGTTGAGACAGAAAATCTTCCCGGTAGTGTCATGATGTTAGGCAAGGTCCAACAAGTACCATGGCGCATTTCATTCCTCTCTTGGACAGTGATCAGTTATTGCCATCTTGGATGGGGGGTCTGGACGGGACTGTTCTTGAATGGTTCCGCTCATTCCTCTCAGGGAGAAGCCAGTGGGTGGTGCTGGGAGCTGAGACATCTGGCCCCCGCACATTATCCTGCGGTGTTCCGCAGGGTTCTATTCTGTTTCCATTGCTGTTTAATGTATATATGCACCCCTTGGGGAAGGTCGTGAGAGGGTTTGGGGTGCGATGTCACCAATATGCTGATGATACTCAGTTGTACCTCTCTTTTTCAGCTGACCCAGACCCTGCAGTCTCGTTGCTTTCCCAGTGTTTGGAGGCCGTGGCGGAGTGGATGTGGCAGAACAGACTGAAGCTCAGCCCCAATACGACAGAGGTGATGGTGGTGGGGAGAGCGAGGGAGGTGTCAGCCCCCCTGGTTGGGGGGGTTCGCCCTCCCGTAGGTTGGCAGGTTCGGAGTCTGGGGGTGATTTTGAATGCAGAGCTCTGCCTGGGGCAGCAGGTGGAGGCAGTGGCGAAGGCCGCCTTCCGTCAGCTGTAGCCGGTGCGGAGGCTGCGTCCGTTTGTCTCCGGCCCAGACCTGGCCTCCCTCATCCGTGCCTTCATCACCTCGAGGCTGGACTACTGCAATGCGCTCTACGTGGGGCTGCCCTTGTTCCTGGTTCGGAGGCTGCAGCTAGTGCAGAATGCGACGGCTCGCCTCCTGTCGGGGACGGACCATCGGGAGCATATAACACCTATGCTCTGGACTCTGCACTGGCTGCTGATAGTGTGCCGAGCCAGGTTCAAGGTATTGGTGTTAATATACAAGGCCCTTCATGGTCTGGGCCTCTTATACCTCAGGGACCGCCTCGCCCTCCGCGCCCCAGAGCGGCTCCTTCGGTCCGCCGGGAGTGCCTTCTTGGAGGTTCCCCATGTTAAGCGGGAGGCCACAATGGAGAGGGCATTCTCGGTGGCCGGGCCGCGCCTTTGGAACTCCCTTCCGGAGGAAACCTGCCTGGCCCCAAGCCTGTTGATATTCCGGTGAAGTTGTAAAACCTGGCTGTTCACCCAG
>QEPC01001501.1:1824803-1841407 GCA_003113815.1 Sphenodon punctatus
AACCAGGAGTTTGAACAGGATACGTTCAGGAAGGGGGAGCCAGTGAAGGGAGAGGAGGAGAGGCGTTACATGGTCGAAGCGACGGGCAGAGTGAATGATCTTGGCGGCAGAGTTTTGGATCGCAACAAGCGGGGACAGGTGGGAGCGAGGGAGACCAGCAAGGAGGAGGTTGCATTTGTTAGCCGCCCCAAGCTGTTCGCAGGAGGGGCAAGATATAAATTGAATAAATTAAATAAATAAATAAAATAAAACTGTGAGTCTGGGATCATGGCCCGGAACACCCTTCGGATGTCGAGATAGAAAACCTTCCCGGTAGAGTCATGGTGTTAAGCAAGGTCCAACAAGTGCTACCAGGAAGATTTTCTGTCTCGACATCCAAATGTGGCCACAGTTTTACTGCCAAGATGGCAAAATTTGGTCACTGTCAGGCTCCAGGGGCGGAGCCAGGGAAAGGAAAGGGAAAAAGGGGCGGGTGGAAGGGGAACCGGAGGACTCCAGGGGCAGAGTCCGGGAAAGGGGAGGGGACGTGGGTAGGCCAGAGGGGGGACGGGGTATAGGGAGTCTGGGATGTCCCTCAGATTAAACAAGGAAACCTCTCAGCCGCTCTCCAATACCAAGGAGATTAAGCACTCAGCATAAGGACCAGTCAAGCTGGTCTAAGAAGGCTTATGGTTCATCATCGAGGTTGAGGGACGGGAAGCCAGAAGCGAGGGATCAAGGAACCAGAGGCAGGGATCAAGGAACCAGAGGCAGGGGAGCGAGGGATCAGGGGTAAGAAACAAGGAAACAAGGAACCAAAGACAGGGGAGCAAGGGATCCGGGGTAAGGAACAAGGAACCAGGGGAAAGGGAGCAAGGGACCAAGACTAGGGAACGAGGAACCAAGCCTAGGGAGCAATGGAGCAAGGGGCCAAGACTAGGGAGCAAGGAACCAAGACTAGGGAGCAAGGGGCCAATACTAGGGAGTGGGGAACCAAGACTAGGGAGCAATGGAGCAAGGGGTCAAGACTAAGGGGCAAGGGAAACTCTAGGTGTAAGGGGAGGAGCAAGGGAACCCTAGGGGTAAGGGGAGGAGTGAGGGACTAAAGGTAAAGAAGTGAGAGTCTAGAAGCAGGGAGCTGGGGGCTAGAGGGGCCCAAATCTAAAGGGCAGCAGAGAGGCTGAGGAACCAGCAACATAGAACAGGGGGGAAGGATCAGGGAACAAGCCCTGAGGGGCATCAGGGCCAATGGGGAGAGAACAGCAGGACATAAAGGAGGTAAGAAACATCCACACAGAACATCAAACACAACAGGACTTACACAACCTAAAAGAACAACTAAACATACAAACAGGGCAAGGAGTGAATAGGAACCACCAGCCTAAACCACATACAGACAACACAAAGAAGGGGAGGGAGTGGGGCACGAGAAGCCTCAACACACACACACACATACACACACACACACACACACTAACAAGACAGGTATCAAGACAAGGGAAGGGTATAGCACAAGGAAACACTGAGGGAGCATAACACACTTAAGACTGACAACCACAAACAAACAAACAGAACAAGAGGAAGAGAAACCAGCAAGAGGCATGACCTGAGCCAGGAATGATCTGACGCTCCACACCTGCCACAACTCCCAGTAGCCCTAAATACCTCTGGGAGCCAATCAGACTGTGGCAGGTGCAGCCACGCCCTTCCCCAGGTGTACAACAGAACCAGAGTAGGCAAGAGAAGGAAAAGCCCGGAAGGAGGGGAAGAGCCATTCCCTGCAATAACCTGTCAATAACACAGGCCATAAGGAGCCTCCCAACCAGGACCCAAGGCCAGGGGATCAAGGCAGGGCTGTGACAGTCACTCTCCAAGGGAGTAACTATATGAGCCGTGGTACTTGTTGGACATTGCCTAACACTGTGACACTCATGGGAAGATTTTCTGTACCAACATCCGAAAGGGGTTCTAGGCCATGACACCCTTCGGATGTCAAGACAGAAAACCTTATCATGGTGTTAGGCAAGGTCCAACAAGTGCTACCGGGAAGATTTTCTGTCTCGCCATTCAAATGGGGTTCCAGGCCATGACCCCGGGGTCACAGTTTTCCTGCCAAGATTGCAATATTCGGTCACTCTCCAATAGGGGAACGAAATGCTCCGTGGCACTTGTTGGATCTTGCCTAACACCATGACACTCACGGGAAGATTTTCTGTCTCGACATCCAACAGGCCATGACCCCAGTCACAGTTTTCCTGCCAAGCTGGCAAAATTCGGTCACTTGCCAAGGGAGGAATGAAATGACCCATGGCACTTGTTGGACCTTGCCTAACACCATGATAAACCCTGGGAAGATTTTCTGTCTCGACATCCGAAGGGAGTTCTGGGCCATGACCCCGAGGTCACAGGTTTCCTGCCAAGACAGCAAAATTTGGTCACTCTCCAAGAGAAGGACGAAATGCACCAGGACACTTGTTTGACCTTGACTAATACTATGACACTACTGGGAAGATTTTCTGTCTCGACATCCTAAGGGGTTTCCAGGCCATGACTCCGGGAGGGGGGGAGGGGGAGTGTCACACTTTTCCTGCCAAGATGGCAAAATTCGGTAACTCTCCCAGAGTGGGATGAAATGCACTGTCTCACTTGTTGGACCTTGCCTAACACCATGACACTACGGGGAAGATTTTCTGTCTTGGCATCCAAAAGGGAAAGAGCATCACCTGCAATGAAAAATCCACTCACCTACTTCACTGCCCCCCCAGGAACAACACACAAAAGTGGACAGAACAAGTGGTGGCAACGCAAGACTTGATTGATCTTGTGGAGTTAGTAACAGCAGAGACTGTATTCCCGGCACACTGCCGGGGAGTAGCAGCGAGGCTTGGCGGGGGAGCTTGGAGCAGGGTGCTGCCTCCACTGCTGGCTAGTCGCTCTGCTCGGCCGTTGCTGCGTGGCACCGCCGGGTGGGGGAAGGGGGCGAGCGAGATTGAGGAGCTGGACTCAGAGCTTGAGCCAGGCAGCGCCGCTGCACAAACGTGGTTCGGATGTTCGAAGTTTGGACTGACCTCGGTCTGTTCGGACGACCAAACCGAACTTCCGAACCAAACCCGAACCGATTGAACCGAACTCGAAAATGACCAAACAATTTGGTACCATTTGGGTGAGTTCGGATGAGTTCGGGTGGGAAAAACATGACTGGAAGGCCCAGGGAGGGGGAGGCACCTGAGGAGCAGACTTCCTGGCACCAAGGGTGTAGAGATTTGGAGTAGCAGCCGGACTGCCCAATCACCATCCCTTTTCTCCTCAGACCACTGGCTTCACAGTCTGTGATTGGACATGGGGGAGGGGGGGCAGCTAGGCCGCACAGAGCCAATGGGCTTGTGGTAAGGCGGGCGCACAAATAACAAAAGTCATTGCTGGGCCCTTCCAACACCTTCTGAACCAGCCACTGATCCTGACAGCAGGTGTTTTCAGAAGTTTCCCTCTCCCAGCAGTTTGTGTTCCTCCTAATCCATTGCCATCCTCCTCCTATTTCACCCATCCCACTCATTTACCTCCGTAGTATCATTTAGATTAGATTAGATAGATTTAGGTGTTATTTTTATTTGTTACTCATCCCTGTGTTCTTTCTCCCTACCCTCCATTGAATCCTCCCCCTCCTCCCACTATATATTCTATCCCTGATTCCCTTCTCCTGTTTTTGGATTTATTTAGAGTACCATTAGATTGATTTAGCTTTCATTTCAGTTTTTTACCCCTCCCTGTGTTGTTTGTTGTGAGCTATCTGTATTCCGCCCCCGCATCCCTGTGTGTGTATAGATAGATTAGATGTAGGAGTTAGCTTAGTTAAAGAGATAGATAGAGATAGTGTGTAGTGATTCAGTTTTATAATGTGTTTGTAGGACTAGGGCTTTGTGTTATTAGATATTCCATTTAGTTCCATAGGTTTTAGAATAGTTAATAGCGGTTAGATTTAGTGTAGATATATATAATATTAGATAAAAAATTGAATAAAACAAATATAAAATCTTTGTGTGCATTCTTTGGGTTGGAAAACATCGAGAAGGGAAGTAGGAGAGGTTGGTCTGCTGGCTGTAAGGCGGGCAATGGGGCACGTGGCAGAGGTGGTAGGGGCCGTGCCAGTGGAGTGGCAGCATGCAGCAGCAGCCAGAGCCCATCACCATGCCTCAAACTCCCCAGGCCTGATTTTTGGAAACGTGATGTTCCTCTAGGGCCACCAATGTCCCCCATTATTGATGTGATCCCCAGCAGTCCTCCTGGGGGGCTGTCTGCAAGTTGAAACCCTGCTGGCACATCTTGGGGCTAATATGCTACATGTGCTGCTGCTGTCGGAGAGGGATCCGACAAGCTGTATATACAAACATACAATGAGATTCTGCCAGAAGCAGCACAGAGGGGTAAAAGATTGGACAGGTCAAACTCAGCTGGTAACAGATATAACTTTTATAATAACTTTTTAAAAAACAAACATTAACAATATAACAAGAGGTAAGTGTCTCAGGGCCAAACAATACCAATACCTAAAATAAAATCTTTGAAATTGGTATCGATATCGGTACCAATATTGATATCAATACTGATTTCCGAATGTTCAGCCGAACTGAACTCTGCCAAACCAAACAAATGAACCCGAACTCGGTTCCCAAACCGAACGACCAAACCTGAACTCAGTTTTCGAACTGAACAACCGAACGGCCAAACATCTGAACCGCGTTCTGTTCACACATCCCTAGTGGGGAGGCCTCACTGGAGATGCAGTATTAAGCAGCCACCTCCTCTCACCCGGGGCCAAACCCCACAGGCAAGCCCCATGAAGGGCCAGGATTTTCTGTGCCTTTTTTTTATCAGGGGTTAAACTCCCAGCAGGTAAGCCCCATGAAGGGCTAGGATCTTGTGTGCCTCCTCACCAGGGGTCAAGCCCCCCGCAGGCAAGCCCCGTGAAGGGCTAGGACCTTGTGTGCCTCCTCTCACTAGGGGTCAACCCCCCCCCCCGCAAGCAAGTCCCATGAAGGGCTAGGACCTTGTGTGCCTCCTCTCATCGGGTTAAGCCCCTGCAGTGCAGCCAAGTCCCGTTTAATCAGGGGTTAAGTCCTTTGTAGGCAAGCCTCAAGATGGGCTAGGACTTTGTTCTTTATTAGGGGCTAAGTCCCCTTTTTGTTTTTCTTCTATTTTTGCTTTTGCGCTGGGTGGGGTATTTTGTTGGATTTGCCTGGGGCTTATTATTTATTGCTGATTGGTTTAAATATGTCTCACAAAGGGCGGAGGCAGGGGACCAAGGATTATGTGGAGCCCCAATCTAACCCTAAACAGCTTAAGCTGGATGCATATCTCTCAGCTCCTAAAACTTCAGATAACTCTCCTCATCAGAAATCAGATGGTTTAACAGCTTTGGCTGAGAGTGAAGAGAAGTCTAGCAAATTTTCTAATTCTACTCTGCATTTGATTTCTCCTGACTGACAATGATTTAGATGCAAGTGGGATTTCTTTCAAATCCTTGAAATCAGATCTGAATCTATATGAACTTCTGGGGAACCAATGTTTTGTCATAGGAGATCTGATTAAGAAACTGATCAAACAAGTGACAGACATTACCTCTTTGTTAGAGCATCAAAAATTACAGTTCAAGATACTTACCACCTTTGTCTGTGATTTTAGAAATAGGAAAATTGACTCATGCCCATCTCATATGCCTGGTGCAGAGTTCAGACAGGAGAAAGAATACCCTGCCTTTTGCTACTCAGCCTGTCTCTAAAAACCACTTAGCATTGGACTCAAAGATTGAAAATCAGGTTAGTTCCAATTCTAAGAGGACCTTCATTAATAGGAATTCCTCTGGCCATCCTTATAGACCCTTTTCCTCTCAACCAAATGCTGTGGTAAAACAAGAGTCATCCATGGGGTATAATACTGCTATTCAATCTAGAGCTAATATATAGGAAGTCGGGCAGCCTAAAGTAAATAAAAAAGCAATTGCTCTTCAGATACACCCTTTGCCAAATGGATTTCTGCCAAATTGGCTTTCCAAATACAATATACAATCCCATTTATTTGAGTTACTGAACCTATGGGTTCCGTTATGGCAGATTGTGTCCTACCAAAATCTTCCGGTGAGGGGTAGGCAGCTGCGAATGATTATTTATTTTAAGAATACTGCACTTGTGGAGAGGATTTTCTTCCACTCTGAGCTCCTCCATTCATGGGGAATTTCTACTAGTGAGGTTCTTTTTACCCCAACAATTTCTCCTTTATCTCCAGGGCTCACAAGGGCTGTTCTATCTGAACAGGCTTCAGGCACCCCTAAGAGAGTAAATAGGGCCCAGGAATGTTCCAAACCCAGTGGGGTACAAATAATTCAGGAGCAGGGAGTTAGTTCAGTAAGAAATTTGCACCTAAATAAATTGATTAACGCCAGACTGATGGATATCGCCTCAGAGACCCCAGAATTAATGGACCTTGAACCTCCCCCCCATTTTCTCACTTTCTCAGCCATCTTTACCTTCTGATATTTGTAATACTCAGTGTGTTTTGAATGACCCCATCCCTGATATAGCATGTCCTATACTCCTTACCCAGGAAAACTGTCATATAGCTATATATTCAAATGGTGCTGGCTCCACCTCTGTTGAACAGGAGGACTGTGAGGTTTTGCCTGATTTGGAGATACTGGATCCTTTAGTGATGTCACAGACCCCTTTCTTAAGGGGTTCTGGGAACATACAGGAATTGACTGCCCATAAAGCGGTAGTTAATTACTGAGATATTCCACATCATGTTCAAAACTCTTGTTTTAGCTGTCCTTTTTCCCTTTGTGCATGGGATATTGCGGAGTGGAAATCACATTTTAAAGACGATTCCTTTATTTCCTTTTGGAAAGATTTTGATGTTTGTCACAAAGGAACATCGGGTCACACATGACCAGAGGGAACATACATGCACTGTTAATTTATAGAAACCAGTTTGTAACATATACCATTAAGTTATGGAAACCCCAAGACATACACCAGACAAGACATAAACACTAATAAACAAATCTAAAATAAATTTCTGATTCAGACAAGGCAGAGTCGGTGTTTTAAAACTGAGTTTCGTCAAACAGGGCCCCTGTTTCAGTCCCTAATTGACCACCAGGGTATTAGGGCAATTATCAGAACGGGGCTCGGTTGTTAGCCGAGGCCCACCATGAGCGAGGCGTCCCCCACTACCAGAACAGCACAGCACTTACCGCAGGAGTCCTTTGGATTCCTATGTTCCTCTCATCCCACTTCTGACACCAGAATTGTCATGGATTTTCAGGCTGAAATGAGAGGAGGCTGCAACAGGAACGTTCAATCAGGTTTATTCAGATACACAGCTGTGGGACACACTGGTATTGCTACCAATGGACCCCGCCTTACAGCATACAGCTTCCTTATATACACAGTGGTACACAAGCAACCATACATGGTTCAATCATGCTGGTATTAGATAACCATATCTGACAGAAAATACCTCTTGTTACTAGGCAGAAATTGGGTTGCTGACGCAAGCAAGTTCAGTTCCTCTGAACTAGGGATAAGGGGGCCCAAGGGTGCGGTGGGACATCTGTCAGGGAATGTAGCTAACCACAAAACACACACACACAGGTGTTATCATTAGATATAGATGTGGGCTAGCATAGAGATGCCAACAGGAAAAACCCCTTGGATAGCTAAAGCTTTAGCATAGCTTCTTAAAAATAGGTTATGGAGCTTGAGAAAACCGCAAGCTGTATTGCATTACAATAGCAATGGAGTTTTAAGCTAAAGCATTGTCAAGGATCTGTAGGCCAAATATTATATAGATTTGGGATTCTTCCATAGTACCTTTTTTGACCTCATTCTTTACCTATTTAGACAAGGCTGGAGATCTTCCAGAGGATTGGGGAAAAGCAGTGGTAGTACCTATATTAAAAAATGGCTCCCGGTCAAACCCAGGAAATATAGGCCAATTAGCCTATTAAGTGTTTTGGCTAAGTTATATGCCATGCCAAAAACCTGCTAAAACTTCTGAACATCTGGCTGGATGATTCTAATATTCTTTATCCAGAGTTGGCTGGTTTCCAGGGAAACAGATCAATTCTGGATCACTTCCTAGTAGTATACCATCTGGCTGAGAAATATGTCAAGTTAAATCATAAATTATATTGTGCTTTTGTCAATTTCAAAGTGACCTTTGACCTGATCAATAGAAAGCTATTGTGGGATAAGTGGGAAAACATTTCCATTGATAAGAGACTACTTACCCTAATCAAAATTCTGCACAGAAATTCTTCTTTAGCAATTAGGTTTCCCGAACATGGACATCTGACGGACTGGCTCCCTACCTTTTCTGGAGTGAGGCAGGGATGCATCCTGGTGCCTACCTTATTCAATCTTTTTATAAAGGATCTAATTCCCAGGATGGCCCGGCCTGACTTCTTTCCTCCTAAACTAGCTTCGCATTACATTGGTTGTCTGATGTATGCGGACGACGCGGTTATTCTTTCCCAAACCAAAATAGGACTTAGGAGACATCTGTCAGCATTGGCCAACTATTGTAATTTAAATAATTTATAGATTAATTATGGGAAGACCAAGGTTCTAGTTTTTGGCAAACAAAAAGGGTTTTACAATTGGCGCAGAAATGATCATCCTATCACACAAATTAGTTCCTATAAATATTTAGGACTTACCCTACACGCTCTCTTAAATGGTCTCAATATCTTGTCCTGGCAATTACCCATGCTAAGTAGGGGTGGGAATTTCGGTTCCCCTGGTATCCGATACTGGCGGTATTTTGCTGTACCGGCAGTATCGGATGAATTCGGTTATTGGGGGTACCGGTACTGGTTCCCCATGCCGGATTCTTTTACATTGCGGCCATTGAAATGAATGGCCGCAATGTAAAAGAAAAAAAAGAAAAAAACCACCCCATTTTCCCTCCCCCATCCAGGCTGTGCAGGTGGAAGGGGGGGACACCCCCCACCCACCCTGCCCAGCCTGGATTTTTAATTTTTTTTACCCGAAGTCCCTGCTAGTGCAGGCTCTGGGCCACCGTCGTGCCAGCAGCGACGACCCAGAGCCCACACCAACAGGTACTAGGGTGATCCCTGGGGTGGGGGTGGTTTAACACACACCCCACCCCAGGGATCACCCGACCCCCCCCCACCCAGGGATCGCCTACCTTTTGCGCTCTGGGCGGCGGTGGCAGCTGCAGCATGGCAGTCCAGCGGCTTCAGCGCTGGCTGGCTTCAGTGCTTTACTAGGCCTTCCGGGGAACTTCCGGCACGGCCTAGTAAAAGAAGAGGCTTCGGGTAAAAATTATTATTTTTTTAAATTCAGGCTGGGCAGGGTGGGTGGGGGGTGTCCCCCCTTCCATCCGCACAGCCTGGGAGGGGAAGGGGGAGGTATTGTTTTTTCCCCCCATTGATTTCAATGGGGACAATTCTCCATTGAAATTAATGGAAAAATACCGGTACCAGCATACCAGTTCTAATCCGGCAAACCAGTTTTTGGGAAACCAGTATCCGGTAAAACCAGTATCCGGTTTTTTGCCTGAAGTCCTAAGGGAACCACTACAGCTATTACACAATTCTTTTATAAGAAAGGAAATGGCAGCTTTATTCCAGCAATGAGGGTTATAAATGCTAAATTACGAGCTCAGCTCCTTTATGGGGCTGCTGTCTGGGCTAAATGTTATACAAACTAAAATGTATCGATCATTATTGCATATTCCAAGAGGGGTCCCTTCAGCAGCAATAAGACTGGAATTTGGACAACTTGCATTTGGAATGGAGGCATGGAAACAGGCCGTATATTTATGGCTTCGTCTTTCTCAGAGTAAAGCACCAGGATTATTGGCACTGATTCCAAATGACCCTTTCTCGAATTCCTAGGACAGGGTGGTTGTAAGCCAATTATTTAGATGGGGAGTGTCACCTAAATATTTACAGGGTGTTGCCCTTGATAAGGCCAAAGCTGAAATTTACAGGAGAATTGAGGATACTAATCACCATGATGACTATGCAGCAGTATCCTCATTTTCTTCTTTGGTCCACTCTAAACATCTGTCTCTAAATTTTGGAGAAACAGTTACATATCTAACTGGAGCTTATTCTATAAGATGCTTATATCTTTTTTTCTGCTCTAGGATTAATACGCTTCCTTCTAAAATTTTGGAAGGAAGGTGTTCTGGCTTATTGTTCAATCAAAGGCTTTGTCCTTTTGACCAGCAGGAGATAGAGACAGTGGGTCATATACTATTTGTCTGTAACTTGTATGAGACATCTTGAGATAGATATTTGAAGCCTTTTATATTACAATTTCCTGGTAGGACTTTTTTTGAACTGACTGTTATTTTTCTTTCTGACTCTAGTCCCAAAATTTCTAGTGCTGTGTCTGCTTTTTTATTAGAGGCTTTTTCAAGGAGGGGAAAAAAAATAAATTTCTGCCACCTGGATAACTAATAGCCCAAAGGTGTATCTCAAACAAATAGACCAAGAAACGGATATGATGTGGAATTCTGTGTCATGTGTAATACTGTGTATTACTTATACTGTGGATTGTGAATTACAAATTGCTAACTTGCTTTTGCTTCTGTGTAGCTACATTTTAAGAGGTTGTATATTTAAATGACTAGCATCTGCCTAAACTTTCAGTGTAATCTTGCTAAGTTTTAATTCAGTATATTAATACTTTTATTATTATCATCATTATTTAATTTCCTTTGGAACTTGTTTGATTCTTGTTTTATTCTTTATTTTTTAGTTGTATGATTTAGATTTGTAAAGTTTTCAAATATGCAATGACCTATCACGCAAATAAATATTGATTGATTGATTGAGCTTTACATCCAAAGGGGGTTCCGGGCCATGACCCCGGGGTTACAGTTTTCCTGCCAAGATGGCAAAATTCAGTTACTCTCCAAGAGAGGGAAGAAATATTCCTGGTCACTTGTTGGACCTTTCCTAACACCATGACACTAATGGGAAGATTTTCTGTCTCGACATCCGAAGGGGTTCCGGGCCATGACCCCGAGATCACAGGTTTCCTGCCAAGACAGCAAAATGTGGTCACTCTCCAAGAGAGGAATGAAATGCACCAGGGCACTTGTTGGACCTTGCCTAACACCATGACACTACCAAGAAGATTTTCTGTCTCAACATCTGAAAGGAGTTCCGGGCCATGACCCCAGTGTCACAGGTTTCCTGCCAAGATGACAAAATTCGGTCACTCTCCAAGAGAGGGACAAAGTGTGCCATGGAACTTGTTGGACCTTGCCTTACACCATGACATGACCGAGAAGATTTTCTGTCTCGACATCCGATGGGGGTTCCGGGCCATGACCCCAGTGTCAGTTTTTTTGCCAAGATGGCAAAATTTGGTCACTCTCCAAGAAAGGGAAGAAAAGTTCCAGGGCACTTTTTAACCTTGCCTAACACCATGATACTACCAGGAAGATTTTCTGTTTTGACCTCTGAAGGGGGTTCCGGGCCATGACCCCGGGGTCAGTTTTCCTGCCAAGATGGCAAAATTCGGTTACTCTCCAAGAGAGAAACAAAATGTGCCATGGAACTTGTTGGACCTTGCCTAACACCATGACACTACCAGGAAGATTTTTCTGTCTCGACATCCGAAGGGGGTTCCGGGCCATAACCCTGGCGTCACAGGTTTCCTGCCAAGATGGCAAAATTTGGTGACTTTCCAAGAGAAGGATGAAATGCTCCATGGCACTTGTTGGACCTTGCTCAGCACCATGACACTACTGGGAAGATTTTCTGTCTCTACAGCTGAAAGAGGTTCCAGGCCATGACCCAGTGAAACATTTCCTGCCAAGATGGCAAAATTTGGTCACTCTCCAAGAGAGGAACGAAATGCACCATTGCACTTGTTTGACCTTGCCTAACACTATGACACTACTGATCATCTACCCCTCTCACCCCTCCAATATACAGAGTATTTAAGCTGCACCATCTCAGACAACAAGACTGCTACCTGTTGCAATTACAGAGGTTTCTAAAAGTCTGAAATCATGAGAATTTCCATTTTCATTTAAGACAAACATGGGCATTCTCCAGTAGAGTAATTCACATGCTAGGCATTAGAACTTCCATTTGGTTCAGGTGGGCCAGCAGCACCTATATTATCTGCTAGAGTGCACACCAGTTGGTCTGAGTATAACATCTAGCGCTCTTAATTGTAGAGAAGAGCTTGAAAACACTAGGGGTGGGACATCTGGCAAAAAACTGGTTACCGGTTTACAAAAACTCGGTTTACCGGATTAAAACCGGTATACCAGTACCAGATTTATTCCATTGATTTCAATGGGGAACTGTCCCCATTGAAATCAATGGGGAAAAAAACCAATACCTCCCCCTCCCAGGCTGCGCGGGTGGAAGGGGGGGCACCCCCCACCCACCCTGCCCAGCCTGAATTTAATTATTTTATTTTTTACCATAAGTCCCTGCTACTAGTGTGGGCTCCGGGCCGCCACCAGCAACCTGGAGCCCACACCAGCAGGTATTAGGGTGATCCCTGGGGTGGGGGGTGGTTTAACACACCCCACCCCGGGGATCACCCTACCCCCCCACCCAGGGATCGCCTACCTTTGGCGCTCTGGGTGGCGGCGACGGCAGCATGGTGGTCCAGCGGCTTCAGCACTGGCTGGTGGCTTCAGCGCTTTCTAGGCCTTCTGGGGAAACCCGGAAGTTCCCCGGAAGGCCTAGTAAGCGCTGAAGCCATCAGCCAGAGCTGAAGTCGCCGGACTGCCGTGCTGCCGCCACCACTTCCACCGCCACCCGGAGCGCCAAAGGTAGGCAATCCCTGGGGGGGGTAGGGTGATCCCTGGGGTGGGGTGGGTGTTAAACCACCCCCCACCCCAGAGATCACCCTAGTACCACCACCTACCTGCTGGTGCGGCTCTGGGTCGCCGGCGGCGGCCTGGAGCCCGCACTAGCAGGGACTTCGGGGAAATTTTTTTTAAAAAAAAATCCAGGCTGGGCAGGGTGGGTGGGGGGTGTCCCCCCTTCCACCCGCACAGCCTGGACTGGGGAGGGAAAGTGGTTGGGGTTTTTTTGTTTCTTTTTTTACATTGCGGCCATTCATTTCAATGGCCGCAATGTAAAACAATCCAGCACGTGGAACCGGTACCAGTACCCCCAAATACCGGAGTAATCCGATACTGCTGGTACAGCAAAATACCGGCAGTATCGGATACCGGATGTACCGAACTTCCCACCCCTAGAAAACACAACTGGACCCTAAAGTCTCCAAGATAAGATAAGGCAAGAAGTCAAATGGAAAGACAGAATGTTGAGCTGGATGAAAGTAAGAGAAAGGAGGCAGGAAGGAGCGGATGAACAAAGAACACAGCCAGGCTTTAGTAGAACTAGTTCCCTCCCTTCTCCAGCATTGCCCCACCAATTTGCAAGGAGCTCATTTGGCACAGACAGGGCTGCACCGATTGACTTCTGCAGCTTCACTTGCCTGCCCCTCAAAAGAGCGAGTAGTTGTTGTGTTGGTTTCAAACATAAGAGATGGAGTCAGAGGGTGTTTGTAGACAAGTGCCTCCCCACCTGTCATGCATGTTGCAGGGCTGCGTAGGGTGCCAATATGGCCCTGCAACATGCCTGAGGGGTAGGTGTTGGGTGGGGAGGAACTTGTCTTTTTGATTTATTGATTTATTTATTTATTGATTGATTGATTATTTATTGGTCAAAATTAAACTTGACAGACCAGGCGTGACAAAGCCATTGCCTCAAAGTACAAAATATAAAGCTAATTAAAAACACCGTACCTAACACTTAACAAGTTGAAAATTGAAAATAGATTTAAAAAATAATTAAATAATTGGATAAGATAAATAAAATATATAATAGCAACAATTAGAATAAACTCTCAATATCACAGGGCAGAATCTGTTCCAAACCAGTTCCCAACAACTGCATGAATAAATACACTCATATTAGCCTATTGATCAATGAATAGAGGTGTAATCTTGAAAGTCCAAAAAAGCAACACAAATCTTAACGGTTTTACACAGGAACTGAGATATATTTCCCAAAAGGGCACAGTCCTTAGCTGACATGACAATCTGAAAAAGCTCCGAATTAACTCGTCTTGGATATTTGTCCAAATAAGGTTGCAGCAATTGTTGTCTTAACACCCAAAGTAGTTCAGATAATATCTTATTGGACCAACTGCAGTTGGTGAGACTGCAAGCTTTCAGGCCACACAGGGCCCTTCCTCAGAACTACAGACTGAGAAAATGCAGGACAGGCATATATGAGCGGTGACCGTGGGAATGACTTGGGGTGGGATCCTGTGCTAGCGAAGCACTTTGAGGATCAGACTCAATTTCTCATTCACAACGTTTCAGAGGAAAGCTCAGAAACGTGATTGACACATGCTGAAATGATCCAAACACTAAGAGATTAATAAAAAATCAACAAACCCTGGGAGTTATTTTCAAATGTCATGCTTCTTGCTTTCAAAAGCCAATCTCATTCAGGATTTCGATCATGATTTTTGAACAGTTGGATTTGACAAATTTGGTTACTTAGCCAGAAAAAGCAACTGGAAAATAAACCTCAGATCACTGTTAGTTTGGCTTCCAATAACTTACATTTGTATGTTTATTTGAACTCCATTCCTCTCTAATGGAGTGGATAGCATGAAAGGCATTACTGTGTAGTCTGTAAAAGTTATTTCCTAAGACGAATATTTTAAGATTATCATTCGTACTGCTTACTAAATGCCAGTGTGCTCCATCAACAACTTTATGCAAGACACACTTTTTCTCTGATAACTAGTTTTAAAGGGATATTGGCTTGTAGGTCACAATCCTGAAACCACCTACTCACAAGCAGTCCCCATCCTCCTGCATTCTATTTGGTTTCCATTGGCCACCTCCTAAACATTGAAGCACTAGAACCTTAGGTGGAAGGTTCTATTCAGTTGAAGCTGGATCAATTCAGAGGAAACATCTGAACTGGGAGGTTCTGCTATTACTGTCCCACTTTTAATTCTGATATGTCCTGCAATAGTATTTTAGGGTATGTATTTTATAGAATATACTTTCTGAATTCCTGTGTTGTGGTTTTTACTGGTAATTGTGTATATAACATGATTATAAATAAAATGTAATGTTCTTCTACTAATCTTATTGAGTGAAATTCTGTTCGAGGAAGGGAAGAAAGAGTTAAGTCTTTGAACACAGGGACTTACTATCAGACCTGCTTATGCATGCTAACAGTTTAAAGGCTCTCACAAAAGTAATGCTATTGGGGCTGATCTCCAGCCCTGCGAACTGACACACACACACACCCAGCACACAGCCGACAGTGCATGCACAACCCACATGGCGATGTGTGTGTGCATGTGTGTGCAGGGCTTGGGATCAGCCCCACCGAAATCAAGACACCTGCAGTTACCAATTCGACTGTACATGACTGTTGCATTGTTCAGTAGAGGGAGTAGCTAATAGCTGGGGAGTTTTTTTCTTCTCACGGGGAACTTTGAAAATTAATACAAGCTCTGAGGGCCGAACAGAAGCTGGGGATGGGGATGCTTAAGGGTGCCCTCAGGGTTGGGGAAGAAAGAGGAGGGTCCATATCATGGATCTGTGCCATAGGTACATTTATTTATTTATTTTTTATTTATTTATTTAAATTTATTACCTTGCCCTTCTCACCAAGGCAGCTCAGGGCGGCTTACAATATTAAAATTATTCAAATATTAAAATACACATATAAAACAAACATATAAACACACAAACATATATGTGTATAAAATACACATATTAAAATACATATATAAAACAAACCAAAAGTACAAATACATAAAAGCCCATCAAATATACTAGAATGTTTCTAACATTATGTATACCTAGCCAATTTCTTTCCAGTTCTATCCATTTTATCATTGGCGGGGTGTGGTACCAGTACTTCACTGCACTCATTGAAGCTGCTTTACATCTTCTGTCCTTGAATGCATGCCCTCATCTCCTCTCCCTTTCCCTGAGTTCACTCTATATCAGTGGTTGGGGGCAGGAATGGGATCCAAGGACCAGTTCCAGGAACTGGAAAGGGGTCAAATAAAAACTAGGCATGGACTGCATTGGCTCCTGAGCCTCAGGTTCCAGCCTCAGGTTCCAGACCCCTGGAATTGGTCATAGGGATGGGTGAACAGATCGCGGTTCGGGTTCGGCTGTTCGGTTCAGCTGCGTTCGGTTCGTCCGTTCGGTTCGTCCGTTCGGTTCGGCTGTGTTCGGTTCATCCATTCAGTTCGGCAGTTCGGCTAGTTCGCCAAGTTCGGGTTCAGCTGTTTGGTTCGGTCGTCCGAACTGGCTGTTCGGTTAGGCCGTTCGGCTGGGCCATTCGGGAAGTGTTATTATGGGTGTTTTTTTGTTTTTTATATGGTTTTTTGGTTTTTTATTGGGTTTTATATGGTTTTCTTTTGCTTTTTATTTGGTTTTTTGGTTTTTATATGGGATTGATTTATTTATTTTTTAAAATCTAATATTATATCTATCTATCTATCTATCTATCTATCTATCTACACTAAATCTAACTGCTTATTAACTATTCTAAATGCTAAGGACTAAAT
>QEPC01001501.1:1841976-1886553 GCA_003113815.1 Sphenodon punctatus
GTTTCTTGCAAGCCTCTCCACCCCTGGTGCCTGGAAGTCTGCTCCTCAGTGACTGACACCTCCCTGTCATGTTTGACCTTCCAGTGAACCTTTTTTTGCCACCCGAACTCATCTGAACGCGATCCAAACTGACCAAACTGTTCGGCCATTTCACCGTTCGGTGTTCGGTATGTTTGGGTTCGGGTTCGAGTTCGGTCGTCCGAACAGGCTGAGTTCGGGACGAACTCCAAACTGCCGAACCGCGTTCACCCATCCCTAATTGGTCAAGACTTTATTCAAATGGGAGGCTCTAGCAGTAAGACTTTATCCAAATGGGAAGGCTCTAGCAGTCTCTAAAAGAGGATCAACAGACACTTGATGCCATGAGTAATTTTAAAGCCACATAGTTTAATGTGAAATATTAAAATAAATGAATGAAGAGTCATTTAAGCAAGAGAAACAGCAAGTGTTGCATAGAATCTTCATATCACAGAACTCCCAACTTTCTGCCTCCACTCCCCATCACTGTGGGACCAATGCTTCATTAATTAAACCTTCACCTAGCTCCTCACCCTCATAGATTCTTGTTTATGCGTCTCCTAGACCATCTTATTCTTCAGGCACAGGTGGCACTCAAATCATGATGGAGCTGACCGATTGCAGCATGGATAGTTTTTAAAGGACTCTGCTGGTGCTGTGATGGCAGTGAAGAAAGCTTTCTTCTCTGCTATCATAGCATCTGCAAAGTCTCGTCTAGTGGAGTTGTTCCAGGTGTGAGTGGCCTGGTTAACCTGGTCTGCCTCTGCCTGAGAATGGAGTAATCTAATGCCTGCTGTGACATTTTTAATTACTTTGCAGACAAAATCACTCATATTTATCACGACTTGGGTGCTGGCACTGTATTTTCAGAATCAGAGTTTGGGGTTTTGGAAGCCCAATCTTGTCTTGTTTATTTGGATCAGTTTCAATTGGTTTCACTTGCTGATGCGGGGGAGGTGCTTGGGGCGATGAGGGCAGCCAGCTATGAACTAGATCCTTGTCTGTCCTGGCTGGTGAAAGCCAGCCAGGAGACTTTGGGGCCGTTGGTAGCTAAGGTTGTCAATGCCTCCCTTCAGGAGGGTAGGGTATTGGACGCCCTTAAAACTGCAATTGTCCGGCACCTGCTTAAGATTAAGAAGCTGTCTTTGGACACTGCCTCCCCAGCCACTATTGGCCTGTCTCTAACCTTCCCTTTTTAGGGAAGGTTATTGAATGGGTAATTGCTCGACAGCTCCAGACTCATCTCAATAATGTTGGATTCCTGGACCTCTTTCAGTCTGTCCTGGGTATGGTATGGAGACTGCACTTGTAGCTTGGTTGATGACCTGTGCTTGAGGATTGACAAGAGGAATTCTACCCTGTTGATCCTGCTAGATCTTTCAGCAGCCTTTGATACAGGTGACCATGAGGTGTTGTTGACACCTAGCGGGGTGCATGGAACCGCTCAAGTGGTTTCACATCTTCCTGCCAGGGAAATCCTAGAGACTGGTGATTAGCGCTTGCTTGTCATCCTCTCGTGAGCTCCTTTGGGGGGGCAAGGGGGGTTCCCACAGGGTTTTTTTCTGTCTCCCCTCTTGTTCAATGTGTATATGAGGCTGTTGGGTGAGGACATTTGGACATTTGGGGTGAAGTGTCATCAGTGTGCTGATGATACTCAGCTCTACCTTCTTTCATATGACCCAGTCCCAGCATTCTCGGTGCTTACCCGATGCCTGGCTGTTATCAGGGACTGGATTAGGGTGAGCTGATTGAAGCTGAATCTAGACAAGACTGAGGTGATGATAGTTGGCCGACCTTGTGACCTGGAGGGGATTGGGACTCCTGTTGTTGACAGAGTCTAGCCCCCTCTGGTCGATCAGGTCCGCAGCCTTGGAGTGCTTCTGTACCCCTTACTGCATCTGGATTGTCAGGTTGCAGCAGTGACCAGGAGCGCTTTTCACTAATTCCATCTGGTGAGGAGGCTGCGACCTTTTCTTTCTTATTCAGATCTGGTCACTGTCAACCATGCTTTCATCACTCCAAGGCTGGATTACTGCAATGTGCTCTGCATGGGGCTGCCCTTGATGACTGTTCAGAAGCTGCAGCTGGTGCAGAATCCGGTGGCTCAGCTCCTTTCAAGGATGAATCACCAGGAGCATATTACACCGGTGCTCAGACGTCTCCACTGGCTCCCTTCAGCTTTCTCAGCACAATTCAAGGTGCTGGTTCTGACCTTTAAAGTCCTAAACAGTCTGGGCCCCACATATCTGAAAGATCGCCTGTCCTCCCATGTCCCATCGCGATCCCTACGATTGGCCGAGAGTGCGTCCCTGTGGGTATCATCCGTTAGCCTTGTTCATACGACAAGGGCTTGTAGGGGGGCATTCTCGGTTGCTACCCTCATGCTTTGGAACTCCCTTCCCCCAGAGAATCATTTGAGTCAGAGCCTGAGCATCTTCCGGAGGCAATGTAAGACCTTTTCTTATTTGAAAAGGAATTTGGCGGGTGGGAATAGAGGATTTTATTTATTTATTTATTTATTATTTATTGATTGATTTCAGAAATTTTTACCCTGCCCATTCTGCCACAGGCAGTTCTGGGCAGCTTACAATCAACAATAAAAACACTTAAAATTATCAAAACAAGGAGGAATTAAATCATCCCTAACCACCCCCCACCCTAACCCATTCCCCCCCCCCCGCCATCCTCCCCATCCAAAGCTAGGCAGAACAGCCATGTTTTACAACAGTGTTGAAAAGAGGGGAGATCCAGGGCCAAACAAGCCTCCACCTGCAGGGAGTTCCACAGCCGTGGAGCAGCCACTGAGAAGGCCCTCTCCATCATGCCCTCCCCCCCGGCAGACTCAGGGGACCTCAAGGAGAGCACCCCCGATGACCACAGGGACCGATCCAGAACCTGGGGTGTGAGGCGGTCCCGCAAATAGGTCAGGCCAAGGCCATTTAGGGCTTTATAGGTAAGCACCAACACCTTGAATCAGGCCTGGAAGACTATAGGCAGCCAGTGCAGAGACCGAAGAACTGGTGTAATATTTTTCTGGCGGCCCAGTCCCACCAGGAGATGGGCCGCCGTGTTCTACACCAGCTGCAGTCTCTGAACCGTCACCATGGGTAGCCCCACGCTGAGCGCATTACATCAGTCTAGCCTAGAGGTTATGAAATCATGGATGACAGTGGCCAGGTCAAAGTCCAAAACATATGGCCGAAGCCGACGCACCAGATATAATTGGCGAAAGGCACTCCTCGCCACAGACTCTACCTGAGCATCCAAGCAGAGCTGTGAGTCAAGGAGCACCCCCAGACTCCGTACCTGGGGAACCAGCGGAGGGCAGACCCATCAATGATGGGGGCCATCACCCCCACCACCTTACCCACCAGAATCACCTCTGTCTTATTGGGATTCCGCTTTAGTTGATTTACCCTCATCCAATCCCCCACAGCTGCCAGACACCCAGTAAGCACTGAGACTGCCGGGCCTGGGTTTGATGAAAAGGAGAGGTAAAGCTGGGTGTCATCAGCATATTGATGACACCGCATGTCAAACCTCCTGACCACCTCGCCAAGTGGCTGCATATACATGTTGAACAGGAAAGGGGACAGAACAGAACCCTGCGGGACTCCACATGAGAGGTCTCGGTATGATGAAAAATAATCCCCGAGCACCACTCGCTGAGTTCTTCCGGCCAAGAAGGAGGGGAACCAGTCAAGAATCTTACTGCCCACCCCCACCCGGTCCCACAGGAGCGTCACCAACATCTCATGGTCAACAGTATCAAAAGCAGCCAACAGATATAATAGAATCAGCAGGACTGAACGACCCTGATTTAATTAACAGCACAGGTCATCGACCAATGCCATAAGCGCCATCTCAGTGCCATAACCCAGGTGAAATCCTGACTGTGAGGGATCAATTTTTATTTTTATTTTTTTAAATTTGTTGCGTGGACACAGCCATTGCAAATGGAGATAATAAAATTAGACAGAAGGTACACAAAAACTCATACAAATAGTTAATAATAGAGAATAAATCAGCAGCAATTAAAACTATAATTAACCAATTTTAAAATTAACGATTTAAAAGTGCAAAAGCAAATAGAGCAAACTTTTCAACAACCTTTACATTTTTTTGCATCATAAAGAAGACAGTTAGTTGGAGCAGAGAAGAAAACAATCTTTGGCGGAGCCACTGGCCCAGATAATAATCCCTTAAATAGGCTTGTAGGGGACAAACAAAAAGGTGATGCAGAAGATCATCAATTATTGATGAATTACAGCAATATACCCTATCTTTGTAAGGGAGGCCAGCCCTTCTCCCACGCAAAACAGCAGTGGGGATCAGCTCAAGGTGCAAATATGTGAGTGCTCTCTGCAGTTTAGCATCTGTAATTTGTGTTAAATAAAACTCCAAACCAAAGGAAATTTTATAATGCTTATACAAGGGAACTACTTTTGACTCGTGCGCTACAAGATCAGCGTGAATAGTCTAATCTCTAAACTGGGTGATAATCACAAGGCGTTTTTTCCCGAAGGGCATGGCACATAGCATGGCACCAATACAGCCCTGCAACATGCATAAATGACCACCAAGTGTGGTTAAAGTGTGGTTAGCGTCATGTCTGTTTTCACCCCATGTAGTCACTCTCCCTACCCAGCCACTAGAACCAGTCCAGGACCGAGCCTCTTCAAATGCAAGTCTGGCCAATCTATCTGATGTCATCTCCTGTAGCCTGGACCAGTAATATAATACCACTGATACCATTTTTACTTGAAAAGGAAATACCCCTGTTTCTAATCTTAATAAGGAAGAAGGGGTACTTTTAGGTACCGCCAATATGGAGCGCAAAAAAAGGTTCTGAAGGGACTCAAATCCCTGGGAGTACAAACATCCCCATATTTCGGCACCATAAATGATTGCAGAAGCAATCTTAGCATTAAAGAGTTTTAAAGCGGGGGATATCAATGTACCTGGCTCCACCAGGTACACATAGAAGAAAAAAGCACTCCCAGGTATTGATAGACAGTGACCTGTTCCAAAAGGGCACCATCCAGAGTCCAAAGCTGCTTCTTTACCCATGGGCCAGCCACCAACACTTTAGTTTTTGTATAATTAATCTTCAACTTCATATCTCTACAAAATTTGCCCACGGACAGAAGCCTCCTCCTCATCCCCAAAGTGGAAGGAGACACAAGCACCATATCATCCGCATACAGCAATACCGCCAAAGATCTCGAGGTTACTTTTGCAGGGATGAAATGGTCCCCTTTCAAGATGTCCACAATTCCATTTATAAAAAAATTAAATAGAAAGGGGGTCAATACATCCCCCCCCCCCCCGCTTAACTCCATTAGTGACTGGAATTAACGGGGACAGATTAGCTTTATAATCCAGACGTACCCTAAGATACATCTGGGTATACAGTGCCTGGACCAAATATATTAACCTACAATCCACGTTTGTGGATTACAACCCATAGAATATCCCTATGCACAAGATTGAACGCGGAACGTAAGTCAAGAAAGGTAAAAAAACAAATTTGCCCTCCTTATTTTAACATAGTTCTCAAATAAATGGTTGAGGACAAAACAATGGTCTACGGTAGAATTATTAGCCCTAAAACCAGCTTGTTCTTCCGGGAAATAATTCGCCACATTAGCCCAGTCCTCCAATTTAGTTAATAAAAACCTCGCATAGAGTTTAGCAATGACATTTATCAAACTAATTGGGCGGTAGTTTTGTGGATTATCTTTCGCTTCTTTCTTATATATTGGGACCGTAATGCTGATATTCCAACCAGCAGGGATACAACCACTAGCATTAATATGGTCAAATAGAATGGTTATTATAGGAATCCACCAGGTTAAATTATGCTGAAACAAATCCGTCGGAATGCCATCCAATCCTGGAGCCTTCCGTGGCTTAGC
Source organism: Sphenodon punctatus (assembly GCA_003113815.1). Lineage (NCBI taxonomy): Eukaryota > Metazoa > Chordata > Lepidosauria > Sphenodontia > Sphenodontidae > Sphenodon > Sphenodon punctatus. The sequence goes on from QEPC01001501.1 coordinate 1,847,913, forward strand.
CCTTGAAACATAAGACCTAATGATCTCAGGGTCAACTGGTGGCCAAGCAGGAACCTGGTACAGTCCTTTGGTTCCCCAAACCTTAACGTTTGGGACCTGATTAAATATGCCACCAAAATAGGCCTGCCATTGGAGGGCAGTTACAGGTGGTTGAGTATATGAGTTGCGAAATCCACTCTTCACTATCTCCACAAAATTCCTCAAAATGCTCTCTCTGGATGCTCTATCAAGCCTTTCCCAAGCACTGAGTTGAAATATTTGCTTTTTATCTCTAATAAGCTTTTTATAGATTGCCTTACTATCAACATATTGAGCTACATTGGCCAAACTAGAGGAACGCTTAAATGAATTTGCAATTGATCTAAATTGCCTCCTTGATTTCCTGCAGTCCTCATCAAACCACCGAGAAAAACTCCTAAGTGGCCTCTTAGAGGCTTTTACTGGAAGCATTTCTTTTATATATTTCAACAGCTCGTCAAATTTAGTGAAATAAATTTCAGAATCACCACTCTCCATAAGTTGTAGCTGACACTTAGGGTGATTTCAGATGTTATGCGGTGAAATTCACCACAGTGAATACCACCCCGGTGTGAATGGCGTCACTGCGGGCCGTGGTGAGGAGCGCGGACCCAACAGACATGACGGGGGCGGCACCACTGGCCGGGGTCAACCAGAGAGAACACGGGCCGGGGGAACCCAACAGAAGTGACGCTGTGGCGAGAACCGCGGTAGGAGCCCCACAATGCAACGGGGTCACACAAATGCAAACGGAGGGAAGGGTCGGAGGGAGAAGCAGCGCAAGTAGCGCTTCCAAATAGTGACCGCATGGAAGGCGCGCGCACTTCAAAACCAGAAGCGCACACACACAAACAAAGCAGCACAACCACACTACAAAAGGGGGTGGAGCAAGGGGGGGGGAGGGAGGCACACACCAGAGGCAGACAGGGAACCCTCCGACTGCTAGGACACACAAGATGAGGGGGGGCCTTCAGGAGCCGGCATGGACAGACCGGCAGCAGGGGGAGGGGGCTGGGGCACAATGGCAATGGGAAGGGGAACCCAAGCAGTCCAAACAGTAAGGAGGTGGCACAAGGCACAGTGAGGCACAACAGGCATTTATTGTGGGCACAAGCTGCAATGGGCCAGCAAATATGCATACAGTGCGGGAGCGTGAGGATAAATGAGTAAGGACAACTTCAAGGGGGGCGCGGACCCAAAGCAGGCAGGGGGACCAAGCACATTGTACTGCGCCAGAACAAGCGTCAGGAGGCAAAGCACACCCAGGGAGTGACTGGAGGCACCGGAAAAAGGCACATAAACAACTGCCCCCCCCTGACTGCATGGAGGAGAGAGGGCCAGGGGGCCAACCAGACACACACTCAAAGGCAAACAGGGGGCCGATGGAAGGCTGGTCCATGGCCGAGGGCCACCAAGGCAAAGGAGCATCCCCAGCCCCGCAGATCATGGGCAACCAGTCCAGGTGCAGGAGTGCAGGGCGCAAGGGTGGGGGAGGCAGCTCATGGAGATGGAGGGCTGTCAGCGACAAGTTCGCAGGATGCCACACAAAGGGTCCTGGAGCGGTGCCCACAGACCCAAGGCGAGAGGGCGACAGGCATGTGGAGGCGGGTCACAGGGGGTCCATCAGTCCCAAGGTGGCATAAGGCGGTGGCCAAAACACCCAAGCCACATACGGAAGGAAAGCGCTGAGGAGGCACCCGGCTGTCAGAAGTGGCCGTTGCTCCCTAGACACATCTGCCGGGGCTACCATCGGATGCAGGGGGCGGTAATGACAGCAGGTCCACATAGCGGGGCCATTGCCACAGACCCCGGCAGAAGCCTTGGGCAGCCATGTAGATCAGGTAGAAGGCCTCGAAGGGATCCGCACAGCTCATCCCGAGTTGCACATCGGAGTGGCTGCACACCTCCGACAGGGCTGCCAGCTCCAGGACAAAGGGAAGGGGCACGCCATAATCAGTCGCTGGAGGCCAGGGCAGGTGGGACAGCTCCAGCAGATGGTAGCAGGCAGCCCCACAGGAGCGTGGATACCCACACGCACCCTGCACGCTGATGAAGTACGACACAGTCATGGCAGGGCCACCCTCACTCAGGCAGGTTGCATATCTCAGGACGGCACACACACACAGGGCAGAGGCAGTCTTAGTGGGACTCAACGCCACAAGCTCACCCAGAGTGGATGGTAGGCGTCCCTCAGGGAAGGGGCTCAGTCCCAGCTCTTCACAATGCACGCGGCATTCATCAGCGGTCACGAAGCGCAGCATTCCAAAGCTCAAGCAATGATAGGCATCCGGCCGGGTGGGCAAGGAACGAATGCAGCACTGAACGATGGGCGAATGCCACAGATCGCAAAGGGCCATGCTCTCGCGGGCGGTCCAGGCCCAGACAGAGTCCCCGGAGCCGTCGAGCGGGACCTCTGGCTGAGATGCTGCTGCCATGGTTCAGCTCCTGGAGGGTCTGAGCCGCAGCAGCCATGGGGGCTACATGGATTGTGGGGCTGGGGGGCTGCACAGGCAGGCAGGGGCCGCCAAGGCCGACAGATAATGGCAGGAAGGGAACAATGGGGCCGCTGTGGAGGGAGGTGAAGGTATTGGACAGCGCACAGCTGCCGGCATGCAAGGCTGACATTCCCACTCCTGTCTCTTATACACATCTAGATGTGTATAAGAGACAGGCGCACAGCTGCCGGCATGCAAGGCTGACATCCCCACGCATACACACCTGCCAGATGAGATAGGAACGCCATCAAGAGCATGCAAATGGGGAGAACCAGAGGCCCGGGAGCCGAGGCCCCGTGCCCGGGGGGTGGGGGTGGGGAGGCTGGAGAGGGCACCCCAAATTATGTCCCGCAGCCGCTACCGGGGGTTCCCACCAGCACCAAAGGGAACCCCCGGCCCCTCGCCACCGACAATGGCGGTTCCCCCATGCAGGGAACAGAGTTCCAGGGCCACTATCCCTTCAGACAGGGACTGTGCAGCCACCTGGGCGCACCCAATGGCCCCTGGGGGGGGGAGGGGTTTGGAGCTGTACATATATTAGGCACAGGTGCGTGGACAGGGGCGGTGGCGATCACATTTTCCCCCAGCTGCGGACCGAACCAACAGAGCAACCACACCCACTGGGATGGATCGCACACAACTTGGCGCTTGCCTGGCCCTGCTCCATGCAGTTATTGAGTAGTTCCGGGAGCACGTGGCACTAGTTGGGGTCATCATAGATGAGCTAGACAGAACGCAGGTGGACCAGCGGTACATGGCCAGGTTGGTGGCACACACCCGTCACACAACCAGCAGGGCTGGACGACTCATAGCTCTGGGGACGGTACGGCATCACGGAATGGCCTATGGCATGCCAGTGCTATGGGCAAACAATCTTCCAGCTGGCAGCAGGGCCCTGCTGTCCAGGGGTGCATGGAAGAGGGCTGCCAGGTACCTAGCTCTGCAGCGTGCAATGCCCATCCAGAGGCGAACATGGCCCGTTCCGAGGGCTCATCAGTGGTGGCAGAGGGTGTTGGCACGTTGGGATGATGCCACTTTGGTCAGGCACTTCAGAATGGACCGGCGCACCTTCATGCTGCTGGCTGAGCGTTTGCGGGAGTGGCTCGAGCCCCTCAGAACCAATATGTGGGAACCCATTCCTGTGCCATAGCAGGTCGCCATTGCTGTGTGGGTCTTGGCCACCCCGGACTCCTGCTGTTCCATTGCACAGCACTTTGGGGTGAGGCTCACTACAGTGGCATGTATAGTGTGGGACTTTTGCGAGGCTGTGGAGGGGTTACTCATGGAGCGTGTGATCCAGGTGGTAGATCAGGACAGCGTTATGGAGGGTTTCCTGGAACTGGGCTTCCCCAATTGTCTGGGAGCGATCGATGGCACCCATATTGAGATCCTGCGGCCTCCGGACGATGATGATGCCGAGTACATCAGCCAGCATGGATACCACTCTATACAACTCCAGGGCCTTGTGGATCATAGGGGGCGCTTCACTGACATCTTCACCGGCACTCGGGCCACAGCCACGACACTCGCATCCTCACCATCTCCCCACTGTTTGCCCGCATGTACAGGGGGGACTTCGCTGACATGCGTATGACCCGCATCGAGGGGGTGATGATGCCCCCATACATCATTGGTGACCCGGCATATCCTCTAAAGAGATGGTTGATGAAGGCGTTTCCTGTGGCCGTCACCCCAGCTCAGCAGTGTTACAACACACGCCTCAGCACCGCACGTACCGTGGTGGAGAGGGCCTTCGGTGTCCTTAAGGAGCGTTGGCGCTGCCTAGCCGGCCGGCTGGACTATTCAGTTGAGACCTCCTCCCTTGTCATCGGAGTCTGCTGTGTCCTCCACAACATATGCAAGTCCAACGGGGCAGCTCTTGACGCCTGCCCGGCCCGGTACCACTGTATGTTGACATGCCCAACCCCCGCAAGTACCGCTATGCCAAGCGCGTCAGGTCAGTGCTGGCATGTCATGTTGAGTGCCTGGGCTGTCCCTGATGCCCTTGTCGCCATGGACCCTCCGACCCAAGACCGCACAGTGCATGCAGTCACACAGCTGCTGCTGCGGCACCGTGCCTGCATGGAATAAAGCACTTGAACATATTAAGGTGTGTCTATTATTTATTGGTGTGTTCCCCCATTCCTGCTCAGAAACCCGGTACACCATTGTGAAAGTGTGCCCTACTGCTGAATGCCCTTTAAATCTCCCTCCGTGTGCCACTTGTTGTTGGTTGCCTAGCAGCGATGCTGCGTGCCATCACCACAGCCTGTGGTCATTTCCGTTCACCATGGCCGGGGGTTTCCCTTCAGAAGTTACTTTTCATTCACCCCTGCCGTGGTGGGCATTCACCAAACTTCTGGACCTCCTCCCGCCCCAACCTCGCAAAGCATGGTTAGAGTCACCCCGGGCCGTGTTTGACTGTGGTGAACATCTGGATGCTAGCGAACAGACGTGCACGGCTCTTTCACCACCACCCGCGTTTGACTGCGGTTGACTGTGGTGAATCTCGAAAATGTAACATCTGAAATCACCCTTAAAAGAGATAAACACCTACTCCTCATAAAGTACCGCTAAAAGTACACTAGTTTTGTCATTCCAGAGTAATTGAGATGAACTACTCGTTACAGCACCTTCCTCAGTTGGCACTTGACTCCTGGATTCACCGGTATCAGCAAAGTTAGAAAAGAAAAAGGTAACTGAAAGAGGGAGATGGTCACTAAGACCTTCCGGCAAAACCTGGAACCCAATACATTTATCAAGGTAATAATCCTGGATACATATATAGTCAACCATGCTATGACCATTACGTGCAACATAAGTAAAGCATCCAGTACTGTCATCAGGGGAGGTGCCATTCAAAATCTTCCATCGTCCTGAATATAAAAACTTAAAGAAATGGGTACCATTAAAGTTAAGTTCTAGATCACTCGATACACGAGGGAGGAAGAAAAACTCATCCTCAGCATCTATCCCCAATATTCTAGACTGCCTCTCCTTACTATCGCCTATTCTGGCATTTAAATCCCCTGCCAAAATGATGGGGACTCCTGCATATTTCGATTCCAGGTCATCCACAAAACTGCTTAATTGGCCCCAAAAAACATCAAATGCTACATTCCTCGGCGGTAAATAAATGTGAAGTAGAATAACCACTAGGCCTGACTGAAACTTCAACAAAACCAGAAGGACGTGATCCAGGGCATTGGATAACTTACACCCCTGTGCCTGTACAGTTACTTTAACGAGAGTCAAAAGACCTCCTGAGGGGTGGCCAAAGTGGGCATTTTGGACCGTAGTAGCACACCACATCACATATCTAGGGAAGGAAAAATCTACGCTGTCCAAGAGCCAGGATTCCTGGAAACAAAGCAAATCAAAATCATCCAGGAATTTCCTTGTGTCATGTTCCATCAGTGAGGCCCATCCTGCTATGTTCCAAGAAAGGAACTTAAGACCCTGCTTCGGGTGGTCCTCATCAAAGTCTTGTCAATCCTGTTCTGGCAAATGTGGATCTTCACTTTGTCCAATTCCTCCTCCAATTTCCTTGTTGTGCCTGCAGGGTATGTGGGGCTAAAGGGTCCAGGGATGATCCTGTACATGCAGAATGTTTTGATGCATAACTGAAGCCTTTATTACCCAGAGCAACTGAACTGCCACCCTGACTCTGCCCAAACTCACTATATACAGTGGAGCTAGTATTATACTCTGGGCCTCGATCATTGCTTGGCCCCTCCAAGCCCTCAGAGGGGACTATAAATGCAGGGACAGGTAGAAGGGGGATCGCAAAAGATTGAGCTGGAATCAAGGCCCTCACATCCTCCTCCACAGCCCCCGATGTAAACCCCAGCTCATCTATCCTATTACTAGAAGGGGCACCAGATGGTACTACCTCTTCCAAATTCCCTGATGGTCCAGAGGTCAAATGCTGTGGATAAGTATCCACTGCTGCAGCATCCAGTTCCTTACAAACTAGCTTATCTTGTAAAGAAAGCAATCTCCCCATAAATAAATCCTGCTCTATAGGGGTTAGTTGATCATACATATCCATAATTCTTGACTCAACCCTATCAGATAGATCTTTCTTAAAACAAAACTCCAACAACACTTTACCCAGTTCATTCTTGGGGGAATTTAAATTAAATCCAAGACCATTGCCTCCAAATTGGACCCTAGGGCTACTTAGGCTTACAGACTGCCCAGTACTGCTACTCACTGAACCCTGGGCAGGAACCAATCTTACAGGGGATTGCTCTTTACTCGTTGGGATCGCCCCTTCCTCCAGGCTGTCTAGATGTTCCAGGTCCCTCTCATCAAAATGGGGATCATAAGTCCCAGCCACATTAGTCAACCTCCCAGGGGTAGTATATGAGCGATAAAATGCTCTATCAATAGATATACCCCTTTGGAGAAGAGACCGTCTACATCGGAAGAGCTTAAAGACCCAATCCTGTTTAGAAAAATATATTTTAAATATAACAAAACCCTGCCCAGAGTTTAATTTTATAACTTTAGCAATTTCATCCACAGTGATTGGTTCTCCTATTAGAAAGGACAAATTCCGGACCACCATAACATTGGAGTCCCAGACCGGGATCACGCCATTCCATAAGGGGCGAACCTTTACCCAGATAGCCTATTTATCAATTACCAATGACTTGCGCGGCACATTTAGCGCTTTTACCCCTGCTCTGGATCGATCAGGCAATATTTTACCAACTTTATCCCTTTGAGATTTACCATTAGACACATAAAAAGTCCTGCGGAAGGAGGAGGATTTTTGCTGAGCCTGAACTGAGTCCTGACAAGTAGCTTTTATCTCTAATAGCATTGAATTAATAGGACTATGGGCTTGCTCCAATGCCCCAGGCCATTTACAAACATTGGAATACAAGGAAGATAACATCTGAGCCGAATCTCCAAGACTTCCTATACCCCTATCTAAAGGGGGACTAAGAACCTGGGGGTGCTCATTAGAAGGGGGCAGCATATTATCAGCATAAGCCTGAGAAAAAACCTCCTCCTCTACAGGAGAATGAAATGGAGAGCAAGGAGAATTAGCCGCCTGCTCTGACAGACAGCCGAATCTATTATCCAGGAGTATCCCCTGGGCAGGCTTAATACATAACGACGGTTTCGTATAAGTCACAATTCTTGCTTGCTTCAAGGTGGGTTGATCTTTCAAGGGGGCAAGGGAATTAGAATTTCTGCCCCTTTTCCTCTCCATAATGTCCAAAAAGGATGCTCACCCATCCAGCACGTGGATGGGAGACTCCAGTCGTGTAAAGACCCTTGAAACACTCACCAAAGGTCCCACTTCTCGTGATCGAGACTTTCCAGATTCCCAGCAAGTATCTCCAACTCCCCTCCTCCAGCGCTCGTCTCTGGTATGCCTCTTTTCACAGAACACCTTTCAATCAACTCTCTCCCCCTCTTCACCTCCAAAGCAAACCTTCCCCGGGACCTAGATCAACTTCCTAGTTCCTCCTCTTGGGAGGAACCAAATAATCTCCGTTACTCCAGGGAGTGGGCCCGTCACTGGCAGTATCGGCACCTAAGGCTGCGTGCAGAAGGGCATGTGCAGTCCTTAGGCGTGCTGCGCCGGCGGCACCTCCGGGCGCGGGGAGTTTTAAAGTCCCAGGCTGCACCGGAAAGCAGTCCCGCCCCTCCAGTCAATTACAGGCAGCGTCCCTCATGGAACTGGTCCATCTTAGCGGAGTGCTCCCTGACCATCCGGTCTATGGCCTGTTCCAGCCGCCCGAACGCCTCCACCTGCCTGCTGTGCTCCTGGTGCTCCCACCTCCTTTCGAGGCACACCTCCACATGGATCCTCTGGTCCCTGGCCTCCGCCTGCTACACGACCCTTTCGGTGGCTGCCTCCATGTGGTCAATGGCCTCAATCATCCTCTCGCCCTGTTCCATGGTGGAGCGGACAATGTCCTCCACCTGCTTCTCCATGCGGTGCCGTACCCGTGCCCGGTGCTGCCTCATCCGTTGGGTCGGGGGCACGGGTCTGCCTTGCTGCTCCCTGGTGGGTCGCCTTATTGGTGTGCATGGTAGGGGATGGTTAGCCACCCCAGATGCCCACCCCCCTTCTGTGCCGTGGGTGGGGGGCCCTGCCCCCCTCTGGGGGGAGACGGGGCCCCCCTGGCTGCCCCCTGTGGCCGGCCCCACCCCAGGGACTGGAGCCCCCACCCAGGCTCCCCACCCCGCTTTGTCATGTTGCCTCACCTGGGGCCTCTGGTTGCTCCTGGGGCTGCTCGACTCTGTTCCCCTCTCCTGGCTGTTACAGGTGCTGGGGAGTGCCGTGCCCTGTGCGGATATGGGATGGGGTGGGTGGGGTTTGGTGGCCCGTGCCCCCCGGCGGACCCCAGGCCCCTTCTTGGGGGCCCGGGGTGTTGGGGGTTTGCTGAGGGCGGCCCCATGGCCCATGTGCCCCCTTCCTCCCCCTTGGGCTGTCCTCCCCAGTCCAGGTCCCGTTCCACCCACCAGCTTACCCTCAATGTCAGTCTCGGAGCCCTCCGAGGCCGGCCCCTTGCTGTAGCTGAGGTCCCCGTGTGTCCACTGGCTGATGGTGACCAGGGTGCCAGCCTCATATCCTCCCACTAGGGACCGCAGCTGGGGGGTCTCGGGGATGGCGCGTGATGGGGGCCTGCTTTTCCCTGAGGTCCCAGGCCATTCCTCTTGGGGGGGGCTCCTGGAGCCAGGGTCTTCTCCGGTGGTGGCAAGGGGAGGGGGTACCTTGGCCCGCTCCCTGCCCTGGACCACAGCACTCCCCATGAGGCACGGACCAACTATGGACCCCTTCATGTGAAGGATGCGGTCCAGGGCATCGTAGTAGGGGGCAGACCAGGCTCCGTGCCCGAACCACCGGTTGTTGTCCTTGATGGCCTTGTACCCCCTCTTCAATGCCTTGGCCTTCGACCGGCACTGGGCCACTGTCCTGTGATGATGCCCTCCTGCCTCCAGTTCCCGCTCGATCTCCTTGAACACGTGCTCATTCCGTTGGTTGACCTCCAGCTCCAGCTGGTGCTCCAGGGTTCCCCAGATGCGGATAAAAGTCCTGGGTTTCCCTGTTCCCCCATTGCCCCCCTTGATGGTACGGTCTTCTCCCGCAGGCGCCCTCTGGGTCATGGTACTCCCCCTCCCCCTCCTCCTGCTCCTGTTCCTGCTCCGGCCTTCTTCTCTGGGGGTTTGGGCTCCCAGGCCCATTTCCATGTCTGTGGATAGTAAGGGGGGTAGTTGGTTGGTTACAATGTTGCAGCAGCCGCAGGTCCCTGCCCGGTCCCCTCCCCTCTGCTGGTCCACCCACCCGCCTTGGGGTCCCTGTGCCGCTGCCCCCCTTTGGCCCCTTATCCGTTTCCGGGGTTCCTCATCCCCCGGGCCAGTGTCGGGTGCTGGGTCAGCCTGTCCCAGCTGCTGCTGCTGTCCCTCCACCGTCTCCAGGTGCAGCACGACCACCTCCTCCTCCACCTGTGCCTCCACCACCTCCTCCTGCTTTTCTCTCTCTCCTACCGCTCTCCTCTCCCTTCTGCCTCGCTCCATCCCACCACGTCCCCCTGCTGCTGTGTGCCCTTTTTAATCTCCCTCCATGGCCTGTGTTGTTTCTGGTTGCCTGGCAGTGATGCTGCGTGCTTTGTCCCTGGCTGGGAATCATTTTGGTTGATTCCGGCTGGTGGTTGCCATTCAGACATTACTTTTTTTTGTTTCCCATTGGGAATCACATTGACCATGCTTTTGGCGATGGTGGACCTCCAGAAGCGTGGTTATTTTTGACCCCTGGTGGGGATTGACTGTGGTGAACATCTGGTGGCCGCTGAACAGACGTTTGGGGCACTTTGGCCCCGCTGCGGGATTGACCGTGGTTCACTGTGGTTGACTGTGATCTTGTAACGTCTGAAAATACCCATAGTTACTGACTTTGTGGGAAACTGTCCTTTTTTTGCATTAAGGGGATAAAGAGAAGGGGGCTACGTACTTCTGCCATGTGCAATATAGCAGTACTGTAGAGTGTTCTACAAAGTGAAAGTGACTTATTCAGTTGAACTAATTTATTTTTTCAAGATGAGACATAATAAGCACCATTATTATTATTAACAATAATGTTTATAGTAGTGGCTGAAAGCCCCTGTCACGAAGCAGAATTCTCTTGTACAAAATTGTACAAAACACTAGTACAGTGTACAGGAACTGTACAAAACACACACTGCTCCAAAGGGGTTACAATCTAAATGCAAGACAAAAGACAGCAGGTGTTTGTAACAGACAGACAGGGGTGGGGGCAGTGTAAGGAAATATTCAGACAATGCTAGTCAACATAATAGGCAGAGGACTACAGCAGCTGTTCAACCATCATCATATTTTTTAATAGGCATCACAGTAAAGGATGCAAACATGCAACACTTGCTGGGCCAATTAAATGTGACAACTAAGGGTATTTTCAGATGTTACGAGATCACAGTCAACCACAGTGAACCACGGTCAATTCTGCGGCGGGGCCAAAGCACCCTGAACGTCTGTTTCGCGGGCGCCAGATGTTCACCACAGTCAATCCCCACCAGGGGGCCCCTCCGGCCCTGGGCCCGCCCTCCCAACACTGCTGGACCCACAGGACACCGAGGCCTCTCAGGACACCGTTGGAGACACGGACAGTGAGGGGGAAGGGAGCTCCCAGAGCTCCGCGGTGCCCATCAGGCGGGCGCGAGAGAGGCCCCAGAGATGGGGGGGATGGGGAGGATGGGGGAAAGAGGGAGAGCGGCCTGAGGGGGAGGTAACACTGGGGGCGGGGAGTGGGCGAGGTGGTGGTAGCACATGTATACGGGTGACACAATAAATGCACAGGCACCACAGTCACCTCCATGTGTCTGTTCGTGGGCCTGGGGTCGGGGACGTATTGATGGATGGGGCCGCAGCCAGGGTGCTGCCGGGGCCCCTGGAACGCTGGTGTGTGTGTGCGCGACCTCAGCCTTTGGCATCCCGGCTGATCTGCCTCGCTAGGGCGGTATGGATGTGCTTTGCATATCTGTACTCCCGTGGGTTCTTAGCATTCACATAGAGAGGCACGGGGCCAGGAGGGCACCGGGGCACAGGGTAAGTGAGGGCAGCCCCCTCGGTTTCGCACACATTGTGCAGCACACAGCAGGCACTGATCACGAGGGAGGAGGTCTCCACCGTGTAGTCAAGCCAGCCTGTGAGGCTCCTCCGGTGCTGCTTGAGGGCACCGAAGGCCCTCTCGACCACGGTCCTGCTTGCACACAGGTGAGTATCGTAGAGTGCCTCCACTGGGTTCCTGGTGACCGGATATGCCTTCATCAGCCAGCAGGTAAGTGGGTAGTCCGGGTCCCCCAGGATGCAGGGGGGCATCATCATCCCTCGATCTGGGTCATCCCCATGTCTGTGAAGTCTCCGCGGTACATCCGGGCATAGAAGTGAGAGATGGTCATGATCCGGGCATCGTGACTGTGACTGGAGTGGCCCGTGAAAATGTCTATGAACCAACACCGGTAGTCCGCAACTGCCTGCAGCTGCAGGGAGTGGTACCCGTGTCTGTTGACATATTCCCAGGCCTCCCCAGAGGATGGGCGTGGGATTTCTATGTGGGTGCTGTCCACGGTGCCCATGCAGTTGGGGAACCCCCCAGCTGCAAAGCCGGCCATCACGGCCTCCTGGTCCACCAGCTGGATCACTCGGTCCAGGAACATGCCCTCCACCGCCTCGCAGACGTCCCGCAGGATCCCAGCAACGGTGCCTGCTGTCCTGGGCACCCTGATTAGTGTGTAGGCTGCCCTGTCTGTGTGCTCTGTTCCAGCAGCTGGGATGGGTCTGCACCCCACGCCTCGCTCTGTATCCATACAATGTTGCGGCCTCTGCCCTTATCGCTTGGCCTTGGAGCTCCCCGGCTTCCTCTCCCATCCCTCCAGGGATTGTGGGGCCCCCCTTTCATTGTGTTTAGTCTCATGTGCTTGCTGGACCATAGCTGGCCGCACTTCCCCCGGGCTCGCAGGCCCCAGCACCCCGGGCGCCCTGTGTAACTGGACCTCCCACAAGACCATGGCTCTGTGTGACCTGTGGCATTCTCCGGCTGTTCAATTGCTCCTGAGCTGCCCAGACAGCCTCATAGGTGCCTACGAGAGTATGAGCTCTGGGCTTCGATACTACAGCCATGTGGCGAGCGCCCGCCATTGCCGGTTGCATGCGGAGGTGCTAGGTCTGTGTCCCTTTTCAGATGGGCACATCCCGGAGATGAGGTGCTCACATGTGGGGTGGTCAGCTGCGGAGACCATCCTGTCTGGCTACACGGCCTGCCTGTCAGAGGGGGGTCCTGCCCTGGCTGTGTCCTTCTTTGACTGTGTTCATGGGGCCGGAGGTTACCAGGGATCCCGCGGGGTGATCTATCACCGCCTTTTGGAGCTGGGTCACCTTCTGTGGCCCCCACCTGCAGACTATGGCCTGTCAGAGCCCTCTGAGGCAGAGGTGGCAGCGCTGGCCGGTGTGTGGTTCTGATCCAATGTACAGGTGGGGCTCTCCGCTCAGGATCCCTTCGAGGCATACTACCTGGTCGCCCACCACATGTTTGCACTGCGTTACCATCGGGGCATGCTTCAGTGGCCCCACTTAGTGCACCTGGTGGGCCACCCGGCCCCAGGCTCCTTCATGGTCCCCTGCAGCTGACTGTGAGGCCCCCCTGTGCCTTCATGGCCCTGGATGCTGGCCCTGGTGTGCGCTCCCACCTCCTCCCTGGCGCTGTGAGTTGCTGCCCCTTCCCTTCCTGATGTGTCTGGCTCGCTGCTGTGCTGGCTGTGTTTTGGGGTTCCTCTGCCCCTGCCTGTGGCTCTGGGCCCCCTCCATCCACCTCTGCAACAGGTGTTCCCCTCCATGACCGCCTTCTCCTGTGGCTGTGTCCTGAACTGTGTACCAGCACGTGGTAGCCCAGGTGCCGCTGTCCTTCATGCTCTGGCCTCGCTCCCTCCTGTGGCCTGCCTCCCCCCGGGTGCCTGTGTGACCGTGCGGTTCCGGGGCCCACGGACTGGGGCTCCGGGCACCCTCCTGGTATGTGTGTGTGTTGCTGGACCGGCTGCCCTGCTCCTTGTCTCCGTCATGCCTCCTTCCCATCCATCGCACCCTGCCGGTGCGTGGGATCCCTGTCGGCCTCCTGAACCATTTCCAGTCCACTCTCCAGTTCGTGGGGCCTCCCCCTGTGACTGTGTTGTGCCCCTGGGGTTCCTCCCATTCCAGGACTGCCTGTGTTGCTGTGGGGGTGGTTGTGCGGGCTGTGCTGTTGATGGGGTTCTGTTTGCAGTTCTCCTTGTCCTGCCCTGAGCCCTGGGCCGCCCCGCAACTACCTGTCCCCAATGCCCGACATGCCGTGTGTGTTATCCATCCCACTGTGTGCCCCCTTCCCTTCCTTTCCCATGCGGGTGCGTCTGCACCCAGGCATGTGTTTGTGCTGTGTGTTCCGCTGTTTGCTCGTTTTCCCTGTGCCTGTTGTGTGCGCTGCCCCGGCGGCTCTTCTCCCTCTTCCCCCTCCCTTCCCATTTCCCTTGTGTGGGCGTTCCCTTTTGGCACTTTCGGCTTTGTTTTCCCTCAGCTGGCCATGTCTGTGTCCCGCCCCTCCCCGGTGCCTTCTGGGTGATTTGACTACGGCCGGGAATCGGCGTCACGTTTGTTGTGCTGCCCCGGCCTGTGAGCTGCCGGGCCGATTCCCCACCGTGGTCCCGATCCCGTCTCGTCTGTTCAGTGTCTTCTTTGACCACGGGGGGTGGTTAGCCGGCTCGCCACCTCTGGGAATCCACTGTGGTGACTCGGAACCGCGTAACGTCTGAAATCACTCTATGGGTGTTTTCAGACATGACGCTAACCCCAGTTTAACCACACTTAAACATTTCTTATGCATGTTTCAGGGCTGCATAGGGCACCAATACAGCCCTGCAACATGTATAAGAAATGTTCAAGTGTGGTTAAACTGGGGCTAGCGTCATGTCTGAAAACACCTTGTGGGGGCCAGGAGGGAATGAAGTTGCACCCTTCGGTTCCTGCCATGCACTGCCCCTTTCCAAGCATGGTGACATCATGACTCCTAGAAAAGGAGTGTGGTCATGGCAGAAAGAGGCAGAGATGCCCTTAGGCTTGCCCTTGTCTGACATGACCATGCCCCTTTTCCAAGTGTCATGATGTCACAACTATCAGCAAGGGGCCTGATCACTTCAGAAAGGGTGGGTATCTTTAGACGGACGAGGGGGTGCTCAATCCCAGAGCAAGTACAGGGGTGCACCCCCGCATCTGCCTGCTGCCTGAGTCCACCACACAGTCCACCCACCCCACACCATAGGTTGCCCCGGGCATCCCCTGGCAGGCAGTGGCGCTGCAGTGGCCATCCACTGAGTAGACGGACTGCTGCTCTGCCTCTGGCTGGTGCCCCAGGTGTGGGTGGCCTGGTCTGCTGACTGTGCTCCAGGATGTCCTGGAGCACCGCTAGCAGGGCTGGAGTGGAGCAGGTGGCGCATATTCTGCTCCGCCTGCAATGGCCTGCCTTTACATGGACGGTGGGACACATGGACATGAGACGGAGCAGAACTGTGAGTCTTGTCTGTTTAAAAACACCTGGTGGGGTGAAGGGACTCTCTGTCCCCCCTCCCCTCTGAACATAATTCCGATGACCCCCTTGGCAACAACTGTGACTTTAAAATAAAAACCTGTGTTACCTGGGAAGCTCTCAGATATTCGCTTTGAACTTGAACAAAAATAAGTGATTTGCATGACAGTAGCACATACAGGCCTAGTTTAGACCATGCCGCATTATGCTAGGCAGAGGAAAGATATTCAGAATCCTACTCGAGTGTAGATGCAGCATGCTAACCCACATAGTCAATGTGAATCCCATTGACTTCTGTGTAACTGATGCCAACATGAAGTGCTAGTGCGATGTCAGTGCAAGCAGCTGGAGGATCATGCTTATAGTTTGGGAAGGGGCAAGTAGTTTTTCAAGACCATTTCAGATCCACAGTTTCCAAGGTCAGTTCTATGTTTACAGAAAAAGAAGCCCATTCATGTGAATCTGCAGTTAGCCAGACCGGTTGCTGTTGAACCAATTATTGCATTCTCACAAAGATAAATATGTTGCTCAGTTAGTGACAGCAGAGTCCCGTTGCCCCGTCCTCTTTCTGGCATAGCTCGGCCCTTCAGCATACCATGACATCATGATGCTCTGAAGGGGTTGTGGCTACATCACAAAGGGGCAGGAGAGTTCCTTTGCCCTGCTCCCTTGGGATCATCAAAGAAGGTGTCAGCCCTTTAGGTAGGAGACATAAAGGGGTACCAGCCCCACCCCTCCCAGTTTTTAGGTAGATCCCCTTAGCTGTGCCCCTATACTGGTGTGTTTGACAGTAGGGGGAGGTCTGAGGCAAGAGTGTGTGACATGAATGAACAGACCACTTGTTCACCCCCACAGCATGCTTCGCTGTATTTTCCACCTTCCACAGCTCAGACACACTTAGCTGTATCCCCCCACCTTTCACACTCACGTCTCACCTTTGCATGGAAATACAGGCCTGGTTTTATGCACTTGTGCTGTGCTGACTTCAACAGGCTTGGCAAATAACTTGGCCTTGACCCACTTCAGAGCGAGATGAGGAAGACTCAGATGGTTTCCTTTGCTTCCAGAAGATTATGAAGCGTTCCCCCGGGGAGAATGCCACATTGACAGAGCTATTCCCCCTCCATGTAGCAAAAGAAACCCCTTCCAAGGAGCATTTGGAAGAGTATAGGCTTTACAGTGTTTGGGCTGAAAAGAAATAAGTGGACTCAACCTTGGACATTGCTGTGCATTTTTACCCTGCTCCCATGAGTAGTTCCAGTGAATTAGTTCAATGATCTACCCACAAGAGTAAAGTCACTCACACAGTAAGTATTTGCAGAATGAGAATCTCAGTCTATAGATCCTGGTCCTCAGTGACATCAACTGGAGACATAAGACCATAAGAAGTGCCCTACTGGGTCAGACCAACAGGTCCATCAAATTCAGCATCCTGTCTCAGAGGCCACTTTTACATGAGGCACTTAGAAGCACCTCTGGAGCCCTGTATTCAAGAGGAAAACCGCACGGGAGGTGTTTACACGCTCCCTGCGCTACCGGAAGTGACACAACACCAATTCTCATCAGCAGCGGTGGCTGCTTTCAAGAGGCACATTCTATAGACCTCAATTTTCAGGTCTACAAAATGTGCCTCTTGAGAGCCTCCCCCTCTTGAAAGCGCTTCTTGAAAGCGCCTCTTCAGAGCCGCCGCTGCTGAAGAGAATGGGCAGAATGTCACTTCTGGTAGTGCGGGGAGTGTGTAAACACTCCCCGTGTGGCTTTCCTCTTGAATACGAGGTTCCAAAGGCACTTCTAAGTGCTTCGTGTAAAAGTGGCCTGACAGTTCCCACTTTTGGTCGCTTTACTGAAGTGTACAACTGATTGTAATGGAGGTCCTGTTATTTAATCCCAGCTTCTAACAGTCAGAGGTTACCTCCCCTGACCAATTTGACTAATAGCCATTTACGGACCTATCCTCCAAGAATTTATCCAATCCCTGTTTAAACCCAGTTACAGCAACAAGTAATTGCTATAAGCTAATTGTATGTTGAGCAAAAAGTACTTCTTTTTATCTGTTTTAAATCTGCTGCTAGTTAGTTTATTTGAGAGGGTAAATCCCTCTTTATTTGTTCCACACCATTCATAATTTTGTAAACTTCTATCACATCCCTTCTCAGTTGTCTCTTCTCCAGGCTGAAGAGCCTTAACCATCAAGCCTCTCCTTGTACAGAAGCTGTTCCACATCCAGGATAACTTTTGTTGTCCTTCTCTGCACATTTTCCAGTTCTACTATTTATTTTTTTTAGGCCCTTTTCACAAGGGTCGTGGGGGGTGGGGGGATGGGTGTACGCTGGCGATGGGTGGAGGTGGGTGTGCGGCCGTTCCCACAGGCGCACGCCCATTTCCACCCACGGAGCAACCAACATTGGTGCCTGTTGCTCCGTGCATAGGTGATGCATGCACACACACACACCCACCACCCGTGGTGTTCCCACGGGTGCCCACCCATCCCCCCCGGACTCACTGCAGCATTCGCACAGGTGCACCACCTGCACACATGTGTGAGAGGAGGGGCACCCGTGTGAAAAGAGCCCTAGATGAGGCGAGTCTTCATACTCATTTCTCTGGACTCAATAGAGTCCATAGCCATTTTCAGTCTGAGCTTTGCCTATCTAGGAGTCTATTGCAATTCTAACAATAGTTGGGATTTTGCCTGGAAGCCTTAGTTCCTGGGATCCTACAGCATGAAAATCTCAGTTAAAAGTATTCTGATTCAAGCTCTTCTACTTGTGCTGAAAACCTTGAAAATTTGTTCCAAATGTACCCTATAGCCTCAATGCCACTGGATCGAGGTTGATCGACCTTGCTGATCCTGTTATATCTGTTGGCTGCATTTGATATGGTTGATCATGAGATGTTTGTTGGTGGCCCATTTGTGGGACCGGGCAGGGGAGGGCAGAATTGTTCTTGAATGGTTCCATTCCTTCCTGTCTGGGAGGACTCAGTGGGTGGTGCTGGGGGACTGTTCTTCATCTCCCTGGGGCCTTACGTGTGGAGTACCACAAGGTTTGATTCGGTCCCCAGTCTTGTTCAACGTGCATATGCAGTCTTTGGGTGAAGTCGTGAGAAGATTTGACGTCTGGTGTCATCAGTATGCTGGTGCAGTATGCTGATGACACCCAACTCTACCTCTTTTTTCCAGCTGACCCAGGCCTGGCAGTCTCGGTGCTTACTCAATGTCTGGCATCTGTGGGGGACTGGATGAGGGCGAGCCATCTGAAGTTGAATCCTGACAAGACAGAGGTGATGCTGGTAGGTGGGGCTAGGGAGTTGGTGACTCCCATCATTGATGGGGTTTGCCCTGTAGTGGCCTCCTAGGTTCGGAGTCTCGGGGTGTGCCTCGATGCGCAGCTCCGCCTGGATGTTCAGGTGGCGGCTGTGGCAAGGAGTGCCTTTGGCCAGTTACATCTGATCCGTTGACTTCGGCTGTACATCTCAGACTCTGACCTGGCCACCATCATCCATGCCTTCATTACCTGAAGATTGGACTACTGCAACGTGCTCTATGTGGGGCTACCCTTGGTGATGGTTCTGAGACTACAGCTGGTGCAGAACGCAGCAGCATATCTCCTTATGGGGATGAGGCACCGAGAACACATAACACCAGTGTTCCATCCATTCACTAGCTGCCTATAGTCTTCCAGGCCCAATTCAAGGTGTTGGTTTTGACCTTAAAAGCCCTATACAGTCTGGGCCCTGCCTATCTGCGTGACCATCTCATTCCCCAGGTCCTAGATCGGCCCCTGTGGTCAGCCAGGGGCGCTCTTCTCGAGCGCCCCCGGGTGTCCTGTGTGGCAACCATGGGGAAGGTGTTCTTGGTCGCTGCTCTGAGGCTGTGGAACTCCCTCCCGGTGGAGGCTCACCTGTTCCTGGATCTTCCCTCCTTCTGACGACAGTGTAAGACCTGGCTGTTCCACCAGGCTTTTGGTGGGGGAGACAAGTAGTGGGTGGGGGGTAGGGTTAGGGAGGGTATTTTTCAGCCCCTCTGTTTGTGTATATATACACACACAAGGTTTTATATATATATAATGTTTTTAGATGTTTTATATTTATGTTTTATACTATTGTTAGCCACCCCGAGCTGCCTGGGGTAGGATGGGTGCGGGGTAAAAACGACTGAAATAAATAAATGCCCACAAAGTAAACAATGAGGATCCTTGCTTATAAATCCAATTTTCAATCCACGATTTGGAGGATAACTTAGAACTCTGGAATACTTGAAGCTGGCAAAGCTGCTGCGTGTGTGTTTTTAGCCTAGAAGGGAATTAGATTTTGCTGAAGTTAAGAACAGACTTTGAGAACACACAAACAATAATTCTCACTTAATTCAGACCCAAGTTATTTGACAGTATCTAATTATCCAGCCAGAGCAACGTGTTCCAATTTAGTCCCAAAGTGTAAATAAATACACTTTTTTTTTTTGAGAATTACTCCAGATAGCAAACTAATATTGTCATTGTTTAGCATTAAAAAAACCAAATAAACAGAAAAATAGAAGTCTACAAAGCTGTAAATCAGCACCATTTTAAAGAACATTCATGGAAAGAGTGACATGATTTCTTTGGGACATCTGATTTATTTGTGAAATTCCTGTACAGCAGCCTATAAGAAGGATCTGCTGTCTTAGCTAGACACTCACACAGTTAATTTAAAATACCTGCTGTATACAGAAGGAGGTTTTAAACCAGGGCTGGGGAACCTTTTCCCTCCTAGGGGCCATTTTGAAAATGAGTACAAGCTCTGAGGGCTGTATAAATTAAGGAAGGGAGTGCTTAAGAGGAAGAATTGGGTCCAGCTGGACCCACAAGGCTCTGTGGCATGGATATGTCCTCTATCCTTATGTGCAGGCCCCTATCTCTGCTCTCTTACCCTGAAGAACTCAGTATTTAAGTGCCTGGGGGCCAGAACTGGATCCAGAGGCCAGATCCAGGAACTGGAAAGGGGCCAAATAAAAACTATCCGAGGGCCACATTTGACCCCCAGGCCTGAGGTTTCCCACCCCCACCCCCTGCTTTAAACAGACAGCCTGAGAGCACTTAAGGGGTCCTGTGGATAATGATGTTCTCAGCAGGCTTTGTGACAACATCATGGAGTCACAGAGGATAAACCTTCAGCTGTAATGAAAACCCCTGGCCAATAGCTAGCTACAGCCCCATCTCTCTCTGGTTTGTGGAGCTGAATTTGCACTACTGACATAGTAGACTTGGTGAGATGGAGTATCTTGGAACTACCCAAACAGCCAGTTACTGTGGCCCCAAGAAGAGCTGCCTGCTGCCGGAACCAGTCCCCACCAGCATGACTCAGGATAGCTACCAGACTTACTACCTGCCAGGCTACCGCTACCTGAGTTCCTGGAGACCCAGCCTGTTCTACAAAGTGTCTTCATTCCGCCCTAATAGTGATGGGCAGGGAGGTGGGCATCTCTGTGCCCCTTTGCGGCCACCCACTATCCTGCCTTCAGTACGATCTGCTTTGTATGCTCGCTACAGCCCTCGCGACTGGCACCATGCAAACATGGTTCAGTTCAAAGGATCAGATTCCTGCCGACACTGGGCTGGTAGACTGACTGCTGACTCTGCAAGACTGATGCAAGACAAGGACCAACTGACAAGGGATACACAGGAGAACATTAAAAAGAACCTAGGGCAAAGGCTCTCTGACGTAGACTTTTGGAGGTCAGAGCTGACCTATGAGCTTGAGCGGCTGCTGACTGAGACTCATGCCTTGGACACAGCCAAGAGGAGGCTGGAGTGTGCTGCTGATGAGATCCAGGGACCTCTACAGGTGAGTCTAAAAGGGAGAGATTGATCTCTACTCTGTATTGGAGTTTTGGCAAAGCGAATCATGTCTTTGGCCCTATTGACATAGTACACAACCTCTGTGTCACATGCTTAAAGCGGTCACATGCCAGTTTTAAGCATGTGACACCTGTGTCCCTGCACAAGGCTGTGTATTTTATGAGGCCATGCTCTCCAGAAGCATGTAGCCTTCTTGTTTCAGTTTTAGAATGATGCTTTCTTACAGTGCTTCTCACTTTCTCAGCATTGATGCAGAGGTGAAATACTAACTCTAGAATGATAATTAGGTTGCAAAACAAATTCTATTAAGTTTGCTTTGCAAAGAAACTGATGATCTGACTGATTCTCCTCTTGTTTCTACTGCCGAAATCAGGTCTCAGACTGGCCAACTGGAAGCAGGAATTTTTTCATTTCATATCATTTTTAATTTATATCCCGCACTCTCCCGCCCGGAGTACCAAAGGGGAGTAGCCCTTTGGAAAGGGGAGTAGCCCTTTGGAAAGGGGAGGGAGGCTCAAGCAGCTGCAGCCTGACCGCAATCACTGCTGAGGGCTTGGGGGGAGTTAGCTCCAGCTGTGGCAGCGCCCACGCATAGGCACCCTGCTGCATTACTCACCTTAGACAGGCCCATGGAATTTGCTCACAAAAGCGAGTTGGTCCTGACTTACGCTGGGACTTGGTATGCGGTTTGTTAAACCATTAATATTTTCATTAGCAGATTGCGTATGATAGAAACTACATGCAGCTGATAACAATACAGATCTGTGTTTCTAATATCCTACCTTCAAGCTACATCACCGTCCCAGCCATCTCCCTGCTCTAGAGAATGGGAGGGTGTCTCACACTCACAGAACAACCCAGGCTGCCCAGCTGAGCTAATACAGGGGGCTCCATGCTTTTCCCATCATATTTCCCACAGCCCCTCAGATGAGCACTGTAGTGTCAGCATGCTGGTTAATCCAGCTTTGGCCAGACTAGCTGCAGGAAGGGAAGTTTTCTCCTCCTTCACACTCCCAGACACTAAGGGCTTGTTTCTGACACAGACACCCCACCCACCTCCTCTTTCAGACCCACATCATCACTGAAGGAGGGAAAAACCTGCAGCCAACTCAGAGGCTGGCCACTTCCTGCTCTGCTGGATGTCTGAATGACAGGGGCTTTACTTCCAGACTAGGACACTGCTATAAATGAACTGGGCAATTCCTTCTCATTTATGGGAAATCTACCTTTCCCCTAAAACGGAAAAAATCTAAATAGAAACTGATCCTGAGTTTAGAATGAAAAGGATAAGGCAATCAATATTGCAGTTGGAGCAAGTTGTATTTTGCTCTAAGCTTTCATAATTCCCATGTAATTTTTCTCCCATTTATATTTTATGTTGATTTAGCACAGGGCCCCATGTTTGTGAATAAAAGACTCCTCAGGCCCTGTTCCAAGCTTAAAATCTCAGAGTAATGGGTGATCTAAAAGATTACAAGCATCTTACACAGAACATTTGCCACTGTTCCAGCCACCTAACATCAGAGCAAGCACGACATTTGTTCAAGCAAATCCCAGGAGCTAGCCAATGCCATCAAGGAAACATGGGTTTGCTGCCCAGAACAATTCTGGAGACCTCCTCAAGAGACCCATGGAGCAGGCAAAAACAGGACACGCAATTAACATCTGTTCACTGCTGCCATAGTTGACCCTGTGACAGGGAGGGGATTGGGACCCCTGTCACTTAAGGGATCCAGCCCCCTATGGTTACCGAGGTTTGCAGCTTTGGACCCCATGCTGTGCTTGGAACATCAGGTTGCAGTGGTGGCCAGGAGCACTTTTCACCAACGCCATCTAGCGAGGAGGTTGCAGCTCTTTTTTTCTGTTTCATATCAAGCCACCATCATTCATGCCTTCTGTAACAGGGTGAAGTCTTGCCCACCATACATCAGGCAGGGTCGGAGCCCAAGCAGCAATCTCAATCGGGGATTAACTCAAAAGTCCTTTATTTCTCTTAGTCTCAGCAATCCTCAGATAGTGTGTCTCATTTCATGCCGGGTCAAGCAATCTGCCTGTTGCTCTCTTTACCCAAGAGTCTCAAGTCTTTCACAGTCTAGGCAATTCCCCTTTGCCTCTTTCAAAGCCCCTTGGTTTACCACATGTCTCAGCTGCTCTCAGTTCTCCCCAACTTTGACCTTCTCCCTCATGGACTTCCAAGCCCCTTTACCTGGGCACAGAGACACGCCCTCCCTTCTGGCTCCTGCTTTTTCATCAGTTTCACTCACACTGAGCTGCTCTCTGCCTTCTCCCTGAACTCACTCCCAGGGCTGGCTTGAGCCACACCCTTCTGCAGACCTCAGCCCAATTAGGTGAAGTCCTCCCTCTATTGGCACACCTGCAGCCTTGCTCGTGCCTTCACTCTGCTGGTGCTAACACACTTAAAGGCTCAGCAGCCTCACTGGACTCTGGCCTGCTACACCTTCATTACTACGGGTGTGCACCAGGGACTATTTTCGTTTTTTGTTTTTAAAAACTGGCATTTAATTTTCCATTATCATTAACAAAATTTTGTTTTAGTTATTGATGTCATTATCAGTATTGATTTTGAGTGACAACAAAGATTTTTTTTTTGGTATTGTTTCCATTATGGGCTGCCGCCAGTGGCAGAATTGCTAGCAGACACCTGCCTTAGACGTCTCAGAAGTTGAACTCCTTCCTCCCTTTCTCATTATAATAAAGTAGTAATAAGTGCACAATGACAATATGAAAAATTACTAATATGTATGTCTAACCTACACCTAATAACCTATACTATATGCAATATATTCCTATCTAAGTATATCAATAAACTTGTATCTTCTATGTGTTCTATCTATCTGTCTATCTATCCTATAATGCTAATATAATAAAAAAGTCTAGTATATCTACTAATATCTATATAATATCAAATCTATCTATCTATACAACTAATATAGCTATATAATTTGGACAGAGGGAGACAGACAGAAGAAGGGGAAAGGAAAAACGATAGGGTATATATATCTAATCTCTATATTATCTATATCTGTAATCTATATCTATATCTATAGGTATCTATCTGATCTATATACCTAAACCTATATCTATCTATCTATATGTACAGGGAGAGACAGATAGGGGAAGGGAAAAGGTAAAATAAAGAGTATAAGGAAATGTAAGGTATAACATTGAGGGCTGAGGAAGTTTTTTATTGCAAGCACCAGAGTTCTGTAAATGCAACTTGACACGCAAGAGCTAACACAGAAGAGTAAAACAACCTGGCCCTGCAACATAAAGGGTTGCAGTGCCCTCCCCAGAGCCCCCATGATTGGTTCAGGGAGGCAGGAGGCATTGAGCAATCACTAGGCACCATTCAATTTCCTGGGACCTGCTTGCGCTGCTCATTGGCCAGCGATTACATCCATCAGGTCCTTCCCCTCCCATCACAGGCCAGTTGAAGAGTTCAACACTGTTTCTGGCTCTGAGATGTCTGCTCCCTCCTCCCCTCTCCACATTTCCCTCCAAAAAACACCTGCCAGGCAATAACAAAATCAACAACGACTTTCATTATCGTTATTGATTTTGTTATTTATCTTTGTTATCGTTATTGCAATAATAAAGAAAATGAAGAATTTCATTATCGTTATCAATGTAATGAAAATGAAGTACACACCCCTATTCATTTCCTCAAGGCTAGATTACTGCAATACACTTTATGTGGGGCTGCCCTTGATGACTGTTCCGAAAGTTCAGCTGGGACAGATTGTGGCAGCCCTGCTCCTTTCAGGAGTGTGTTACTGTGAGCACATTACACCTGTGCTTTACAGTCTGCACTAGCTTCCTATGGCTTTCTTGACACAATTCAAGGAGTTGGTTTTGAGCTTTAAAGCCCTAAATGGCTTGGGCCCCACACATCTGAAAGATTGCCTTTCGTATCATGCTCCACTGCGACTCCTGCAGTCGGCTCTCTTGAGGGTACCACCTGCCAATCTTGTTTATAGGACAAGGGCCCACAGAGAGGTGTTCTCAGCTGCTGCCCCAGTATTGTGCAACTCCCTTCCCCTGGAGGTCCCTCAGAGCCCGAGAATATTCAGGAGGCAGTGTAAAACCTTTCATTTGGCAGGCAGGAATAGGGGGTGGGGTGGATGAGTTTAGGGGTAAGGGTGGGGTTTTTTGGTTTTTGGGGAGTGGGGGTTGTAAGCCGCCATGAGCTTTGGGGGAAGGGTGGGGTGAAAATGTAAGTAACATAAAATAAAATAAATAAATATTGGGTGTGACATGTATTAACCTCCTATGATAGCTCTGTTCCATCTTTGTAAGAAGGCCACGTCCGTTAAGCAACCAATTTATCCATCCCTTTAGTGACCACCTAAGAATATTTAGTGGGTTAGTGAAGTATTGAATGTTATATATACCTTTTCCCTCTCATTTGTTTGCAGGTAGCCCTGGAATCCTTATATAGTCGTGAAAAAAGGATGGGTATTGACTTGGTTCATGATGATGTGGAGAAGAACCTCATAAAGGTATCAGGCTTACAGATTTTTTACAATAGATTTGTAGGAGATAACTTTTTTTTTTTAAACACAACTACAGCTAGGCTGACTTTTTCTTTCTTTAAATAAATACACTAAAAATTGTTTTTCCCCCTTAAATTTAGTTCTTAGGCATAAAAGGTAAAATCTTTCCAAACTTTAGATTAAATAGCAAGTAAACTTTGTTTTTGTGTCTTGCAAAAATATAGTTGGACTGATATCCAAGTTAATGTATTGAAGAGTAATATGGTGTGATGAAAAATGATGATTTTGTAAATTCTTTAGTGTTCTCATAAAAATAAAAAGTTACTTTTTGAAAGTAACAACAAACAAGAATAAGCAAATAAGAAGTGTCATACTGAGGCCCTTTTCACATGGGCCGCGATGGGTGGGAGTATGGGTGGGCGGTGCATGGGAGTACGTTCCCACGGACCCCCACCCACTTCCACCCACCTCCACACACAGAGCAGGGGGCATAGGTGCATGGGTGGTGGGTGGAGTGCGGGAGCACACACGTACCCCCACCCACCGCCTGCGGTGTTCCCATGAGTGCCCCCCCATCCCCCCCACACCCTCTGCGGTGTTCCCATGAGTGCCCCCCATCCCCCATGCACCCTCTGCGGTGTTCGCATGGGTGCCCCCTGCACATGTGTGCGAGGGGGGGGGCACCCATGGGAAAAGGGCCTGAGCCAGACCAATGGTCCATCGAGCCCAACATTCTGTCCAGTGACCACTTTTGGTTGCTTTGGAGAAGTACCCAACAGGTCATAATGGGGTGATACATTCCCTGTTGTTCTCTCCTAGCTCCTGACACAGGTTACGCCCCCAAACCTACTTGGCTAATAGCCGTTAATGGTCTTACTCTCCAAGAATTTATCCAGTCCTTTTTTAAAACCCAGCTATACTACTAGCCTTGACCACATCCTCTGGCAACAAATTCCACAAGTTAATTGTGCGTTGAATGAAAAAAAAATACTTTCATTTGTTTTAAATTTGCCAGGTAGATTTAAATCATGTTGTTATTATTGTTGCTAATTACACTACACCCCTGTTATAACATGCTTTCTAAAAAGGCAAATTCAGTTATGACATGGTAGGAGGCATTGATCCCAATTTGCAAACACAATGGGAGTAATCCTCATTCATGCATCAAAGAGCCCCTCGATCCCAGGCAGAGAAACTAGAGGTTTGTGATGAGAGTCCCCAGGCTTGCATTGTCTACGTTATTGGCCCATTGCAGCCATTCTGTAGAGTAGGAGGAATGTTCTTGCCATTTAGGGATTTGATGATTCATTATCTCTTAGGAATAGCCTTCCGAGTCTTTCCGCAGGAGGGAAAAGCCTCTAATTGGTCTGCTGTCCCTATGAGAGTGCTTTGTACAGTCAAACACAGTTAAGATTTAAGCATCCTCATCACAACACACTTTTTAAGTAAGGTGTATGGGCTTCTTATACTGAGGGTATAGTGTATTTATATAGTGCCAGCAATGTGCCTGGCACTGAACAATCCTTCACAGACAGGTCTCTGCCCTGGCAGGCTTACAATTTAGCATGGACAAGGAAGGGGAGAGACAGGGATACATTCATGTTCATAGGTGTAGAGAAGATGAAAAGGAGGAATGCTCTATGAGATTAGTTTTAATCCCAGTTCTCAGTTTCCTAGGAGGCAGACACATGTCTAGACTATATTTTGGTGTTTGCAGAAAGCTAAAAATACTGAAGCAAATTATATATAATTGAATAGGGTTATTGACAGTTGGACATTTTTTCCATTGAAGGAAGTTGATCTGCTTAAATCCTGCCAAGACAAAATGAGAAAACTTGCAGAAAGAATTGATCAACAATTGAAGTAAGTGCTTGCCTTCAAATCCAGTTATAAAAAAGGAGAAGCTAATTCATTACTGGCAGTGGCTAATGTTTAAGACAAAGTAAAGTTAACAAAAGCCATCCCTGAGTAATGAGAAATGAGCAAGTAGGGTGAGTTTTCTATGAGGATCTACTATGGGTGAAAACAGACATGACGCTAACCACCCTTGGTGGCCATTTATGTATGTTTCAGGGCTGCATACGGCACCAATACAGCCCTGCAACATGCATAAATAGCCACCAAGGGTGGTTAAAGGGTGGTTAGCGTCATGTCTGTTTTCACCCTATCTGCTAGTGTGTCTGTTAGCCACACCACATAGAATGATGAATGTCAAGTAAACCCCCTTACAATCTGTAATTTAGAATGCCTGCAGGAAAGCATTAGAGGGCATGCATTTATAAGTGGTTCCTGCATTTGATGACATGCATTTATCTGCAAGACCAGTGGATAGTTACTTTATAGAAAGGAACAACTGAGCTGAAGGAGTTTTTGACCTGCAAGAATATCACCAGCTATCACAGCAAAGAAGGATGCTCCAAGTACTGTAAGATAAGAAACAGAGAGAGCATTTATTTTAAAACTAGATACCTTCAGTTGTAGCCTCGAGAGAGTGGTTGCCATGTTGGTCCCAAATGTAAGAGATGGGAAAAAAGTAGTTCAGATGTCCAGAACTTTGCCTGGAGGAGGGCCTTGTGCGGCCCAAAAGCTTGCATACTCACCAACAGAAACTGGTCCAATAAAAGATACCATCTGAGCCACCTTGTCTCCATCTCTTCATAGTTAGCATTTATTACATCAGACAGTAAAATACACAAAAGTAAAATTCCTCTCATGTAAAGTCTGGGGCTTTGCTAGAGGGACAAGATTGGCAGAACAGCTGCTCAGGCTCTCCACCCACAGAGCAACCGCTGTTCTGGCCAATTGCTCGGTGGTGTGCGGTGGGTGGAGCGCGGGAGTGCACCCCTCCTCCCGCAGCGTTCCCACGGATGCCCCACCACCACACACACACACACACGCTGTAGAATTTGCATGCCCCCCCCCCAGCATGCGAGGGGGGCAGGTGTCCATGTGAAAAGGGCCTGTCACCTTTGCAAAATGAATATATTAAAATTTAACTGTATCACACTGCCCTCGAGGGAATAGCAAGACTGAAGCTGGGAGGAGGAAGCATATACCACAAATATGTATACACTTTGCCACACAGTCTCTAGTGGTGCATTGGTCCAGGGACATTTCCCAGGCTGCGTGGCAGAGTGCTAAAGAGAGGGCCACTGGATCACACATTTAATTGAGTGTATTCCTGCCAATCTCCGGTTATAAGCATGGAAGTTAAAATACTGGGAGAGAGTATAACCTATAAACACTGACCGCAATCCCAAACAGGATCCGCGTGGGTCCTGCATGGCTTCCATGCAGCCTAATGCAATCCCTATGGACATGCGTGCAATTTTCACGCATGTGTGCGTGGGCAGGATGTGCGCGGCTCATGCAGGGCGTGATATCAACCCCAGTGGGTGCAATCCACCTCCTATTGAAGTCAATGGGAATTTTGCCATTGGCTTCAATAGGAGGTGGATTGCACCCAATGCACAAAACTAACTACTAGGCTAGCAAAACAGATACCTTGCTTTTATGGTAAAAATGTGCTCTTTACAGTATGAACAGAGATGCTCAGCATGCACTCGAGAGGGACCTCGGTGACAAAAACTCAGCCCATTTTATTGATGAAAAATGCTACAACCTGAGGAACACGTCAGACAGCATCAGCTTCTACCATGGTGTGGAAAAAATAGATGGCACGTAAGTGTAAAAAAGCTGTTAATGTAATACCCACAGCTGCAAGGGTGGGGAGCTGCAGCACTTATAACCCAAGAGGGAGCAGATCAACAGCGATGGACAGGCCAGCCTAAAAAGGCTAGTGCCTGTTTTATCACAGGAGGGCCACTTTAAAAATTAGTGCAAGCTCCACAAGCTGGATAGGAGACAGGAGTGGGCATATTTAAGAGGTGTGCTCAGAATAGAGGGAGGAACAGTAGGGTCCAGATCCTGGATCAGTGCCCTATCCTGAGTGTGTATTATACCCTCCTTTCTACCTATTTTCCTTGAGCTCACTCTTTCAGTGCTCGAGGGTAGGAGCTAGATCTAGAAACTGCAAAAGGGGCCAAATAAACAGTTGTGGGCTGGATTTTGCCCATGGTCCACAGGTTCCTTGCCCCCCCCCCCCCCCCATTCTACCACTATCCTGCGTAGGCTCCATTCTCCTCTAAAAGATGATGTAGAAAGTAGCCTTTCCTTAAGGTGGCCGTTCTTTATGTGGGATGGTTGTGCTTAGAGCTGCTCTGTAACAGTGACCTGGAAGGCTAGCGGGACCATCAAAACGTCCTGCCTCCAGACAGAGCAATGGGTCCCAGGCGATGCAAGTACAAGGCCTCTGCATACTGCCTCTCATACCCATCAAAGCTGGACTCTGTCTGCTGCCTCCAGTGTGTGTGTGTGTGTGTGTGTGTGTGTGTGTGTGATCAACTTATTTCTTGATAGCTTTTTTTTTAAAAAAAATCAAGATTAGGAATAGCCTATTTTGAATGTGACTGAATTATAGAAATGATGTTAATTCAGATAGATTTATACTAGTTTAGATAACAGGGCAGAGTATGGGCTGTTCCAATCTTGAGGTTTTCACAATTCGATCACCTTATCTTTCCTTCAAGATAGGGTGATTTCAGACGTGACGGGGCTGATTCGCCCCGTCACGAAATGAATTTTGAATTCCCCGCTAGGATGACCCCGTCACACCGTAACAGACGTGCCGGGGGATCCCGGCGGGAAATCGGGGAGGGGGCAGGGCCGGGCGGTGCAATGTGCGGCCACACGGCCCTGCCCGCTGCCCGCCCTCTGGGGAGACGGGCGGGCGCCGCGGCCAATGCCGCCGCAGCGCTCGCCCGCTTTGGCCACGGGCCGGAATCCCTGCGGGGATTCCGACCCGTGGCCGCCGTCCAGACGTGACGGCGGGGGTCACCACAGCGGGGAAATCACATTCGCCGCGCAGCGACCTCCGGCCCCGCCACTTCGGCTGCTCACGCAGCAAATGTGATTCCCCGCCGTGGTAACATCTGGGGGGAAACATTCGTTTCCCCCAGCAGACGTTACATGGTCGCTGCCACCACAGGGGATTGACTGTGGTGGTCTTTGACCACGTAACGTCTGAAATCACCCATAGTCTTGACCTGATTGCCCTTTGATTGCTGGGTACTCTTCACCATCTCACTTACTCCCTTCCATTCCCTACTTGTCTTTGAAAAAAAACTCAAGTCAGAAGGTTTTCTTTCTCTGGATCCAACTCCCTAGGAAGGCTGCTATCACCTTTTCATGTAGATGGAAAAACAATATTAGTCACTTGTCGTAACCTCACACAACAATCTGATTTTGTTGACATTAAAGCTGCTTGCAAAGCAGGCGTGGCATACCAGCCAGCTGATGTACCTACCCATTCCACCTAAAGCCACATGGACACCTAGAGCTAGTTGTGTGTTGCCTGTTTGCTAGAGAACAGTACTCAAATACATAGATTCATGAAACACCCAGGCAGCTTAT
This sequence comes from Sphenodon punctatus, assembly GCA_003113815.1. NCBI lineage: Eukaryota > Metazoa > Chordata > Lepidosauria > Sphenodontia > Sphenodontidae > Sphenodon > Sphenodon punctatus. Next base: position 1,878,841 of record QEPC01001501.1, read on the forward strand.
AATCTTAATATTTATTTTATTTGTATAATTCCTCCTGCCAAATGACACTTAGGGCACTTGATAAAACAACTTAAAATGATATTTACAGTCCAGTTAAAAACAGTTTAAAAGAGGAAGAAAAATTAAATTCAGGGGAATCAGCAGTGGATCCTACATGTTGGGCCTGCATGGTTTGTAAGCTCTAGCAAGCTGTGTTTCCCAGGTGCGACTGCTGTGAATGTGTGGATAGTCAGACTCCTCAGAAGCATCCCCTTCTGGGTGATTTTAATTCTAGAAAAACACCAAAAGGAAGGAGAAAAAAAGGAAAGGGAAAAATGAATAAATATATAAGAAATCCAGCATACACCAAGTGAGTTTTAAAAGTATATTACCATAGCACAAAAGTACTACAAAAGGGTATTACTCAATAAACAATTATGAAATATAGCTAGGCTAAAAAAAGCCCATAAATAATACAAGGAATGGAATGAAGTATAATTAGGCTACAAAAAGCCCAGAAGACAATGATACCAAACATAAATAAGCCAAAATGCAATAAGTAATACAAGGAATGGACACAGCTGTGTTTCTAGACCCAGCATATAGGTCCTCATCAGCAACCCAAATTTCTATAGGCTATAGAACATATTAAATTTAACCTCATCATACAGGTCTGAATACAGATACATAAATAACAATATCATCAAATAGGATCTCACCCCCTGCCAGAGAAGGTGATTGTGCTTGTTGATACAGCAGCTCCAAGCTCAAGATGCTGTAAATCAAATTCTCAATGGCAGGATGCACCCCAATAATCTGCAGATGATCTAGTCTGCAAGAAAATCATTTGTATTAAATTGTATTTTATATTTAAAGGGGTATATCCTTTAGACTTGCTGTTTCAAAAGTTAATACCTCACTGAATTCACAAGTCGAGTAGGGAAACTCCCTGCAGGGAAAGAAACTGCTCCCAAATCAAGGTGGCAAAATCCACAGGGTAAAGAGTCAGCAGACACAGCAGCTAGCTGTATCACCACTCACTTCCCCCTAATTATACTAATAGCTAATTGGTAATATTATTACCAATTAGCTATTAGTAATATGCTTCAGTTGCAACCAAACCCTATTGAAAACAAGTAGAATCACCATCCAAAAGGAAGCAAATAAATACATAATAACAGAAAAGCTTATACAAGGATAAAACAATAAAAATCCAAACGTCCCTCTGTAGAACAGATGCCAAAGCAAGGAGAGTCTTATAGTGTCAAGACCTGGAAATAGGAGATGTGGCTCCTGTAGTGTGTGTACATTTAACATGGAAAATAATTCCTTTTGTTCATCCTATTTGAGATTTTCTCTTTATATTAAATTTAGTTTTTCTTGTCAGAGTAGTGGGGTGGTGATTTATGTTATACAATGCCCATGTGGATTGAACTATGTGGGTAAAACCACTAGACAAGTACGAACTAGAATTATTGAACATTGATCTAGTAAGTAAGTAAATTTATTGGCTTGGCTTTCGCCTTAGCCCAATCGACATAACATAACATAACATAAGAATATAAATAATACAATTATAAATTACAATTATAACAAATACAAAAAGAAAACCAAGTTTCACCAATTCACTACATCAGCCTAGTCATAGATTAAATTCAGGGAAGATGTCATAAAACACCCTTTATCCAAATACTCCAACTATCCTAAGGAGGGGATATACTTTAAAAGACCCCACTAACCATTTATTAGGAAAAGCCCCACGTCTTATACTAAATTTGCTTGAGCCATCCTAATACAGACTCTGAGTTTAAATTAGTTCAGCCCTTCGTTTGGATGCCAACAGGATAAAAGTTGCCAATGCAATCAAATTGGTCCTATCTGTTAAAGTAAGGAGATATCTGAAGCTCTGAGAGACATCCAATTGATAATAAGACTCTAACAAGGGAGTAAGCCAAATTGAACGTAAAATATCGTAATGAGGGCATCGTAAGACAAAATGTTCCGTAGTTTCAATTTCCCCTAAACTACAGGAACAAAGTCTCATATTATACATCGTCTTCTTATACCTGCCCTCAAGGACAGCAGTCTGAATTTGCTGAAAACGTAAGAGCGAATAACAGCGTTGAATGTTTTCTATCCATTATTGCATCCAGATAAGGCTCAAAATCACAGCTTAACTTAACTTGCCCCAACCATGGGGCACTACCCTCCAGTGCTGCAAAATATTTCAATTGCTTTGAAGGGAAATGTCTCTAATCCTGGTCAAAATCTCCCTTCAGATAACCGCCAAGCTTTTCCCCAAGAAATAATTAAAAGAAAAGCCCATTCTTTTAAGTAACAGGTCCAAATATACTAACCACTAACCAGGGATACATTTGTGGATCCGGATAGAGAAGTTCCTCCCTAAGACATTGAAGCAAAAGTTCTGATTCGCACTGGGTTAAGATTCTGAGCCAGTATCTTATATATTTCTTCTGGGCGTAAGCAAACACTGACTCAATGCCTGCTTCAGCCCTTAAGACAGCTCCCGGCACTGATTTCCCCACTTGCAATACATGTCATAAAGAAAGATTTTGAGCCCTCTCTAGGATATCAACATTAGGGTATTGGACTATTTCCAACCCAAAAGCCGCCGATGCTGGTACCTTTGCTCAATAAACCTTTAAAAAGGTAGACAACGGAACCCCCCTAGATAAAAATGCTGCCCTGGTCAGGGCACGTACTGCAGTCAGGGCTTTAGCAGCTCTAGATTGCAAGTGTGCATTCCAAGTGCCCAATTTTGTGAAGGTAACACCGAAATACGAGAATGATTTGACTACCTCAACCAGGACTGGTTGTCCAACTGGATTTCTTGGGTTTCTTCCCCAAGACTTGGGTTTCTTCCCCATGATCTTAGACTTGGCAGCATTAATTTCAAGGCCATTTTTGCTGCAGTAAGAGTAGAATTGGTCGATTGTTCTCCTAAGACCTATTTCTGTTTGGGAGCAAAGTACCAAGTCGTCTGCAAACTGCAAGAAAGACAAAGACCGTGACCCCACCCTTGGAGGGTGGAGTTTGTCTGAAGCCAGGTAGCCAGCCAAATCAGAAAGATACAAATTAAAATAAGCGGAGCCAGGACACAGCCCTGGCGTACACCTCTTTCCATGCAGATTGGATTGCTCTGCCTGTGTCCAAGTCTTGACTTAATCACTGCCTCGTTGCCCGAATGCAAATAGAGGATTGGATTTAAAAGCGTATCCTCAATTCCCCATGCCTTAAGTTTGGCCCATAGCCTAGCTCTACAAACTGTGTCAAAAGCCTTGGTCAGATCTATAAAGGCAAAATAGAGTTGCCCCTTTTTTAGTTTACAATATTTAAACATTAAATGTTGCAGAATGAAACAGCAGTCCAAAATGGACTTTCCTTTACGGAAACCAAACTGCTCCTGCGGTATGATTTTCTCTTTTGCAGCCCACTTTTGCAAATAGTCGAGTAAAACCTTGGCATAGAACTTTCCAATTGTGGAACGCTAATAGGCCTATAGCAAGTTGGAACGTTTTTACTGCCCTTTTTAAAAATTGGGGCTATCCAAATCCATACCCAGGCTCGGGGAACTGCATATCCTTTGCTAACTGCAGAAAAAAGGTTGGACAAAATCTGAGCCTACCAATGTGGGAAAGCTTGCAAAATTTCAGCAGTAATATAACATTGATTTAATATTCGCTGCCGGAAGGATACAGAGCCCCTGGTTGCGCATTATCTATCATTGGGTCACTCCCCTGATGATATAAGATTTTGCTGTATTGACTCGCACCCCCTTGAGCAAGAACTTTTGCGGTTGGAAGCCAGATGGATTTTGAGATTAAAGACCTGTATGCCTCTAGGTTTAAATGATTGTATTGAGTGGAATAAATTTATTGTGTAATTGTATTTTGATAGATTCCATTTGGGTAATAAAGTTTCCCATGTTGATATGCTTTTAATGTGGTATTCACCAAGCAGGATATTGGCTCTCTTTATGGGATCTTTCATACTCACTGTAAGATATATTGGAGATGGAGTTGGTGGAGATTATCTATGTGTTATATAAACAGTTATCAAGATTGGAGCCCCTTCACCAAAGTGTGGAAGATTTGTAATTACTTGGACATTTGCTGTAGAGAGGGACCTTGTGGATCTTTTTCCTGTATAAGCCCTTTTGTCACTATGTATTTGTTTTTCTTTGGATGGTGATTCCACTTGTTTTAACAGGGTTTGGTTGCAACTTTTGCATTTACTATCATGGGACTGGTTTGATATTCGTTGAAAGAATATATCTGAGATGGGGTTTGTGGAGACTACCCATGTGTGATACAAACAGCTATCAAGATTGAAGTTTCTTCATCAAAGTGTGGAAGATATTCATCAACTTTGGCATCTGTTCTACAGAGGGACTTTTGGATTTTTATTGTTTTATCCTTGTATAAGCTTTTCTGTTATGTATTTATTTGCTTCCTTTCGGATGGTGATTCTACTTGTTTTCAATAGGGTTTGGCTGCAACTGAAGCATATTACCAATTAGCTATTAGTATAATTAGGGGGAAGTGAGTGGTGATACAGCTAGCTGCTGTGTCTGCTGACTTCTATTACCCTGTGGATTTTGCCACCTTGATTTCTTTGGGAGCAGTTTCTTTCCCTGCAGGGAGTTTCCCTACTCGGCTTGTGAATTCAGTGAGGTATTAACTTTTAACATTTGAAACAGCAAGTCTAAAGGATATAGCCCTTTAAATACAAAATACAATTTAATACAAATTATTTTCTTGCAGACTAGCTCATCTGCAGATTATTGGGGTGCATCCTGCCATTGAGAACTTGATTTACAGCATCTTGAGCTTGGAGCTGCTGTATCAACAAACAGAATCACCTTCTCTGGCAGGGGGTGAGATCCTATTTAATGATATTGTTATTTATGTATCTGTATTCAGACCTGTATGATGAGGATAAATTTATTTATTTATAAATATTTGTTAACCACCCCCTCATGCCTGCGGCATCTCGGGGTGGCTTACAACATAAAAACACAGAATAATAAAATTCATTAAAACAATGTTTTAAAAATACATACCCCCTCAACATAAACACTCTTCAAAAATCCCCACCCTCCCCTTCGAAGGCCTGGGCGAACAGCCAGGTCTTGCAGGCTTGCCGAAATGCCAACAGACCTGGGGCCGGATGGGCTTCCTCCGGGAGGGAATTCCAGAGCCTCAGCCCGGACACCGAGAACGCCCTCTCCATTGTGGCCCCCTGCTTTACACGGGGGACCTCCAAAAAGGCACCCTCGGTGGACCGCAGGGATCCCTCTGAGGCGCGAAGGGCGAGGCAGTCCCCAAATTTAATATGTTATATAGCCTATAGAAATTTGGGTTGCTGATGAGGACCTATATGCTGGGTCTAGAAACACAGCTGTGTCCATTCCTTGTATTACTTATTGGGTGTCTTCAGACGTTATGAGATCACGGTGAACCACGGTGAATACCCACCTGTGGTCACCGTGTCTCGAACGTCTGTTTGCGGCGCGCCAGATGTTGGCCACGGTCAATCCCCACATGGGGTCCGTTTGAACCACGCTTCCCGGGCTAGCCGGGGGAAGGTCCCGGGAAGCGTGGTCAAACGGACCCCGGGCCGTGACCAACGAAAAGTCACATCTGGCCGCGCGGCACAGCCCGGGATCCCCGGCGGGATCCCGGGCTGTGGCACATTCGGAGGGCGGGCGGCGGGGTGCGTGGAGGGGGCGGGGCCGTGCGGCCGCACGTTGCGCCGCACGGCCCCTCCCACTTTCCCCACCGGGATCCCCCCGGCACGTCTGTTGTGCCGTTACGGGGTGACCCCGGCGGTTAACGAAGCCGGTGGTTCCGGTACGGGGCCAAAGGGCCCCGTATCATCTGAAATCACCCATAGTATTTTGGCTTATTCATGTTTGGTATCATTGTCTTTTGGGCTTTTTGTAGCCTAATTATACTTCATTCCATTCCTTGTATTATTTATGGGCTTTTTTTAGCCTAGCTATATTTCATAATTGTTTATTGGGTAATACCCTTTTGTAGTACTTTTGTGCTATGGTAATATTCTTTTAAAACTCACTTGGTGTATGCTGGATTTCTTATATATTTATTCATTTTTTTCCCTTTCCTTTTTTTCTCCTTCCTTTTGGTGTTTTTGTGTTATTACTTTGGGGAGAGAGTGATTTTTGTCTCGTGTGTTGCCTGATTTTAATTATAGCACATTCCGTTACCATACAAAACATTTACAGGCCCTTGCCTGAAGTTTCAGATCCACCCACTCCAGGAGGAAGCTCAAGCCCTCTGCAGACGCCAAGTAGACGTCAAGGGTTGCAGTGCCCTCCCCAGAGGCACCATGATTGGTTTTGGGAGGCAGGAGGCATTGAACAATCACAGGATGCCATGCAGCTGCCTGGGACATGCCTGCACAGCTCATTGGCCAGCAATTACATCGATCAGGTCCTTCCCCTCCCATCACAGGCCCAGTTCAAGAGGCCAACACTGTTTCCGGCTCTGAGATGTCTGCTCCCTCCTCCCCTCTCCACATTTCCCTCCAAAAAACACCTACCAGGCAATTACAAAATCAATAACAACTGTCATCATTATTTATTTCATTATTATTTATCTTTGTTATTGTTATTGCAATAACAAAAATGAAGAATTTTGTTATTGTTATCAATATAACAAAAATGAAGTGCACACCCCTATAATTACCTCAAGGCTAGATTACTGCAATGCACTTTATGTGGGGCTGTCCTTGATGACTGTTCTGTGAAACTTCAGCTGGGGCAGAATGTGGCAGCCCTGCTCCTTTCATGACTAGGGGTCATCACTGCCCTCTGGGTTTTCACCTGGAGCAGGCAGGGCTGCAAGGGAATGGCAAACGGGCATCCACGCCACATTCTGATTTAACTATGCCCCTCATGGACCATCATGACACTCCAGAGGGGCAGGGCCATATTGGAAAGGGAGACGGGGAAGTGCTTATGGTCCACCCCATTTCAGACGTCACTGGAAGCCCCAATTTCTTAGGGCTACTAGGGTTGTCCCTGGCTATAGGAGGCTGACCCAGAGAAATTGAAATTTCCTCCACAGTCTGGAGAGTCAAAAGCTGGAGTCTCCAAGTGAATTCTGGAGGGGTGACAACCCTAGCAGCTGCTGCCTCAGGAGGCTTTTGCCTGTATTGATTTCAAAGTCTGTTTCTTCTGGACTCCTCTTACTAGGCCTGCTCTTTCACAAGAAGTCCCCAGGCTGGTCATTAGGCTTCTCGGAGTTTCATGGCTAAAACAGTCCTACCCTGGAGGAGAAACACAGCTTCCTGCTTTCACCCTTCTAGATGGCTTGTCTGACTGCCAATGTACAATGTTCAATGTACACTTGAACATTAATTCTTCTGGCTAAGGCCATGTTCCAATGAATAGCAGTAAACCAAAGTAAATGTAGTTATGCTGAAATAACTACCCCACTTCAGTAGCATTCACACTGCATCTCTAAACCAAAGTAATTCTTGATCTCCCCCTACTGGTCATGGCACAACAAAGGCTGCTTGCCCATGGGTGATTTCAGACGTGACGGGGCATTCGCCCTGTCACGGAAACAACCCTTAGATTCCCCGCCAGGATCACTCCGGCACGGCCAACAGACGTGCCGGGGGAACCCAGCGGGGAATCGGGGAGAGGGCGGGACCACGTGGCGCAACGTGCAGCCACACGCTCCC